>JBAMBJ010004267.1:0-365083 GCA_037043495.1 Drosophila recens
TGTTCAAATAATTAAATGAAGTGTTATTCTTGCTTGACCAAGAAATTGCTGCCAATTATATGATGCTATTTGGCATCCTGATGACTACGCCCCTGGGGCATGCAACTTTGTTTGGCGTTTGGTGCGTTTGCAACACGAACGAATTCGCAGACTTTGGCAGTTTGTTTGTAGCTGGAGCAGATCGTAACTCATTGGATTGCGATTGGGCAAGCGACGCGTGTGTGGAAAATGCAAGATGTGATCTCAAGATTTTCGTACATTTGTATTTGTATTCCAGTGCCTTTGTATGAGTGTCTATGTGTGTGTGTGTGGCAGCTGCAACGTTTAGAAAGTAACTTTGCCATAGCTTCAACTAAAATACAAACTGAAAGGGGTGGAGGTGAGGGGGGAGGGGTCAGGAAAATTTCAGCAGTTGTCATTTGGGGTTCAATGCACAGTCGGTCGCCAGTTGCTTTAAATTATATAACAAACAGATCAACAACTTTCACACCCAATGCGCGCGCATGCGCACAACAACAACACACACACAGAGAAAGAGACAGAAATACACACGCACCCAATCAAAAAGTCAGGTAGTAACATTTTTGGTGTCAAACAAAACAAAAGCGAGGAGAAATTACCAATGCTGGAAGCATCCGACGACATAATCACAAACATGGCCACCACACTGACAACAGCAACAACAATCGATAACTTTTGCATTGATAACGAACGGCAGCAGCAGCGTTTACAACGGTATTGTTTGTAATCCTCAGCAGCGGCGACCTTGACTGTGAAACAAGTTTGGCCATTTGAATTTCGAATTTCCCTGGAGCTATGCATTTTCGGTTGATTTCGATTTCCAGTTTGCATGTCCGAAATTAAATTGCTTTAATGCTGAGTAACGAAAACAGAAACGCGACCGGCGCGAACACGATTTGAAAATCTTTGCAGTGTTCGTTGCTGAAGACCGAGACAAACTGAAGTCGTTGGAGCGACAAACTGGGCATTATATATAAGCGAATCTCGCAAAGTTGTTGTTGTTGTTGCTGTTGTTGTTGCTGTCTCGGCAGAGAGGGAGAAAGCTCTCTCAATGAACAAGCATTTCCATCTCTTTGATTTTATTTTCATATAAATTACATGTTTTGAAATGTTCTTTTTTAAAATGGCACCCATTTTTCTATCTTTAAAAGACAGAAACTTGTCGATTGCACTTCGCATATTCCTTACTACAAAGTTCCATTTCTTGAAAATGTTGAAATATTATATTTGTCGTATATCCCATTAATTGAAAATATTAATTTTAAATTAAATTTAAATTCCAAATATTAATAATGACAGATATTTAACTTAAAATTTAAATTTACTGCTTGAATTCCTTTTTGCAACGGGTCGTTTTTAAATACAGTTTAACATAACTTGAACTTCTATAACTCGAATTTCGCTCTAACTTAAGCCAAATGAGTGGCAGTAGAATTAATAAACTTAAGAATAAGATCTCTATAAGTCGAATATCTGCATAATTCCATTCTTTTCTTTGGATAATGATGATTCGAGTTAGGGAAGTTCGACTGTATTTTTTTCACAAACAATTTGAATTGTGCATTTGAATTTTGAGAAGAAAAACGGTTTTTTACCATTTGGCGCTGCCAACTCGCTAAAAAATGTGTTGCGGTTCGTTCCATAAAATGCCGCTAGAGGGCTGCGGCTTCGCATACAACCCTGCGGAAGCGTCATATTTTATTTTAGCGCCAGGAGACAAGAGCTGTTTTAAGGATTTTAAATATATTCTTGGGTAATTGCAACGTGAATTCTTGTGCGAAATGCGTTCCAGCCTGGGTACGCCTCAGGGGCGCGGAGGCATGCGCACAAAGGGCGCAGTTGCCATGACCCAGCACCAGATGCAAAAGGCACAACAAGAAGCGGCCGACGCCGCTGCCTTGGACGCCTTGGACGACGCGCACATATTCGACGACGAGGAGGGAGGGACGCGCATCGGGGACATCTATATACCGCCGCCAGTGCCGGCGCACTGCTCGATGGAGAGCGTCGGACCGCGGCTGATCATCAAGCGGATTGTGAACTACAATTTCAAGAGCTATGCGGGCGAGGTGATCCTGGGTCCGTTCCATCACTCGTTCACCGCCATCATTGGCCCGAATGGCAGCGGCAAGAGCAACGTCATCGACTCCATGATGTTCGTGTTCGGGTGTCGCGCCAATCGCATTCGCTGCAAGAAACTCTCGACTCTGATCCACAACTCGAAGAAGTATCCCAATCTGCCCAGCTGCTCGGTGGCCGTGCACTTCGAGCAGGTCGTGGACCGGGGCAACGGCCAGTGCACCGTGGTGCCCGACTCCCAGTTCGTGGTGCAGCGCACGGCCATGTCGGATAATTCCTCCTATTATCAGATTGACAAGCAGCGCGTCCAGCTGAAGGAGGTGGCCAAGCTGCTGAAGAAGCATCACATCGACCTGGAGCACAATCGCTTTCTGATCCTCCAGGGCGAGGTCGAGTCCATCGCCATGATGAAGACCAAGGGACAGAACGAGCACGAGACGGGGATGCTGGAGTATCTGGAGGACATCATTGGCACCCAGCGCTACATACGTCCGCTGCAGCAGATCAACCAGCGCGTGGATCAGCTGACGGATGATCGCACGGAGAAGCACAATCGCTGCAAGCTGGCGGAGCGCGAGATGAAGGATCTGGAGCAGCCGTACAATGAGGCGGTCGCCTATCTGCGCAAGGAGAACGATCTGATGCGCACCAAGAACTGGGTCATCCAGAAGCACGTCAGCCTGAAGAAGCAGAAGCTCGAGGAGTACACCAAGGAGCACGAGAGCTGCTCGGAGCAGCTGAAGAACCACGACGAGGGCACCGATGCCCTCAAAAAGGAACGGGCCGAGAAGGAAATCATTATACGCAAGGAGATTGAGTAAGTGGAGAGATATATTCCATAAATATATATGTAATAGATTCCATGGCATTCCAGAGCTTACGAAGCGCTCGTGAAGAAGCGCGAGGACATCAAGAAGAAACTCGTCAGCGCGGAGCGGAGCTACACGGAGGTCCAGAGCGCCATGGAGAACACGAACAAGCAGCGCAAAAAGGACAAAACCCAAATCGACAAGAACCAAAAGGAGCTCGATGAACTGCACAAGTTGCCCGAGAAGAATGCGCAGGAGATCAAGGATTGCGAACAGAAGTTGGTGCAACTGGAGCAGGACAAGCTCAGGCTGACCGAGCAGCTGGAGCAACAGCTGACGGAGCTGAAGGAGAAGTCGGAGCCGTTGACGGAGCAGCGTCTCAAGTACAGCGACGAGCTGATTGGCCTCAAGGAGGCCGTCAACCAGGCCAAGGAGGAGCTGCAGGTGCACGAGTCCAAGCTGAAGATACTCAAGCAGGTGGAGGTGGCCGAGTCCCGCAAATTCGAGTCCGTCAAGCACGCCTACGAGGAGTCGGAGAAGACGCTGCAGGAGATGCGCACCAAACTGGAGGAACTGGGCGTCAAGATGCCCGAATTCCAGGCGGAGATGACGCAGAAGGCAGCCGAGGTGGACAAACTGGCCAAGGAGGAGCGCAATCTGAGCACGCAGTGCACCAAGTTGCGCGAAGAGGTGGGATTTGGATTGCCACTTGGTATGCCATCTCTATAAATACATCTTTCTCATCCACAGATCAACGAGCGATCCTCCAGCATGCAGGCACAGCGCTCCAACAACAATGTCCTCAACTTTCTGATGCGCATGAAGGCGGAGGGCAAGATTCCCGGCATCCTGGGCCGCCTGGGGGATTTGGGTGCTATCGATGCCAAGTACGACATTGCCATATCCACGGCCTGCGGGCGCCTGGACAACATTGTGACGGACAACTATGACACGGCCACGGAGGCGATCAAGGCGCTGAAACAATACAATGTGGGACGGGCCAACTTCATCCCACTGAACAGAATGGAGCACTGGCGGAGCAGGTCGCATCCCATCCAGACGTAAGTATAAAGAGATTGTCTCCAGTTGGAATCTTACTTATCAGAACTCCATCTATTAGCCCGGAGAACGTGCCACGCCTCTACGATCTGGTGCAGGTGGAGGACGAGCGGGTGCGGACCGCATTCTACATGGCGCTGCACAACACACTGGTGGCCACTGACCTGGAGCAGGGATCACGCATTGCCTATGGCCGGGAACGCTTCCGGGTCGTCACCCTGCGTGGCGACATCATCGAGCAGGCGGGCACCATGTCTGGTGGTGGCAATCGCCCCATACGCGGCAAGATGGGCACCGAGGTGCGCACCAAGACCGCCGAGTCGGCGGACAGCTCCCAGGTGTCGCAGCAGGCGCTGGAGGAGATGCAGCGGCAGGCGGAGGAGCTGCAGTCGCGCATCAACTACTGCCAGGAGCAGCAGGGACGCCTCGAGCACGAGATCCGGATGCTGCAGACGCAACTGCAGCGCAGCGAGTCGGAGCAGAAGCGTCTGACGGTGAGCATCAAATCCCACGAGCAGCAGATGGCCAGCAGCCTGAAGCAGCTGGAGGCGCAGCGGAAGCGCATGCAGTCCAAGACCACGGACGAGGCGGCTGTCCAGGAGCACGAGGCGCACATTGAGGCGGCCCAGGAGCAGCTGGCCCAGCGGCAGAAGAAGGAGGATGCCATGACCACGAAGATCGAGAAGGTCCAGGCCGAGTACGAATCTCTGCGCTCGAATACCGTGAAACCCGTGGAGGCGCAGCTGAAGAAGGTGACCAACCAGATCGAGAAGATCGGCAGCAATGTGCGCTCCCTCAACGTGGCCCTGACCACCGCCGAGCGGAGCATCGAGCGCCTCAAGAAGAACAACGTGAACCTGCAGGAGAACATCAAGAACGCGGAGGACAAGCTGCGTTCCCTCAGCGAGGAGCGTCAGGAGTGGCAGGAGCGCAAGGATGGGCTGGAGCAGGAGGCAGCCGAGGCGGAGGAGGCCATCGGCAGTGCCAAGTCCCAATCCTCGGACATCAAGAAGGAAATCGACGAGCTGAACAAACAGGAGAATCAGCGCAACTTGGAGCGCATTGAGATCGAGACCAAGCTGCAGGCGGTCGCCTCCAAGATGAATGGACTGAAGTCGGAGATACCGCGTTACCAGCGGGAGCTGAAGCCCCTCCAGCTGAACGAGATTCCCGGCGAGACGGAGCCGCCCGCTCCGCTCCAGACACTGACCGACGAAGAGCTGGAGGCGGAGGATCTGGGCAGCATGCAGTACAAGCAAACGACGCTGGAGGCGGAGCTGGAGAATAAACCCAATCTGGGCTTCATCAAGGAGTTCACCGACAAACGTCTCGTCTATCTGGATCGCGTGCGTGTCCTGGAGGACATCACCTCGAAGCGTAACGAGATGCGGGACAAGTACGAGGAGGTGCGCAAGCGTCGCTACACCGAATTCATGGAGGGATTCAACATTATCACGCGCAAGCTCAAGGAAATGTATCGCATGATCACGCTGGGCGGCGACGCCGACCTGGAGCTGGTCGACTCCATGGATCCCTTCACCGAGGGCGTTCAGTTTACGGTGCGTCCGCCCAAGAAGAGCTGGAAGTACATCTCGAATCTGTCGGGCGGCGAGAAGACGCTCTCCTCGCTGGCTTTGGTCTTTGCACTGCATTACTATAAGCCATCCCCACTGTACTTCATGGACGAGATCGACGCCGCCCTGGACTTTAAGAATGTGTCCATTGTGGGACACTACATCAAGGTAATATATAAACATCAACAAGAACAGTCCTATTAGAGTCTAGCTAAGCTGGGAGCAGCCGTTGCTCCCGGAGCCACTGCGTGCCCACCACTGCTTTAAAGCAATTCCATCAGGCACTGAAAATAACTGTTATTGATCAAAATTTCAACTCAAACTAGTCGGCGGTGCTACAGTCGAGCGGTACTCGACTGTCGGAGACCCCGTACTTATTATAAAAACTTAAATAATATCTATAATAAACTTAGATTCTTATGCAGCTATATGATATAGTAATCCGATTTCAATCAAATTTGGTCAGTATGTATGGGACCATCTTTTATACATATTCTGTCAGTTTGGTTGAAATATCTCAAACAGCAAAAAAGTTTTCCATACTAAGACTTGATTTTCAACTGATTGTTCCTATGGGAGCTATATGATATAGTGGTCCGATATAAAGTACGGGGTCTAAAAATCACATATAAGGACTAATGCGATTTTTGTTTAAAATACATCAAATTGTTTGTAAAAACAGTATCTCCTCAAACAGCCAATAAACTTATATTTGAGATTAAAAAAAATAAAAGTCTGGAAAGACTTTTATTTGTGAGGAAAAAAAATTAATGTTTCAAATAACAATTATTTTTGAATTGAGAACATACAAGTCTTTAAAGACTTTTATAATTTGAAGATGTTTATAAAAATCTTTTTGGAATATCTTTGTTAATACTCAAGGTAAACATTCCAAATTTTCAACATATGTAAAATTGGTTATCAAATTGAATCATTATTTTTGATTTATATAATAAAAATCAATATTAATAATTATTTATACATTTTATTTTTGCAATCAAAAATAATTATTAAGTATGATTTATAGAGTGAAAGTCTTTCAGTAATTATTAAAAGTAATTTTTTTTATATTCCTCATAACAGTTTCGGTCCCTGAATTCCATAATTTCTTAATATACAACATTTACTTTCTTTTCTTTTAGGAACGCACCAAGAATGCCCAGTTCATCATTGTGTCGCTGCGCGTGAACATGTTCGAGCTCTCCAACTACTTGGTGGGCATCTACAAGGTGGACGACTGCACCGATTCCGTTACCCTGGTCAATATTCCGCCCGATCCGCTGCCGCCAGCAAGTCAGCCACGCATTGCTGCCAGCCAGCCGCTGGAAGATACACTGCGTCCCACCATCAATGGAGAGACAATGGCGACTCAATCGCAGTCTCTATCACAGACTCTATCACAGTCTCAGCGTCCCACTCAAGCCTCCAGATCGGTGGCAGCTGCAGATGCCACCTTTGCTCCGCAAATGCAGAGCACGCAGATGGTGGAGCAACCAAGTGAATTGGTCGCCGGCTCCATGCCCAGTCAGCAACTCTCCCCGACGGCTGCCATCTAAATTTAATAATAAACTTAACGCATCATAATAAAGTTTAATTAGCCAGTACGAATCGATACGAAGATAACAGTAACAATAAATCAAGGACTGTAAATTATTTTTTTTTTTTTAATCAAAAAATCATTTACTTATAATAACTTTAAGACACCGAGAAAAATACCAATATTCATCATTATGGCTCATTTATGCATTTTCACCATTATTAAAAAATGTTCAAGTTTTATAAATTTGCTCACAAAATAATGATTAGTTTTAAGTTAAACTCAACTTCCCAACCAATAATAATTATTTTTGAAAAAAGAAAAAACAAAACTAATAAATAAATAATCATTATTTCATGTGGTTTATTTTTTGCTCAAAATAAAAATCAATTTGATGATTTGATTTAATTTGATGCTCTCCACAAGACATTTTTTCTAAGAGTAACTGCAAAAAAAATTTTTCAAAAATATTTTTCTAGTATTTTATATAATTTTTTAAAACTGCAAAAAAAGCACTTTTTGCATGAAAAGGAGGAAAAATGGGTTAAAATGGTCACTTTTAGGATTTTCAAAAAATTTAAAAAAATACTAGCAAAAATATTTTTTTTGCAGTTACTCTTGGAATTGTTCCAAGAATTTTTTTGCATCAAATTATTTTTTGTAAAAAATCGAGGAAAAAAGTTTTAAAAAGTGACTTTTACATAAATTCAAAAATTTCGAAGGGTGCTAAATAGGTTAAGAAAATTTTTGCAAAATTCAATCGGAATTTAAACAACCTTTCCAAAAATATTTTTTTTACTGTGATAACTTGTCTTACATAGCAGTTAAAGCAGAAATAAGGATGTACGCAGAGATATGTGAGTGAGTGTACAATTTTTGTCTCTATTCCCTAAGAAAAATTCGAAACCACAGCTTGAGCTTTAATTTGAGCAAAAAATAAAACTCATGAAATAATGAGGGGTGCTACAGAAATCGATTTCGCTTGAATTTCACTTAAATTTCACACAAATTTAAAAATTAAATTTCATACAAATTTCACTTAAATTTCATAAAAATTTCACTTAAATTTCATACAAATTCAAGTGAAATTCAAGCGAAAGCGATTTCTGTGGCACCCCCGAATGATTATTCCTTAAGTTTTATTTTTTGCTCAAAAATAATGATTATTTTTGATTATTAATCAATATTTTGTAAGCAAATCCAAAAAACTAGAAATTAAACATTGTTTCAACATTTGTTTAATAACACTTAAAATGATTACAGTCCCTGCAATAAATGTGACTAAAAACTGGACATTATCTTGCCGCATATGGAGGCAAGGGCTTCCGTGGTCGCGTTCTTCATGCTGGTCATGTCCTCGCCCGCATCGCAGGCCCGCGTCACGAGCGGATCCAGCGGCAGCGAGCCGAGCAGCGGCACCTCCATTTCCGCGCACATGGCGGCGGCGCCGCCCGTTCTGGCGGGGAATATGTCGGAGCTGTTGCCACAGTGGCCGCAGCGGAAGCTGCTCATGTTCTCGATGACGCCCAGAATGGGAATGCGTTGCTTCTTGCAAAAGTTGATCTCCTTGCGCACGTCCAGCAGGGCCACCTCCTGGGGCGTGGTCACAATGATGGCGCGCACGGATTCGGGTGCACTGTCATCCCGCAGATAGGAGACGACGGACAAGTGCTCGTCCGACGTGCCAGGCGGTGTGTCCAGCAGCAGCAGATCCAGATTGCCCCAGTCCACTTCACTGAGAAACTGTCGAATCATGCCGTTCTTTTTGGGTCCTCGCCAGATGATCGCATCGTCCACGGAGCCCAGCAGAAAGCCAATGGACATCAGACACACATTGTCGTCGATTCCCACTGGCGACCAGCCCGAGCCGGACTGGTGCACGTTCTCGCCCAGTGCGCCCAGCAGGCGTGGCTGCGATGGCCCACAGATGTCAATGTCCAGGACACCGAAGTTGCTGTCCGGGCAGCTGCGCGCCAAGTAGCGGGTCAGCAGCGTGGTCACCGTGCTCTTGCCCACACCCCCCTTGCCCGAGAGTATGAGTAGTTTGTGCTTGACATCTTTCATGGCGGCTGCGACGAGCGCCTTGCCGGGATCCTCGAGTTTCTTGCTGGGATCACTGCAAATGCCCTGGTTGGGACAGCCGGCACAGGCGCTGACCAGACCGGCCTGTTCGCTCTCCACTCCAGGACAGTGCTCTGGCGGTGGTGCCTGCATTTTGTCAGCTCAAATATTAAATATTTGTTGTGAAATGTGTAAATCAATCAACTGCGCTAATAAGCTGGCCAACAAGTGTTTACGTTTTTGGCGAATGGCAAAAGAGTGACTATCACAAAAATTGATCGATTAGCTATCGCCGTATATCGATTTGCTTCAACAGCATCGGAAACATGAAATCGATAGAAAATTGGTCCCATGTCATTTATCTAATAATATTAAATATTTTCAAAAAATTAATTACAAATTTGTAGTTATAAATTTAAGGAACTAAGAAATTTATAAATTTTCTAAAACAATGAAGTTTATTTTAAAAATGGTTTGCTACACGACACCTTTCCCGTGGTGAAGTTTAGTAAGAATATCTAAATAAAATCTTAAAAATTCAACAAAAAATTTCGAAATTCTAGCTTCAAAATTAAGCCAGTTTCAAATTTAGCTCGATTTTTTAAATTGGTATTAATTGTAATTGAAAATGGTTAATTAAACATTTAATAAATGGAACTCAAACGATTTTACAATACCAAAAATCCAAATATTTTATTTCCTTATTTTCGCAATGGATGCATTTGAAATGCTACAGAATAGATCGATGGTTACTTAACTAGCGGCATTGTAATCGGCCAAGCTATTGACGCTGATCGGATCCAATTGGCGTACGCCATTGCTATCGACGACTTTGACGCTGAAGTTCTTCAGGTTGACGATCAGACGCTTCTGAATCTCCAGCACGCACTTCTTCAGCACATCGTAGGCCTCCTCCTGTGTGATGTTGGGGTGCCAGTAGCGATCGAAGATGCTGGCGCAGAACATGCTGCCGTATCCGTGGCCGGCGTAATTCAAAGACTGCGACGACGCCAGATAATCAATGAAAGTCAGCTCAGGGCCTTCGACTGGGTCGTAACTGGGAATATGAGTTATGGAGTTATGTGACATATAATTGCAGAATACAATATGCTACTCACCCAGCGACAAACATAAACACCTGGTACCTCGTGCGGCTTCGCAGACTCTCAGCCAGATTCTTGCGCGTAAAATGTGCCGCGGAACGAGGACTTAAATCGTAGCCATTGCGCATTTTGTACAGTGCAATGTTCTTGGCGATAAACTCGGTGAACTGCTCGGTATCGCCCGATTCGCCCACTGTTGAAATCAACAAGTTATCCGCAACCTTATGGATCTTGTTTTCATCTGAAGAAATATTAAGCGAAAATATTTGTTAGACGGAACGAACCCGGCATTGAACCCGTTTTCGATTTTACCTTCTTTCATGACGATTACTGAATTAGCGTGGGTGGTGTCTGCCGCTAGCATAACAAAATCTGGTCCTTTAATACCCAGAAGAGTTTCCATTTTGGGATTGTGATATTAATTTTACTTTGCTGGTTGTTAGGATGACTTGATTAAATTTCTAGCTGTAGCTGTCTCACTGCCCTCTGTGGCGGCTGGGCGATATATCGATAATGCGACTCTGGCAATTAGTCGATACATATTTATTCGATTCTTGCAAATTTTTCGACTGGGAGAGGTTGCTCATTTTTGCGTCAACAGAAATATCGAGCACACCTTTGGATAACAGAAAGCTCTCTCACAGTTAAGAGTTTTATATTGATAAAAATAGTTTTTTAAGTAAAAACGTGAAAATAAATAAAATTCTATGTAAAGGCATAACTGATTTTTAAAATTTGCAATATTGGTGTGAATAAAATCGGCGGCCGGTAGATTCTGTTGTGCGATACTCGATATTTTTATACACATCTTCATTCAGCAGCACATCGATAACACTGTTAACAATACACCATTTACCGCGTTTGGTATCGATACTGCTGGGAACGATAGAGCGATAAAGCATCTCTACATTTCAGTCTTTCCTTCGTATTTTACTTCGTGTCGTCGTCGCTTTTGTGAACAAAAAATACGAGAAAATTATTAGAGGCAACGAAATTTGCTCCAGCATTTTGAGCAAAATTTCAAGAAACAAGTGCAACACATAGCTAGCAACTCACTGCAGATACTTTTTTCTACCCCCGTCGTTAAAAAACAGCCGTCAAAATTGAGTCGACAAAGATTGACGAGACTTTTCCTTCCACAACTGCTATGGAGGATAAAGCAACAACAAAAGATCTAGATCAATGGATTGAGCAGTTAAACGAATGCAATCAATTGACAGAAACACAAGTTCGCACTCTGTGCGATAAGGTAAGGAGTCGCAAGCTTGCCCCTATTCCCTTAAAATAAGATTTAAAAATAATTTCCATCATCATCGCTTCTGCTTGGGCACTAATTTTGCAAATGGTTGCGTGCTTTGCTCTCGCTCGCTCTCATTGGGCCTCGGCTTTAGCCCATGAATCATGATGCGCTGCTTCTGCTCGGGGTAGCGGCAGTGGCGTCGCCATATTGGAATATTGGTAAATTCCAACAGCCAAGCGCCGCTATACCCGCCGTGTGTCGAAGCGAGATGCCAATAAGCATTGCGTGAGTGTGTGAATGAGACGACCCGATATATAATGTCTAGGCGAGAAGAAATATTTCTTTTTTGTAAATCTCATTATATAGCGTTTGTTTAGTTATTGATAATAGCAAACGTGCGTAGTTGTTCTTGGGCAAAAATTGCAAACAACCTTGCTTTGTTCCTCTATCCGCCCCAGCGTCACATATACATATTTTCCTTTGCTAAGTAAATATTACTTAATGGCTTGTGTGTTGGTGTGTGCTTAGAATATGTATCTGCATACATACATACATATGTATGCACCGTGCCCATATACACTTGTGCGTGTGTGTGTGTTTGTCGGACAATAGTGTTGTTTGTGTGTGTGTGTGTGTGTGTTGTGTTTTTTTCTCTCCAACAATATTGGAATCAATTAAACAAATTAATGAAAAGCTCACGCGTATAGATAAATTCACACCAAAAGCGCATCGATATCAATTATTTTCAATTTGCTGATTTCGCTGTTTCATAGATTGTGGCCTATAGAAGTGGGGTTATGTTTGCGTCACCCAAATAATTTGTTGTGCCCAATAGTTTTATTCTACCTAAATGCAAATACAAATACAAATACAAAGGGTGGTGGCGGGGGTCTCGTCTTGTTGCCAAAAACTTTTGTATTGGCCATAGGCTTGTCTGGCGGAAACGAGCGACAAGGTAAACGCAGAAATTAAATTGGCTCATATAATAAATCTCTTGTCTCTCGGCGTTTCAGCCGGATCCGGACCCGGAAGCTTGTCAGCCGTCTGTCATGTCTCATTCATCAGCGTTTAACAAAATTATGCTATAATATACAATTTCTTTAAATAAACAATTTGCGGTCAAACCGATCATAGTTCTTGTTGGGTTATCGATTTATCAATCTATCGATTAAATATGTTTTGTTTACCATACCCATCATAGTTCTTGTTGGGTTATCGATTTGTCAATCTATCGATTAAAGATGCTTTGTTTACTATAATTCTGTCTTCGTTTGATTGCAGGCAAAGGAAATTCTATCGAAGGAATCCAATGTGCAGGAAGTGAAATGTCCCGTCACAGTGTGCGGCGATGTGCACGGTCAGTTTCACGATCTGATGGAGCTGTTCCGGATAGGCGGCAAATCGCCCGATACAAATTATTTGTTCATGGGCGACTATGTGGACCGTGGCTACTATTCCGTGGAGACTGTGACGCTGCTGGTATCGCTCAAGGTTCGCTATAGGGAGCGCATCACCATCCTGCGCGGCAATCACGAATCGCGCCAGATCACACAGGTCTATGGATTCTACGATGAATGCCTGCGAAAGTATGGCAATGCCAATGTCTGGAAGTATTTTACCGATTTGTTCGACTACTTGCCACTAACGGCACTGGTGGATGGCCAAATCTTTTGCCTGCACGGCGGCCTCAGTCCGTCGATTGATAGCTTGGATCATATTCGTGCACTGGATCGCTTGCAGGAGGTGCCCCACGAGGGTCCCATGTGCGATCTGCTGTGGTCCGATCCCGATGACAGGGGTGGCTGGGGCATTTCACCACGTGGAGCGGGCTACACCTTTGGACAGGTAAATGAAGTCTTAAACTCCATCGGATGTGAGTGGTCTAAAATGAGAACTTTATTTGGTTACAGGATATATCAGAAACGTTTAACAACACAAACGGCCTGACTTTGGTTTCGCGCGCACATCAGCTGGTGATGGAGGGCTACAACTGGTGTCACGATCGCAACGTCGTCACAATATTCTCAGCGCCAAACTATTGCTACAGGTGTGGCAATCAAGCGGCTCTCATGGAACTGGATGATTCACTTAAATTTTCATTGTAAGTTGTTGATTCACACAATCCTTTTTATTGATAACAATACTGAATGTTTTACCATTTCCTCACAGCCTACAATTTGATCCAGCACCGCGGCGCGGCGAGCCTCACGTAACGCGAAGAACACCAGATTATTTCCTTTAAGCTGTTTGCTCTCGGCACACGTGCAGCTTACATTTACACACACACATATTACATCGCATTATAACAACAACAAAAATATAAACAAAACGCAAAAAGCAAAAAAAAAAAAACAAAACAAAACAAAAAAGAAAACAAAACAATAACCTGTAACAAATTTCGATGCATTTTGTGTTGTAGCTGCAGTTGCGACTAAACAGAACAGAACAGAATGAAACAGAATTCTTCATAGCGAGCGTAAATTGTAAATGCATTGAGTGTTGTTATCGTGGGTCGAAAGACGCAACAGGAGGAGGGGGTGCCGAGTGGGACGACGAGTTGATGATATCAAGCAGGAGAAGGAGAAGGAAGCGAGCAGCAGCAGCAGCAGAGCGGGGGGCGGATAATACAATCCAATCAAACCTACCAACCAACCAAGCAACAAACAACAACCAACAACAACAAAACACAACTACAACTACTTAGCTAAATTTGTTAATTTATAAAATAACGAACTAAGCGTCGCGAGCAGAGCAGCAGCCGCAGTAAATGCCAGATATGATGGATGGCTGGCTGGATGGATGATGGAACAATAGAATGGAATAGAACCGAGCCGGAATGTTGTGGGTTGGGCTTTGTTTGTGTCATGGACGTACAAAGGACAGGACTTAGGGCACGTAGGACGAAAAAACAACAACAACAAAGCCACAGCGCGGGGTAGGCAGAAGAGAGCAGAACAGAGCAGAGCAGAGAGCGGGGACAGCTGGGCGGGTTCAGCGATTCAACAACAACAAATATAAGGAATACAAACAAACAAACAAAAAAAATTTAATATTACTGATTACAATTAAAAACAAAAGAGAAAACAAATTATTTAAAAAAATTATACAAAAAACAAAAAAAAGTAAATTCATTCAGAGAATGTTCCTGTCTCTTCACTTTTACTTCAACATCATCAAGTTTCATATACTTATATTGCTTTTTGCAACGTAATTAAAACCAAGATAAAAATCCATTTACCCAAACCAAGTTCACATCTTTTTAATTTTCGAGGTGAAAGTGAAAGCAGACGGCAGCCCTGATTATAAATTAAGTTCATATGTAACTTTAATAATAATAAAAGAAAAAAACAACAACAAAAACAAACAACAATGAATGCGTGTAAACAGGAAGCTGTTGGCAAATGACAACAGCAACAACAACAACAAGAAAACAAACGATAAAAACCCAGCAGACGAAGAGTAACGGAATAAAGAGAGCGCCAGTTAAGAGAGACTTGATTGTTGCGCTCTGAGCGAGCGAAATTGGTGTTGGCAATGCTGTGTGAGTGCTAAGAGCGGCAGTGCGTAGGCGAGCGCGAGAGCGCACACAACGAGAAAGAAAGGCGCACGAAATGCGTCCTTAATTGAGACCTAGGACATGCTAGAAGCCACGCCACGCCAATGAGCCAAAAGTCAAACCTGGCCAAATAAATCTGAAATCTGAGTGCAAGTATTTGTCAAAATTTTTGACACTTGAGCGCGCGCACACACACACACACACCTCGAGCATGTTGTGGGAAACAAATTCCACATTTGAAAACATGTTGAAGCCCTTTCAAGTGCCCAAAACTTGGAGCAGCTACACCTACTGAGACTTGCCATCTATCATGGCAACAACATACGGGCGGGGAGGTAATTGTCGCTGTGTGGTTGGGGGCTGCTGTGTTTTTGGGGGTCGGGAATGTTGTCGTGTTGGCAGCGACGTCAGCTGCGACTGCGGCGGTGACAGCGACAGCGACAGCAACTGCGTTGTATGCGACATGGAAAATCCATTATCACGAAGTGAATTTTTACTGAAAAATTTACATACCCGCGAGCGCTCCTGCATCCCCAATGCCCCAACCCCCTCAACCCCTACCCACCCCAACCCAATGTACCCCCGCTGGGCATCCAAACCGCCCGCATACATATAAATGTGAAAATAAATCCAGAGTGCGTGTTCGGATGCTCTGTGAAGGATGCTGAATAAATAGCAGCACTGACTGCAACAACAATAATACATATTTATAATAATAATAACGAAGGCAAGTCGAAATAAGAATCATTGGCTAGGAATACGAATTCAAGTTGAGCTCTATTTGATGGGCATTATTAAGTGCATATTCCAAGTTCTCTCGCTAGGTAGATTGTATTTAATTAAAGGCATAAATTCAAGCGCTCGACCCGAGCAAAAACCCGTAGAAGAGAATGAGGATGAGGCGGAACATAAAAACAAAAAGTGAGACGATGTCGGTTCCGGAGCCGAAATATTAAAAATTTAAATGAACTGCTCACTTTTTACGATTTTGTCCTTAGTTTATGACTCTGGGATGTGGATGGATGTGGTATGGGATAGGATGCGGAGTGCGGAGTGGGGGCGAGGGGGTGTGGCAGTCATTGAGGGCTGCCTAAACAAACGTTTTGTATTTTTATCGTCTCGTTTTTGGGGCTGGGTCTTCAACCGTATGATGAGAGATGGGGCTAGTGGAGAAGGAGTATGAGTATGGGAATGGGAATGGGTATGGGAATGAGCGTATTTTGGACCGCCTGCAAGTATCTTTTACGATGCAAATTTGTTGCTATAAAATTGAAGAGTGTAGCCGCTGCTTGCCTAAATAAACTTTGCAGACTACAATGATGATGATGATGAGTTGCTCGTTGGATTGGATGAGGTTGCTTCTTATGTCTGCCAGCCAGTTTGACTGACGATGATGATGCCTTCTACACACTGCAAAACGCCACGTGCCGTCTGTGCAAAAGGTTGAAAGGTCAGGCACGACACAGCGGCTGCCTTACAGCAAATTGAGCTTTGGGTTTGGGCTGCAGCTTCACCATCCGCTTGGGTTTGAAATAGAGTTTGGGTTTGGGACTGAGTTCAGCATGGATGCCAAATCAACAAAAATCGATTGACGCTAAATACCCAAGTTGCTCAGGAGTTAACTCAACTTGCCATTTACAACGAACATAAAGAAAGTTTTTTGGGCCTCTTTTTTTTGTTTTTATATTTATTTATTTTCTTCTTTCTTTGCCTACTTTTTCTACTTATAAATCCCCAACGAATTGTGCACTGTCTCAGGGACTTTTTCTTCTATCTTCGATATATTTAAATTCTTTTACAGAATGCCCTTCAGCTAAAGAGTATACTTTAGCTAACGTGGCTTATTAGCTGTCAGACTTGGAATGTAACCAATGAAATTACTGAGTTTATTAAAACTCATCACTGAAATTGATATTCTAATATCATTTTAATTAGGGAGCTGAAGGAGATATTTTTCATTATATTCTGTCGAATCTCTGTCAAATTAGAATCTATGAAAATTGTACTTTCCATTAAAGTTAAAATGATTTTATATATTTTGTTAATGTATTGTATTTTAAAGAAGACCCAATATATTTCATCTGTGTGGGATTATGTTTCAAAAAATCAAATAAAATTGGAGAAAGCCTATTAAGTTCTTAAGAAATGTATGCATCCACCTAATAGACTTCAAGAAAGTGAAAAAAGTTTCTAAGAATGTAATTCAAAAAATATGTACACAGGTCGCCATATTTACTTTGACTACATTTAAAGTTTAGTCTACTCATAATTTGAACCTTCTTCGTGTACAGTATTTTTTATGTTATTTTGAAAATTGCTAAAAATTTACTTTTTGTATGAAAAGGAGGAAAAGGGGTTAACATAGTAATTTTTAGCTATTTTTAAAAAATCATGAAAAATACTAGCGGAAAGATTTTTGAAAAAAATATTTTGCAGTCACTATAAGAATTCTTTAAATAATTTTTTTGCGGCAAGCATTTTCTGCTTAAGCCTGAGGAAAAAAGTTTTAAAAGTAGACTTTTACAAATTTTCTAAATTTCAATGGGTTAAGGAAAGTTTTTTATTATTCAAACGGCATTTAAATGACCTTTCCACTGGAGCCAAAATGTACATGAAGTAGGTTCAAGTAATGAATAGATTTAACTTTAAATGTTGTCAAAATAAATATGCCGACCAAAAATTAAAAAACATATTAAAAAAAGAGCGAAAAGTTTACATATTTTTGTAGAGAAAGGGGGCCATAAAGGGAATTGCATACCTTTAAGGAAATTTTTTTATATTGTTATAAGAACTCTACATCATAAAAGAAGGCTTTAAAAAAGTTATTAATTTTGGACTCTGCAATGTTCTTTAAACGAACTAATATATCATATTATATGTAGCTAAGAGCTGTAGGACTTCCAAAACTTACATACATACATCTATAATACTTGAAGCAAGTTTATTGTAACGACATTCTTATCACAATGGATGCTCATTTGTAGTTTGATTTCTTGGCATTTTTTTCGCTTTTGCGTCTTACCTGTTAAATTAGCTGAGATTTTGGAGTAGGGCATTTGTAAAGTCTCTCTCTCTCCATCTCGCTCCTTCTTGTTGGCTCTCAGTGTTTCTATCTCTATTGTTAGTAGTGCCAGGAAGACGACGAGAGAGACGAGAGTTGAGTTTTTGGCTTGTTTTGTTTTTGTGTTTACTTTGTCGTTTGTTGTTGGCCTTTTTGCTGCGGGCATTGACTGACTTCCTTCCGCTGGATGGGAATGGGAATGGGCATGGGAATGGGAGTGTTGTATGTCGTTGTGAATGTGGAACTGGATGTGGATGTGGCACCTCCGTTGGTTGCCTCCATTCGAGCTTTGTGCGTGTTTCGCTTTTGTACGTTTTCTATTGCCGCTTCCTTCCGATATTCTTTATATAGTACTTTCTCTCTCTTTCTCTTTCTCTACGTCTCTTTGTTGCTGCATGCTTCTCGCTTTTCCGCTTTTCCTTTATAAATTTTTTCTCGTTTTATTTTTTTTGTTGGTTCGTTTTGTTGTTGTCGTTTTTCTTTATTTCGCAGTGAATTTGGTTGTCTCGCACGTGAGCGGCATAATGAAATTTGCTCTGACGGCCACTCCCTATTGTGTGCAGTGTACTCTCTGTATGTGTGTGCGTGTGTGTGTGTGCCCAGCTGCTTAGCCTAATCTTATGTGTGGCCGCCTTTAAGAGATGACGATGTTGATGATGTTGATGTTGTTGCTGCCGCCTGTCGATTTAATGTGCTGAGAAATCTCAGCTCTCGCTTTTTAGCCCGAGTCTTATTTGCATGCGATGCGCCTAAAAGGTGACAACACAAAATGTTCAATGTGCCAACAAACACACAAAGCTGAGACTTTTGGCTGCTGCTCGTTCCCATAGTGTTGACTACAGTCAGACCTGCCTATCACCATTCCCCTCCCCTCTTCCCTCACCAACTCCAAGTTTCATCTCGTTTCACACTTTTGGGCTCTGAGACTCTGTTTGGGACTCGGTGGCTGTGCTTTCAAGTGGAAAATTACTTTCGCAGCTTTATGATGCGGAAATTATATGAAAATCATGGCGAATTTGCCTCTTACAAGGAATGCCAACAACGAGCACAGGTCCTTTCAAACGCAAATACACACATACAACTATATATATATATATTTGTATGTATATATGTATATATACTTATATCTGCATACGAGTGCGATTGCGAGTACGCCTTATGCCAGGCTGTATGCTATCTGCACTGCCCGATCAAGGCGCCACTGTCGAGAGTCTCGCCGTCGCAGTCGCAGTCGTCGTCGCCGTCGCCGTCGCAGTTGCTGCCACGCCCAGTCGCATAATGAAACGGCAACGTTGACAATCCACGCCCCACCTCCTACATCTTTACTACATCTCTGTTTTTACACTCGGAAAATGTTATATTTTAAATTTAAAAAAATTTACAATAATTTTGAAATTTTCATAAAATTAAGGAAAACTATCTTATATGAAAAACAATTTTTCAAATAAATTCCTAATACTCTTAAACATTTTCTTTTTGGGTTGATTTTACCAAAACATATTTTTTGTTATTATTTTAAATCGTTTTATTTCTTTGGCTTTTCGGCGGACTTTCTAAATCAAAATCTTGTTTAAAAGAGTACCAAAAAAAATTCGTACACTAAATAAATTACAAGTATTATAATAATCGAAATTTTATGAAAAAATCTTTTAAGAAATTTATTATTAATTTAAGTTAATTTATAAATGAATGCAGAATGAGGTTAGAAGTCAAACCATGTAGTTTTCCGACCTATTGAAAGTCAGGTCTATTTTGTTAATTTTGGCATTATTTTTTACAAATAATATAAGGTCTTTTAATCGAATTTAAAGTGTGATTTTTTACAATTTTTGAATTTTATTAAAAAATGTATTTTTTGGAAATTAATTAAACTTGAATGCAGGAAGATCAAAAAGGTCAATCATTGAAATTCCGCTTAAAAATCTGATTAGTTTTGATAAGGTTATAAAAGATTGAACTTTCAAAACACAAACTATATAGCTGTCTGAAATTTTGAAAGAATTTTTTTTAATATTAAGGAATTTTAAATCAAATTCAATTAAACCTTGTAAATTTGAGAAAAATCGCTCCATTTCATGGTTCACATAAACCTCAACTGTTTGTTATTTTAGCCCTAGATTTTTTTGAGTGTATGTCCCGCTCCGTTTGCCAGTGGCAGCTGCTGACTGGCTCCATTTCCATTTGAATTAGCATAAAACGAGGCGGCTTACGTCTGTCTATTGTGCGGGGATTGGGGGCAATGCTGAGGGGATTGAGCGTGGAGTCAACTGCCACTGCCGCATTGCTGGCCAGATATCATCTGTTGCTGCTGCTCCTTATGTTGCTGCTGCTTGTGTTGCTGCTGCTGCTGCCGTGTGGCGACACCAACAACGACTTCGTTATCTTTTTAACTTGGCGCTGTCGTTTATTTAACTGATAATGATTTGATGGCAGCTGGCTAAGCTTTCGACAAAGCCCTGCCACAATCCCTCCCTCTCTCACTCTCACTCTCACTCTTGCTTCCCTCTCCCTTTGTGTTGCCGCTAACATCGACGCCATTTGCTGAGGTCAATTACACGCTTTCGATTAAATTTGCCATGGTTGTTGTTCTTGTTGTTGTTGTCGTTGTCGTTCTTTGGGTGTTGACAAGGAACAGCTGCCCGTGTGGCATCTACAGCGATGTCTCTAGACTTGCCCCAAAGCAAGAGCAGCCCCCTTCCCTTGCCCCCCTCACACACACACACACATGCTTGCCTAGGTATGTGGCACAAATAAAGTTGAATTATTATTTTTCTTTATGCTCGGAGTTGGGGGCGCATGGAGGGGGCGTGGCGCGTGCTCGGCATGCTCAAGTGTTGCCATTGCCATTGCCATTGCATATCCGCATCGTTATCCATGGAAGCGGCGTTCCATGCCACAGCCACTGGAATGACACGAAAAGCTCTTTAGGAATCTAGGTTTTCGATTAAACGAACCCCAATACCAATACCAAACCCAAACCCAATTCCAATCCTAAACTCAGACCCAGCTCCAGTCCCAGTCCCCGGGCCAGGATCTTACTAAATGCCAATACCATTCAAAGGTGCTTCATTTTTTTATGAATTCCTTAATATTTACACACAAAAAAAAGGAAAGCGTTAAGTTGCGGGTTATTTACGGATTAGAAAAGGTTCACTTACTTTTATGTTTTATTTAAAGTGAAGCTTCAATCTCACCAAATTATTCAGTGAAAGTAAATGCTACAAGTATTTTAATAACGTGTTACAAATATTAAGGGGAAATTATTTGAGTCTTGTGAATATTTACTGCTAGAGGAGATTGATGTTGAAAAACGACATATTTTAAACTAAAATTATTGTAGAAATTTAATTTATACTGATCCTAAAAAATATTAAAAGAATTAAAAAATGGAGTTAAAAATTTAAATTAGTTTTATAAGGGGGCTTTCTTAAGTATTGTGAATATATACTGTATTGTGAATATAATGTTGAAAAAAGATTTATTTTAAACTAAAATTATTTTAGAAATTAAACTTATACTAATCCTTTTAATTTAAATAATATTAAAAGAATTCAAAAATTTAGTTTAAAATTTAAACTAATTTTATAAGGGGACTTTTTTTGAGTCTTATGAATATTTACTGCTAGAGGAGATTAATGTTGAATTGTGTGATGTTGTTATATTTTCGAATATGTTTAATTCTTTATATTAACAATTTCTGTCTTAGAACAGCATTTAAAATGTATTTAAAAAAAAATCATATATTTTAAACTAAAATTATTTTAGAAATTAAAATTTATTCAGATCTTATTACTTAAAATAATATTAAAAGAATTAAAAAATTGAGTTTAAAATGTATACGTATATTAATTAAATAATGAGATTTTATTTGAAATAATAATTCTTATAATTTTATATTTAAATTTTCTTCTAATTTTTCTGCTGAAATTGTATCTAAAAATATATAAATTTTAAATTTAAAAAAAAAATTTAAAATTTTTATGAATTTTATAATAATTTTTTCATTGATATAAAATTCAAAATATTTAAAATATCCAAAATTTTCCTGCTGAAATTGTATCTAAAAATATAAAAATTTTAAATGGAAATTTTACGTGGATTGTTAATTTATATTATTTTGTTGAATCTTCTATATTACTTGAAAGTAATCATATTGTATATGTGACTTCTATGGATCTGTTAACTATGATCTTAAAATTATATAGATCCGAGTAACATTCAGATATCAATCAACTCGAAATCGAGTATATATTCCGAAATTGTGTAGCTCCCTCGTGATGAGCGAACCGCTGTCGAGTTCTGGACTCCGCTTCGTGTACAATAGCCTGCTGCTGCTCAGCTCTGGCCTGGCCGCCAGGAAGATCTCGTTCCAGAAGCATCCGTATGCCTTCAGTGCCTGTGTGGTGGGTGGGACAGTGGCTGTCCTGGGCCTGATCCGCGTGATCTTTGGGGACGATCGCAATCCGCAGCAGTTTCAGATTCTGCGCGACGTGAGTCACAGTGTAATGGAGATGGTCCCACTGCCCCTGGTCAACATGGAGCTCTATATATTGTCGAGTGGAGTGGGCCCCTTGGCCCTGGCCCATGGCATCTTTGTGCTGCCCCTGCTGCTCGATCTGAGGTGTTCCATTGTGAAGGATCGCAAGAATTGTGATTTAACTGAAACGCTGCGGGATCTTTTGGGGCTCGGCAATATTGTGTCCCTCGGCTATCTCTCCGTGCGAGAGGGAAACTTTCTCTACATGCGTATGGCCATCACGATGGGCGTGGTCAAATATACTCCTGTCTTTCTCGACAGCATCCAAGACAGCGCTGGCGAGGATCTGATTGTCTGTGGCAGCGCTCTGTTCTTCTGGCTGCTCGCCAAGGAAAGCGCTTTGACTGCCAATTGAACTGTGCTCATGTTTTGCGGTTAACCCTCCAACTGCACCACTGACATCACCCTAATGTGCTCGCTTTAAGGCTTCGACGGTCATTTCAATTCCCCGAATTCACCTGGTTCGTATTAAGTTTCATTAGACGCCTGCCAGTTTCAATTCAATTGCTGTTCATGTTTTCGTAATTGCCAGCTCCCCTAATCGGCTGCCAACTGCTCTGACCACCCTCGCCACCGCCCTGCCCGCCCAGCACTTGTTTGGCTTTCCTGGTGTGTCATGCCGACTGTCGACGACAGATTCCAGCTACGATTTTAGAGTCCGAATCTCATTTATATTTTGAAATTCCTCTAAAAATTATATAATTTATTCGTTATTTTAATGTGCAAAATTTATAATTAATTTAATTGATATTTAAGAATATATTCATTTCGAGTTGAACATGTATTTTTAAGATTTTTAAATCCTTTAACTGAAAAGCAGTCTAAGTTTGAAGTTTATCTTTTGAATTAAATGCGATTCTTTAGAAGTGGAAAATCATAGTTTTGAAATTATTATTTTTAATGCATTTTATTTTCTGAAATGTTGCCAATGTTTTAAAGGTTAAAGCCTGAAAAAACCTTTTATAAATAATTTGGCAATCAAATTTAATTTTCATACAAAAGATTTTATTAGAAGTGAATGAAATTAAATTTGTGGACTTTAAATAATAAAAATGCAGCATTTAGAGTATTACGTACTTTTTGGTAATTAACGTTATGTATTATTTAAAGCTATCATCCTACTTAAACGCAACAAGATCGGACAAATAGAAAGGTGGTAATGGCTGATTTAAGTTTCAAGCAATGTAAGTGCCTAAAAGCATGCAATAAAAAATATTTTTAATTTATTTAAATAAGTAACGGGTATCCTAAAGTCGGCAGCTTGACTATAGCCCTTCCCGCTTGTTTTTAAAATACATTTGGTAAGAATAACTTGCTAGTCTATCATAGTTTTCGTTAGTACAGTGTTTACAGGGTATATGAGACTTTATATAAAATGTAAATTTGAATGGACTTGAGTGCCAATTGGCAGTCGCAAAGGAATCTGGCCAAAAGTGTCAATTTGTTGGCACTAATTAAAGCCGAGTCTGCCGCAAATTAGTATAGACGAGTGTCAAGTATGTATCTGGTATGTATATATTTATTATCCAGTTGTAGAAAATGCGCTTGATGCGGGCTTGTTAACAATATATGTTTGTACATATGTATGTTTGAATTAACCGCCGCTGTCAAATGACAAACTCTAATTGCAAGTGGAACATATTTTAATGAGTACACATATACAACTCTATATATTAATATATACTCCAACCTATATGCATATATTATATATATATTGTGACACGTTCCCTTCGCAGGATTCCCGTCGCTTTATTCAACTTGACAAGTGAAGTGAGTGTGAATATTTTTTTTAGGTCATGCCAAAGCTCTGGACGGCACCTGGTGAATGAAAATACAAAAAAAAAACATAAATAAACAGAAATAAAAATAGGAAAAAAGGTAGAAAAAAGGGAAAATTAAGGTGTGTGTGGAGGGGCAAAAAGAAATATGGTTCGAATCCTTTTTGCATCCTGTTGAGGGAAATTGCAGTCAGCATTTATTTCCGCAACTTAATGAAAAATTCGAAAATAATTTGCGAGCCATAATTAAAAGGTGACAGCGTCCCTTCCCAGGGGCCCAACGCTTTATCCAGTTTCAGTTCTAGTTATCCATAGTGTAAGGACTTAAGGTTGTCTCTCCTGCCCCACCTCCAGTTGGCAAGGGTCATAAACAATCCGCTTAGACGCGTTTTCGATTTTCGCCTCAATTGGCAACATATGGCGACTCCGACTCTAAGGATGCCATCTTCTGAGTGTGGGCGGGGGGCGTGTCAACATTTGCATTTGTGACTGCCAACTGCGAATTGCGAATTGCGAAAATGCGAAAATTTAAAGTTTTCCTGATAAGAGGGTTGTAAAAGTACAAAGAAGCAACGGCGACGTTTTCTCCGTTTTCTCCACGACGCGACGCCAGATCCAGAAAAGTACACGAAAAGGGCGGCAGACAAAAGTAAAGGACGAAGGCAGCAAACAAGAAAAATCGCTGCGGGGTGGCAACTGGGCAGGCAAACATAGGAGGAAGGGGCATGGGAAGGGGAATAGGAAGGGGTGGTTGGGGTGTAAGTTCTACTTATACGAGTATTCGCATTGTAGCGCGGCATTCGCCAGAAGGTGCCAACACATTTTATTGCGCCATACCCTTACCCAAAGTAACTACAATAACTATTCCATCAACTTGGAATCAACAAGGAAATGTACTTAAATGTAATTAAAATTGGAACATTCAGGCCTGTTCCGAATTTCACTTTCGATAAGATTTGCCGGAACATTCTTTAACCTGCTCTAATCCCATTTCGGCTGTATTTAGCGGATTTATATAGTATAACTTTGAGTTGATGAGTTTAAGTCCGATAAAGCGAAAAACGATCATTTTCAAACACTTAGTCTAAATTCAAAGTGAATAAATGCATATCACTAAATGCTAAAAAGTGAAAAGTGAAAAGCGAAACTGGCCTGGTTATATATTTTCTTTGTAAATATCTTTTATTTTTCAATGAATAACTGATTAATTAGAAGAATTATCTGAAGAAAAAAGTTCATTAAAGATTATAATCTGTATAAATAAGATTTATCCATTAACTTTTCCCTTTATTTTATAGTCTGTTCTTTGAATTATTATCCAATGTTTTGCTTTATTTCTTCATAAGTCAAACATTTTTAACAGAATCTACCAGATTGCTTAGCTTTAGAATATTTCAGACAAACCTATCTGGGTTTCCAATCACGTATACCTCAAATTAACTTACTTTTAAACTTTCTTTGTAAAGTATTATGGTTATAAAGCATTAAATTTCGAGAAGTAAAAAATCTATTTGCATACGTGTTTATCTACTTATACTTTTTTTCTAGAATTTAATCTAAGTATTTTTATTTGCAAGTCGTTAGAAGTCATAAAAGCAACTCGATTAAAACTTGGCTCGAGAGTATTACAGTTTCGGCGATTGGAAAAAAAGGTTGTCACTTTTTTTCAGCTTGCCTGTTTTATTGTTCAACTTTAGTCTTTCCCTGCTCCCCTGCTCCTTGCTCCACTTGCGAGCAGTTCAGGGGGTGGCAGGCACTTTGAGATATATTGTATGTTCTAGCATCGCACATGTCTCTATCTATAAAACGTCAACTTTATTTGGCCAACTGATGCAAGGACCCAGCCCAACACACACACATAGAACACACACCCACACCCAGCAATAAAACCAGCTGTCAATTTGTTTATATTATAAAAAATAATTAGTCTGTATTTCAGCGTCGAAGTCGACGAATCATTATCATCATCATATACATGATATTGTATATATGTGTATGTATGTGTATGTATCTTATGTTGTTGCAATTTGTTGAAAGAATCGAGGGGGTAAAGGGGTGGAGCGGGAGGTGATTAAAGTATAGCCATGGTGATTACTACGCTTGATAATTGGAATAATACGAAATACATAATAATGCAATACAATTAGTGTTGGTTTTTTTTCCACTTTCCTTTTTTTTTCTCATTTTCATTTCTCATTTTCATTTTTTTTATGTCTTTGTTTAAACATTTAATTTAATATTTTATTGTTACGTTTAATGTTTGATGAATGCGACTAAAAAGGCAATGAAGGAATGTTTTAGTTAAATTAAAAAAAAAAAAAGATTAATAATAATAGTGTTGATATTAATGTTAATAACTCGCTGATTGATGCAAAAATTTAGCTATTATCGTATGAGAAACTGTGGCATACTTTGAGGCGTCTTTAATCCATAATGTATATAATAATTATAATACATACATATGCACATATGTATATATTTATTTAATGTATATAAGTAATGCGTGTATTAGTTTATTCATTAGTTTAGTTTAGCTTCATAAAATTTGCATTCGCTTACATAATATCTCTGATAAATATATATAATATATATATATATATTCTTTTTTTATGTTGAATTTTTTACGTTTCGTCGTTTTTGTAACATAGTTTTATTAGGCAAAAATGGCAACAAAATTGTATGTTTAACATTTGTCTACATCGCATCGAAAAAACCGTTTATAGTCCGTGGTTTTTGTTCTTGTTGTTCTGCATTCTCTTCCTCCTGCTCTTCAAGTTGTTGTTGTTGAGATTTGTTTTAGTAGATGTATAACTTTAGCTAACTAACAATTAATTTAAACATTTTGTAACTTATAATTGGCAATAAAGTGTTTGAATAAGCAAACATTTAACATTTAGCATACAATTTTCACTTATTTGTTTTCTTTTTCTTTCCATTTTCCGTCTTCTCAAATAACCCAAAATAAACAATAAATAGCTTTAAATATATGTATGCATGTATGTATATAAAGATGTATGTATATATATGATATATGTATATAATGCATCTCTCTTATTTTCTTTTTTTATATTTTCTGCTTGTAAAGTCGTAGTGATTGTGGCCTGATTAAGTACATATGTTTATTTATTCATATATATATATATAGATACAATAGGGTTACTCACGCTCATTAATTTTTCTGCTGCACTCAATTATGTAGAGTACCAAAATCCAAATTGTTTAATTTTGTGTTTTTCCTTAATTATGATAAAGTTTTTCTAAAAACTTGAGTTTGTGGCTTGAGTAACCCTAATAAAAATTGTATTTTCATTATGCTAGCTGGCAACTTAAGATGCTTAAAGCCCCGTTTGAACTTATGCGTGTATTAGTGAGTGAGTTGAATGAGTGAGTGATTGAATGAGTGAGTGAATGAGTGAGTGTATGGCGCCTCCTTTTTATATATGTATATAGCATAGTTATAAGGTATAATTAGGTAGTTGGGTTAGATAAGATTTTCGATCATCTTTAAAATTGTGTTGTGGCTGCCGGCGCCAAGTAAAAGTTAATCAGTCGCTGTATATATGTTTCAATTTCTCTTTATGTTTTTTGTTTTGTGTTTTTTTTTTGAGATCCACCAAAGCGTGTGTGTCCCTCCATATGTGATAATGATGTGTGCGGTATAAATCTTTGGCCATTTAAATGCTGGACTAGCTCTGTTTACTCTCTTTTTTGGTGGGTGTGGACCAGCGGTGGGCACACATGGGCTCCGGGAGCCAGCGGCTGCTCCCAACTTTATTTCTGACAATTCGGTGCATTTTGACACTTTAAATTTATGACCGTCATAAAAATCAACAGCAATTTGTGTTTCTCTGATCATCGACGTAGTTGTTGTTGTAGTGAACTCAGATTTCGTGCCCACCGCTGTTGTGGACAACACTCTTCTCTCCATCTCCTTTTCCGCTCCTTCTTAGAAATCGCTTATCTCGCCCTCAGTCTCTGGATAGGTGCAGGAGAATGGATTGAGCAGCCAGTTGCAGAGTCCCTTGTTGCCGCCCTCGTGTCGCTGGCGCTTCTTGCCCTGCCTCTGGTAGTTGCCACCTGATATGGTGATGCGATGTCGCTGGTTCTTCGACATGCCCGACGCAAAGCTGCTCTCGTCCGAGTCCCGCACGGTGGCCACGCTGTGATAGCCGCTCTCCGCCCGCCGCGAGATGCCCGAGTGCTTCGACGTGCGCGGCGTGGAGGAATCGTGACCACTGTCGTAGGCCTCGGAGCTGGTGTTGAGTGGGAGCAGCGGCAGGCGAGACTGGGCCGCCAGTGGCAAGATGTTGGTGATCTCGTTCAGCTTGTGCTGCGCATCCTCGAGCGAGTTGCTCCGCTTGGCCGTCGCCATGGACTTCTCCTCCAGCTCACTGATGTCATCGTGCTGCGGCGCAAAGCGCTTCTCGCTCTTGGGCAGACTCGGATCGGAGGCGCCATCTGGTTGCCGCAGCAGTGCGTAATCATCCATGCCTGCGATCTCCATGATCCCGTTCAAACTGGGCAGCGATCCCTGGCTGGGACTGTGCGAGGGCTGCTTCGGGGGACTCGGGGTCAGGCGGTAGGCGGGCTCGCTGCACACACTGCTCTGGCCCACGTTGAACCTGAAGGCGGGCTCGCTGAACACGCTGCCCGCATCCGTGCGGTAGAGCGTCGCCGAGGGCGTCACCTCCGCCATGGCCAGCTGCGAGGTGAAGATCTCGTGCAGCCGGGCCAGCTGATCAAATTGGTGTCTACACAGCGAGAGGGGGAAGATAAAAAGACAGACAGAGAGACAGTAAGAGAAAGTGAGATAATGAGACATTTATATAGCGGTGTAAATTAATTTTAAGATTAATCTACTCGTATACTTAATATTTGTGCTATTTATCTGATTACCTCCATTTTATGCCCCCATTTCACTTTAAATTATTTTTAGTATTGTGCGTACAACTTTTTTTTCCAAAATTAAATTTATTATTTTTTTATTGATTATATAAAACTAATATTTTTAGGACAGTATACAAATTCTAATATTAAAGTCTCGCCAAACCAGATGAGTTTGGGTGTGTTTAAAAATTTTCAATTTTGAGAAAAGTGTGTGATAACCATAACAAAGAGAAAAATCATTAAAATGGCTTCAGTTTGTATACATCACTCTCAAAGTAAAAATTTAATTAAATTGATTTCATTCTCAGATATATACAGTAGCGTACAAAGAAAACCGGACACCATAAAAGAGCGGTTTTAGGAGTTTTTTTTAAAGCTTTTATTTATTCGACCATAGGAAAAACGTATGTTACCTAGGAACCGTTTGAATGATATAAAACTTTCCTTAACATCTTAGCACCTATTGAAAATTTCGAATTTTTGTAAAAGTGTACTTTTTAAAATTTTTATCCTCGGGCTTCAACAAAAAAAAAGGTTAGGTTAAAAAAAAAAGTGAAAAAAAGAGTGACTGCAAAAATAATTTTAAAACATCTCTTCGCTAGTATTTTTTTTATGATTTTTTGATAATTGTTTCTTAAGCTATTTTTTGTAAGAAAAAGAGGAAAAAGGGGTTAAAATAGTAATTTTTAGCCATTCTCACAAAATCATAAAAAATATCAGCGAACAGATTTTTTAAATTTTTTTTTGTAGTCAGTCTTAATAATGATATTATTTTCGATTCAGAGATTCATTGAAAATCATACAAGGAATTACTTAAAATTGTATTGATGAAATACAATTTCAGAAGTACTTTTGGACTATAGTTGGACTTACCTGGCGCGTTCTCCGCACTCGCTGAAGGACTCGCAGGCCATGTTGAAGCTGGACACAAAGGACAAGTTGTCGCAGTGACTGAGTGCAGACAAGGGATGCGCTTGCTCCCTCTCGCGATCCCTCTCCCGCTCCCTGGCCATGGTGCGGGCAATCTCTTCCTCCGTCACCTGGAGGCCACAGTCGATGCTCCGCTGCGAGGGATGCTGTGACGAGGCGCGACTGGCGGCGAGCTCAGCCTCGTGCAGCTGCTCCCTGGAGACATGGCGCGAGAGCATGCGATGCAGACTGTCGTGGGAGATGTCCCGGGAGCCGAGAGGATCATCGAGCAGCGGCAGAGCCGGCGGCACCTCGGAGGGACCGCTGTCCTGGTCATCGCCATCCAATGGCTGCACATCTTGCGGGAGAGAGCTATCGAAGCCCTGGGCCAGATCCAGAGATGCCTCTGACTGGAATGCTGGTCTCTCCGGCAGATCCAGCGACTTTTGCTTCAGCTGCGAGAGCTTCAAGTGCAGCGCTGTGGGCGAATTGCTGGCGGAGACTGTGCTGGGCGTCGTCTGGAAGACTTGCGAGGTCTGGTTCTCCACCCACTGCCGAATCATGGTCTTCTTGTGCGCATCCATGAAGCCGTAGCCCTGTGTCTGGGCAGCCGTCGGCAGATTGCCCGCTGTGAGGGATCGGCACGACTGCGACTTGGGTCCATCCACCCACGTCTCGCACTGCTTCACGTGATTCACCTCCCGCATCAGGTGTCGCGCCTCCGCCACCTTCGCCCGCGACACCCGCGGACCATCGATCCACTGCTCCTCCGTGATCTTCCGCATGCCCGCCTCCAGCTGCTCCAGGGCCGCTCCTGGTGCCGTTCCATGCGGCCGACGCAATGGGGATCCCTTCGGCGTGGGCATGTTCGATGCCTTGGAGCACATGTGTCGCGGCAAGGGAGATCCGGGCGGCAGCGGCAGCTCATGGGAAAGCGCACTGTGTGCAGGCAACATCGAGGAGGAGGAGGTGGAGGGACCATTCCCATTCCCTACTGCGGTGTTGTGTCTCTTCAGGCTGCCAGTGGAACTCAGTGTAGGTTGCTGCTTTTTGGCTACGAACAAGAGAATGGGAAAAAAAAGGAGATAGATATTCAGTTATGATGGAATATTGAGAATATCTATACTTAATAGACACTAAATAGATCGATTTTATATGAATTCGGCAGCACTACAACAAAAATATAGATAAGGCAGAAATAAAGTTGGGAGCTGCTGCTAGCTCCCGGAGCCAATGCGTGCCCACCGCTGATTTAGAGACATACGGCAAGTTTGAAAATTGTTTTAATTTAATACAAGAAAAACTATAATATTCTCTAAATTTTTTTCATAACCCTGATAAGTTTCTTTGCGAATATAACATTTTTGTTAAAATAAAAATAGAATAGAGTAAAACAATAATCTTTGATGGCAGCTTCGCCAATTTTATAGCAATTATTTTATTTTCTTCCTTGAATTCAAGACCGTTAAAAAAATATTAGATTAAAAGTTAATTGAAACTAAGTTCAATTTACATCCCTTTGAAAAAATAAAAACAAATATTTTCAAAGTATAAAAATAGTTTAAATTAAAAAAAAGAAAAGAAATGTTTTGGAGTAATGGGTCTATAAAACCACGGACAAAGACGGTTTAAAGCACAAAGCTGAGCATATAATAAAAAAAACAATAACTGAACTTTGATGGGAATTGCTCAATCAATCGATACTCAGATGGTGTCATTGCTGAAACCATACAAAGAAGACAGAGAGAGAGGGAGGATGACTGAATACCCTGGAGTGTATAAATGTAATGAGCTGAGGAATTTCAATTAAAATCTCATAAGCAATTCCCATCAATCGTTGGCTCTGCTTTTCATCTCTCCATCATTCCATCTTCTCTTTTGTGTCTTTGCCAAGTCTAAGGTTAATGAATTGTGGGCTGAAAAGGAGAATGGAGTGTCGAGAGTCGAGAGCACTTACCCTTTTCGAGGGCGGCCTTCTTCATCAGTGGACTGGCACAGTTGGATTTGGGTTGAGCTGTTGGTTTCTCGGCGCCGCTGCCTTTGAGGGCCTTGCTAAGGATGCCCCGGTTATCTCCGGCGCTCAGGGAGGGCAGATAAACCGGAGGATGCTCCCCGTCGGTGGCATCGTCATGGGGTCCCATGTAGATGACAGTGTCGGCCGAGATTTCCGAGCTGGAGGGATCCGCGCCCGAGCCAGCCGATGAGCCTCCCGCCGCCCCGGGATTCAAGCCCTGGGCTAAGCCCACGGCGAGGGGCATGGGAACACGGTGCTTGCGACGCCTCAGGCGATGGATGCGGGAGGCAATCTGGATGGTGGAGAGTGCATCCTGGTAGCTCTGCTCGTGCAGCACATGTGCCACGATTGCCACATGGCAGGTAATGGGCGCCAGGCAAACCTTGAGCAGCGGCGTCAGCGGGTGGTCCTTGTGCGGCGGATGCCTCTGCCCGCTCAATATGGCCAACAGTATGTTGCCAATTCCCGAGAGCGGCAGTCCCCCGCTGCGATTGGCACAGCCGCCCAAGTCGATGATATGTAAACGGCTGCGACCGCCGGCAACTGTATAAAGTGTGAAGTACGTCAGTGTGAGTGTGTGTATAGATGGGGGTGTGTGTGTGTGTGGATGGGGAAGAGAAGGGGACGAAATGCGACACTTTAATGGTCTGGCGTCTAGTGAAACATTTAGCGTGCCACTTGAGTGGCAACAACAATGAAGAGGACTACGACTACGACTACACAGGGAAAAAAAGTCAAGTACTTAGAATCTCAGTCTCTGACTGAAATTATTAAAGTGGAGAATATAAGTTCGATTATTCAAGTTCGGTAATTTAAGTATTTTAGTAATGTTGAAAACATTTCCATGCTCAAAACTTCTGAAATCCAATTTTGTGACGAACATTATTAACTTTAACATATAAATTATCTTAAAAAAAAAAGTTTGGCATTCGGCACTGGTCAAAAAAGGTTTTTTTATTAGGCATGAAGAATTGGGACCTTGTAACGCATTGTGCTGAATGCCACAATTTTTTTTTTTAAATAATTTATATATTAAATTTAATATTGTTCGTCACAAAACTAGATATCAGAAATTTTGGGATACAGAAATGATTTCGTCACTAGACTTTTACCTCGTCAAAATGTTTTTTATTTAAATATTTTAGCAATTTGGTATTGTTAAATTTAAAAGTGAGTTTGAATACCGTTCTTTTTTTGAAATACACTTTAAACTTGAATCAATTACTTTAAGCTTTTCTTTAAACAGGAACTTTATTTATGCATTCTACAGACTTTTATCAAAATATTAATTTTTCAGATGAATATGTTTCTAAAATATTTACTTGACTCAAGAATATGTACTCTTATTTATAAATGATTTACACTTGATTGCATTTTTCTCAAAGACTTGATTCCATATCAAAAGATTTAATTTTACTACGACATTTTTCTCTCTGTGTACGACTACAATTGAGAATGTGAAAATAAGAGAAAATGGGTAAAGTGAGGAGGGGGGATGTAATGTAACAAAGCTATGACTTACCACCCCCCTTGCGGGACAGGCTGTATTGGTAGACGTGCAGCGTAAAGATGAGGGCGGACTCCAGTGTCGATGAGTGCGAGTTCGAGTTGGAGTTGGCGTTGGAGCTGGAGTTGGAGGAAGAATTGCCAGCGCCGGAACTTTTTAAGCGTCCGGCGAGGGCCGAGTCGAGGAAGAGGGCCGCACGCTCCGCGGTGGGGGCACGTAGCTCCGTTGGGCCGCCAAGGAAGTCGTCACGCAAATAAATCCCCGGGGAGTCGTCAGATTCTGTGTGTTGTCGGGCGTCATGGAGAGTGAATGAAAAGGGCATTAGGTTTTATGTGGGAATAAATGCCACTCTATGTAGTTAGCAGCCATTGGAGCAGCAGCCAGGTTAACTTTATTCAAATTGGGAGGGCGCAACCCCAATCCATTCCCATCCCCATCCCCATCCCTCCCATTATTATCATCAGCTGGCCCAGGGGCAACATTACACGGGCCCACGCCCACATTTATAGCCCTGGCACGCCCCCTCAGGCAGCTAACAGGTGGTGGCGTTGTTCCCAGCAAAGTTCCAAGTTCCATCTTTAATGCTTACCAGCCGCATGCGAGATGAGCAAATCCGTGGAGAGAGCATCCGGCTTGGTCGCACTGACGCCAACGGCGCTAACACGCACCGAGAATCGCGCCCCGCTCTTCTGCCGCCGCTCCTGGATGCCCTTGTACAGCCAGGCAATGGCACAGGGCGCCGCCCCCAGTGCGCCCGATCCCAGGTCGCCCAGCACCGTCTGCGGTTGACCCGTGCCCGGGTAGCCCATGGCCAGCAGACAGCCATCGGAGCCCTCAAGCACGGCGGGAATTACTTCGCTCAGCGCAGCTGCACAGACATCCGACTGGAAGACGGAACAGAGACAAAGATTTAAGGGGGGATAAGATTCTTAAAATTTTAAATAAGATAAGATTCCTATTCAAAATCTGGTACATCAAATATATGAATGAATACGATTTTTGAAATAAGAATATACACAAATACTTTTAATTAAAAAATAAATTGTATGCAATCTTTAAGATAGTTTTAGTCCTAAGAAACTAATAGAAAAACTTTAGATATTACCATAAAATATTCATGGTTTTTCTCTTTAATATATTATTAAGTAAACTTTTTATGTAACGTACTTTGTAGTTAAGTTTTACTTTTATTTGATGTTATTATCAAATATTCAATATATTTCCTTTATTGAAAATTTAGATTTTTTGGGAATTGTACTCGTTAGAAATATTATATAAATTTTATAAATACGTAAGTTTTGTATTGGAAAGAGCTTATTCATAAAGTTAGTTTGAATTCCAATTATCTTTTGGTATTTCAATCCACAATTATATCTTCATATCATTTTCAAAACCGTTCAATTGTTTTAAAAATTCCTTCTAAAAGATCTTATGTTATTTCATTCTGTTCCTAAACGTCAACTGTATTTACTATACCTTAGGATATCAGAAATTCTAAGCTTATACCATTTAATTTTTAATTTAAACTATATTATAATTTGATTTTAAAAATAACTCTTTTCTAGTCTAGAAATTACCCAAAAAAGTTATTTTTCCTAGGAAAAATCAGGAAATAATAAGCTCGACACGAACGATACGAACTATCTTCTAAAGAATTCTGCGTCAAATCTCCTGCATATGTATTATAAAGTTTACCACCTTCAACTCACCTGTTTGTCCTCCGCCGTGAACAAATTGTCGAATGCAAACATCTTGGGTGCAGCCACCATCGGTGCCCGTTCCTGGGCTTGGGGCGCACACACATTCTTGGGATCTGTGAGGGTCACTTGGCGCTTCTTCTTGTCCAGCGCCATGAAATCAGGTTCTCCCGGAACAGCGGACACCTTGTCTGCGACCCGCAGCATGACTTTCACCTTGCCAACGCCGTAGCATTCGCGACTCGAGAGGCGACGGGCCAAGCCGGGGGGAATGGGGGGAGGCGCCCGCTGCAGTGCACCACAGAAGCCGCCATTGCCATTGCGTGGCATGGTGGTGCTGGTGGTGCTCATAGCTGGATGTCGTCCATGTCGGTTATCAGTTTCCATAGTTATGGAAGTTTATATTTTTGGAAGCACTTTGGGTTCCTTTTCTTTCCTATCCAAAGGGAAGAAAAACAGAGAGAAGCGTCGGGTTATTATGTATCCTTGTGAGTCCTGTGAATCCTTTGCTTCTTACAACACATAAACATCTTTCACTTTGTATGTTTTATGCTCGTACCAAAGATTTTATGGTCAGCATTCGCAGTTGTTGTCATAAATTGTGATTCTGATTTTGGCCAAGGGACGAAACAGTTTCGGATCCTTTCCTTCTGGCCATAACACTTTCTCTTTATGGTTATTACCATCTGTTTATTGGGCATATGTTTCGGCACTATCACTATTCACTATCACACTCACATGATTCACTGACTTTGAGTACTTTTATTCACTTGTAGCATCCACATAAAATGCAGCAATTTTCCCTTTTCGAGACAACTTAAGTTTCAATTTACGATATTAAGATTCGCAACTTGTTCTCAATTATTTATACGTATGTTGGAATTATTATGATAGAAACTTTTTTGTTCTCAATTATTTAAGTGAGTTTAAATGTATTATTTATTATTATGATGGAGACTTTTCTTGGGGTCTTTGTTCATTATTATCATTAACATCATTATTTGGATTCAAGTTAGGAACGTGACATTTTTTGCAACGTCTTTTCATTAATATTGTCCCCTTTGGTGGCACGTCTCCAACGTATCCATTGGATGACTGGCAACTTCAGCTTTAACTTCATTTTTCAGACAGCGCGCACCTGCCACAGGCTGCCTCCTGCCCCCTGCCACATGCCACATGCCACTAACTTCCTTGGCGTCCACCTTTTGAGCTTTGGCTTTTCACACAAATCGATTGGCAATGCCTTCTAATTGTACGCAACGACAACAACAACAAAGTGAATGATGGTGTGTGCTGTGGGGTGGGGGAGTTTAAGAATGCCATGGCATTGTATGGCCAACAATATTAGCACAACACAAAAACACACACACACACACACACACATAAACGAAAGACACACAACAAACCCTTTTCTTTATGACTGGCAATTTCTGGTTGTTGATTTCATCTTTGGCTGCGACGCTTTGGCTTCTTCGATTTGCTTATACATGATTTATTTTTTAGCTTCGATTCTCCGCTTTGGCTTTAACGAAAATACATTTTCATTTTTTGGTTTCAAACACAACTCGCGACGCGACGCGAACGCCACCTGCGTGCCGTCAACGTTGGCATTACAAACGCAACTGAACGCAGGAGGCGCTCAACGGGCTCCATTTCAAAGAGAGCGCCGCCACAATAAACGACGCTCTTTACTGGCGCCCAACACGCATGCGCGCGTGAAGAGAGCGCGCGTCAGAGCGTACGATTGAGCGAGTTTTACTTTGTTTGGGCTGGCAGTGCTGTGCTTTCGCTTGGGGTGGAACTTTCGCTTTTGGACTAAGAGAACACACAGGCAGGCAGTTTGATAAAGCTCTCTTGCTCAGTGCCGTTAGAAAGCACAGGTAAACAAAATCAGCGAGGCTAAAACAAAAGGAACAACGCAAATGATGTTTATATTGTAGACATCAAAATGCTAAAAAAAAAGAAGCATTCACACACACACACTCACACACAGTTGGAAAGAGGAGCAAAAAGCACGCACACAGACACTCACGGCGATAGTTGAGAAGCTGAAGCGTCACTTAAGTGCCGCATGGACCAGGGGGATGGGGGTGGGAGGGCTTTTTGGAGAGGGCCCAAAATGCAAACGATGTGTTTTAAGTTCGCTTACATTTGACAGCCGAGTCGAGTAGAGTCCGTTGAGTGTGTGTATTTAAAAGCATCTATCTATCTGTCTATGTGTGTATGGGTGGATTTGGGTGGGTTTTGAACAGGATGCGATAACGGCCAAAGGCTGTGGGCCTCAAAAGCAGTTAAAAGTGTTGTTGTCTACTGACAATATGTCTCAATTAAAGTTGCAAAACTCAAGTGTGCTCTTAACTATGCCTGAAAGTGTTTTTACCAAATGACTAAAAGTGTCGTTTAATGTGTGCTTTTAAACTGTTTTTAAATACGAGTACATCATCATTATTATTTTACTATATTTGATAATCCCCATTTAAAGTTTAATGATAGGCAGATGAGTCTGTACTACAGTTTGACAGTCACTGGCAGTTACTTAACATTTGTCACTTACGTCTGGCAATGCTATGACATTTCCGTTACTTTTGTAACGATTTAAATTTGAAAGTATTTGAAGGCTATGTAAGTAAGAAATAGTCTGATTATTTTTACTGATAATTTGTTAAACATTTATTTCTCTTTATCCATTCATTTTTACATATACAATATATACTTGAGTATCATTCTTCTTCTTTAGATATATTTTTTTGTCCTTTTTTGTGTTTTATTCACCATTTACACATTGTCTTCGTGCTCAACAACAACAATTTACTGAAATATCGTTAGGTATTTGCCTAGTTGAAATGCATCATGTGCGAGTACATATAATATAATTATCTATATATATATATAGTCGAAAAATGTGTGAGATATACATATGTTTGTATGTATTTGTATATGTTTATAACGCATGTGCTTAAAGAACTATGTTTACACTTAAGATTACACAAACAAGTTGAAACAAACAGCCTAATGGAGAATGTTTAGAGGTAAGAATTACATAAGAAACAACAACAATGATAAGGGGGAGGGGGATGTTCGTTGATCGTAAACTTTGTCACACATTAAATCGTTTTTTTCTTTCTCTTTCTTGAAATGAAACCAAAAAAAAAGATAAACAAAAACCATGAAGTAGTTTTTAATGGGCAAAACCATGATGCGGGCTCGCTGAGGACTCCATCTAGTGGGAGGGCGCACCATAGGAGCTGCTGGGCGCAGACGGCGCTGGAGGAGCGCCGGGGGCACCGTACTCCGACGAGGGAGGGGCAATGCTGTTTGGATAGGGTCCAGTCTCCTCCTTCTGGGTCTTGTAGCGGATGAAGTAGACCTCGGGCTTGCTGGGCTGCGTGGGCGCCGGCGTGGGAATGATAATGTCGGGCTGCTCCTCGGGCTTCTTGACCAGCACATAGACCAAGGTCTTCTCCTCGTTCTGCGGGAACTGTGGGATTATCGGGGCAGTTGGTGCCGGAGGAGATGGGGCCTTGATGAAGACAATCTTGTAGTGCTTCTGTGGTGGCGGCACGTACAGAGGTTTCCTAAAGTGATCAAAAAAAGAAAGAGAGAGAAAAAGGAGAAGGGATTTATATAAGTCACAAGATTCGAGTTTGCAAATGATTGTGGCCCCAAGACCCAAAAAAAAAGCCCGACCCAAAAACATGATTGCCTGGGTAATAACGAGCTGTCACAATTACCGCCCACAGCGTTGTGGGTTACCTATTACCAATATGTATATCCCAGCAGCACCCACTACACAGTTTCTGGCCAAAACCGTCTGCAGGGCTTACATAAAATGTGATGTACTCTCTATGGTAATTGTGTTCCTACACGACGAGTTTGCAATAATTAGCTGGAAAATGCTACGAATAAAGTAAAACTTAGGTAACATTTTAGTCACGCTTTGGCTGTCTTCATCACCATATCTTTTCCCCCTGGTAATTAAGATTACCCGACTCTTACCTGCGAGGAAAGAAGACGACACACTACAAATGACAAAATACTAAGCACATTCCCAAAACACTTGTGTGCGAAAGAGAGAGGAGGATAGGCGACAATAATAACTTGGTTTAGACCAACTCTTACGAGGGTATTAAATAATTTACTATACGACAAATGCCGCACATTAAAATTTGAAATTAAAATTCGAATTTCAATTCAAATTTAAATTCAAACAAAATTCCCCTTCACTATCTGTCTGCAAATGATAATGCAAAATAACGCAATGTGGTAATCATCAACTTGTAGGGGGCGGGGGAGGTGAAGGTGGGCCCTGAGCCAGATTAGTTGATTAAATTAGAGTTTTGCAAGCGGGAGATATTAACAAAGTACTAACTACCTATGTAGATACATTCACAAGTCCAACTGTGTCACAGTCCTAACTCATGAATTGTGGGAGAATTTTGGTAAGACGACAATTCATTTTTGTATAACATATAATGGTAACTAACAAAATGAATGGGATCGTTGCTAAAATCAAGTGGAAGACTTGGCTAAGCAGAAAAGGGAATCAAAAATGATTAAATTAAAGTGGAAACATTTTTATAATTATTAAAAATGACAAAGATACCATGGGGAAATTTAGTTGCAGAGAATATTGAGGAACATTTAAGAGAAAATTAACTTGTATGGGATTATAGAACTCAGGAAGATTCTTATATTAAAAGATAAAAATATCATGAAAAAATGGAAATATAAAGAAGTAAAACCTTGAGGAATATTTGAAAAAAAAAATAAATAAACAACTTCGGAGCCATAGATCTAAGGGAAATTCGTATACTCTATTTCATACATTGAATAATTTCCGAATCACTCCTTAGTTAATTTTATAAACATTCATTGAGGGCCATGGATCTTAGGAAAATCCAAACGAACTACAAAAAGGAATATGTTAAAAACTAAGCACTCAAAGCTTGCTAAATAATCATAATTTTAGAGAAAATTAACTTGGTTGGGATTATAGAACTAAGGAAGATCCTTATATTAAAAGATAAACATCTACGAAATTATTTAATTAAGAAAAAAGATTATGACAAAATGGGAATATTTGGGAGTACAAATCTTGAGGAGTATTTGTAATAAATAATGAACCACTTTGGAACCATAGATCTAAGGAAAATTCTTATATTCTATTTGATGAATTGCATTATTTCCTAATCAGTCCTTAGTTTATTTTATTAATATTCAATGGGAGCCATAGATCTAAGGAAAATCCTAACGAACTACAAAAGGAATATGATAAAAATTAAGCACTTAAAGATAGCTAAATAATCCTCAGATATATCATATTTAAAGATCTCCTTTGTACTAATTAGCTATATTTTACCTAGCTATATTTTAAGTTGATTTTTATTCATTATCCTCACCTGGGAGCCTGGTACTCTGGCTCTGGTGGGGGCACATGCACATAGACATGCTTGTGCACCACTGGCGGCTGCTGTGGTGGTCCGTATTGCGGTGCAGGTGCGCCATAGCCGCCGCTGGGTCCGCTCGGCTGATAGCTGCTGGACGGTGGTGCGCTGTACGTGTCACGCGGTGGCTCCGGACGAGCGGCGACCAACGCTGCGCTGGCCAAGACGAGCACTATCTGAGAGCGAGAAGCAATAACAAAATCATCAGCATTTAGGAACGTAACACAAACACAATAGATACACGACTGGCACAACAGCAACACATACCACACAACTGGACTGCATTATGCTTAGATCGGAGTATAGATCACTTGAGTATATGTATATATCCGTTAAATGTGAGTCTGATTATAATCGCTGGAGTTGGTACGACGCGGAACCTCTTACTCTTACTGCATGCCACAACGATTGTTGCAGTTTCTTTTATAGCGCCGCTCTGTGGCGAGAAATAAAAATTAACTGAAAAGTCAGCAGCGTCGCGACGCCAGCAACAGCTGCGACGTCGACAACGGCAACGGCAGCAGCGGCAGCGACGACGGCCACAGACGAAGAAGCAGCAACAGCAACAGTTGGTAAAGAGCGCATAACCATGAAGAAATTGAAATGTATAAAGCGGCAACAACAAAAACAAAATAGCAACAAGAGTAACAGCAGCAACAACAACAGCAACGGCAGCAGCTCAGCCGCAGCAACAATAACAATAACAAAAACAAGAGCCACAGCAGCTGGCAAGTCATCTGGGTCTGGGGGCAACTGAAGCTTAAGCTCAAGCTCAAGACGAAGCTGAAGCCGATGATGAAGCCGAAGCTTTTGCTGACGCTGCTCCTAGCTGCGACTGCGACGCTGACGGCGACAGCAGTAGCAGCAGCGCACGCAGCAGCGACAGCAACTGCGACTGCGACCGCATGATTGCTGCTGACCATTTCATAGTTTTTGTTTTTGGTCTTCCTTTTTAATTTTAACTGATTCGATACCCTTGCTGTACTTACCATTGAGTTAATTGGGATCTTTCTAATCTTTAATCTTTAGTCTTAAATACGGTATTTAGTTAGGTTCGTACAATTATATATCAATTATTTTAAAACTTGTAAAATGTTTCTGTATTCTTTTATATTTGATAATTTTCTTTGTAAATTTAACACTTTCAAAATAAAATGAAAAACAAGATTTTAAATTAACAGAAAAAATAAAAATATATAATAATTGTTTTCTTAATATTATAAACTGGTAAGCTATTTAGTTCTTCAATAATAATAATAGCATAGTTTTATGAAAGTTTCATAGCAAACTCGTTAGCATGAATTGTATGAAATAGTCAAGAGTATTTTCAATTCTGCTTGATGATTAAACCATTAAGTTGTGCTTCTCAGTTTTTTCTTCTTTTTTTTTTTGCTTTCGTTGTTGTTGTTGTTGTGGTTTTGTCTTTGCCTTTGTAAGTAAGTATTTTGATCATTTTGGCTTGGTTCGGAGGATCGTATCATCGTTAGCCTGTTCGGATCGTGTGGCACGATTCACTTTCAATTTCAATGAATGTGGATGTGGATGTTTATGTGGATTCACACTCTGGAAAGGGGGCCAACTGGACCCAACTGTAACTGGACTGATGATGTTGGTATTATTTCATTTCTTCATGCACTCCAATCTTTTGTTTTTACTTGCATACCTCTCGCTCTTTCACTCTCCCTCTATCTCTCTCTCACTGTGCTTACTGCAATAAGTTAATAATGAGCTTCACGGTCTTGTTGGGATACCATCGCCTTCTCCATCTCCATCTCCATCTCCATCGTCATCGTCATTTCCATCTTCATTTCCATTTTTTGACATAATGCAATAGTTGGCTATGAATTTCTTTAATTTAATTTTTCTCTTGTTTTATTCAATAATTTTGGAGTTTTGTCTGATCCACGGCAATGACATTATTTGTACTCGTATTTCTTTCCTCCCTCCTCCCCCTTTCTACTCGCACAACTAAAATATGATTGGCCAAAAGTTTCGTTTGTTTGTTTATTTATTATTGAGGCTTTTCTTTCTTTTCTTTACTTTTTTCGATGTCACGATCGGACAATCTGTTGCCTGGGAACTACCTTTGTTTAGCAGACGTTTTTGGCCCAAGGTGTTATTGAAATTGATATGCGCATAGTCGATAAAATGCAATAGATCGATTTTGAGAGATTGAGAGGCACTCCTGAAATTGGAAATGGGGAAGGGGCAAGGGGGCTGCCAGCCGGAATTTAATAAAATCAGCATTGCATTGGCCCGAGGCCTGAAACGAGGACGATACTGCAACTGGAACTTGCAATTGGTAACGTGCAACGTGCAACTTGCAACTTGCAACTTGCAACTTGCAACGTTGCAACTAGCGAGTAACTAGCAGCGCTGTCAGCTGCATCTGCATCTGTAACTGCCACAGCCACAACGGCAACCGTCACTTTTCCTCGATGGCATCATTTATAATGCCGTTAGCCAAACGCCAAATGTTTTTGGCCATGTTTTCAGTTGTTGATTTTGTTGTTCATCCAAGGCGCGCGTCGCATTTCCTCAATTTCCAGCTCTCATCTCTCATCTGTCGCACTCAAAATCCTCCTCATCATCATCACCATAATCATCATAATCATCAGCATCAACAGCATCGTAACGAATGAAGACGCTTCAGTTAGGTTATTTGCTTATACATATATAAGTAAGTATTTGACTGCTCCTGGGTCACACGGGGCAACTCCCTCGCCAGCGGCTTATCCAACAACAACACGTTGAATCGAATCTTTAACTGTCAGATAATTGATGAGGCACATATTGATATAACTGCAGATATGTGCAGATAGATTTTAAAAATTAATACTAAGTAAAGCAAAGTCTGTAAACCAAAATAGGAAATTTTCTTACTGGAAAATATAAATTAGGAAACCAAAATTGGCAAAGAATATAAGTGTTCAATTTTATTAAAAAATTCAAATATTGGTTGAAAATGATTTTTTATTTTATTTTTACTGATTTCCTGAAATTCCTTAAAAAATAATCAGCTTGAAATCACAACATTAAAATGGATTACAACTTTTAAAATCAAATCTACTTTTTTCTAATACTTTTTGTACTTTGATTTTTTTTTTATTAGGATTTCCTAGATTTTATAAGTAGTTTTCTTTTAAATTTTTGGCTTCTTTAATTTCTATACTGAGTTTTTGTCGCTGTCTTTGTAATTCCTTCAAAAGTTTGCATTATACAGAGACATACATACTTAGGTAAAAATTGATCACACAGTATCTATGTATCCAACTCTTTGCCAATTTATCAATCTTGAATCTTTATCTTTACAATCGTAGCTTCGTGATACATTTTACGTATTCCCTGGCATTCGAGTAAAATTTCAGAAACCATTTCTCATATTTCCCATGGCGTTTAATCTTTCTGCTTTCTCCATGGCAGGTGCAAGGGGGGCATCATCATTTGGATCGACACCTTGGCAAGCGCAGATACTAATTATTATTAAGTATCGTTTTGACTTTATGTAACAGCAACGAAATAAGGCAAAAAAGCCATTTAAATTATATTGTAATCAATTAAATTGCGCTTACACAGAAAAAAAGCAAGCAGAAAACGGAACTTTTGGAGTTTTGGGACCGTTTAAGAGAGTGGAAGGCACTTATGCGGGTAAAGGTACGCTGACAGACAGACAGACAGAGATGCAGATACAGATATTGTATCTGTATCTGATGCTAATGGGCTCGGCTCGGACAGTCGGTCGGTCTGTCAGGTGGGTGCGTTGGCAATCGCCACTTGTTAGTTTTAATTTGTCAAGAGTTGCACTTGAAGACGTCGTCGTAAAGAAAGTAATTTGAGTTTTGGGCAGCATGTGACCTGTATCTTCTACTCAGTATTGTAGCTGTGTATCTGCCAGATACAAACATACATATGCGTGTATGACGATGATGATGTTGTAAAATGTTATTACATCGGAGTGTTGCATAAGCGTTTTCCTCCCCCCGCTGTTTTTCCCCTCTCCTGCCCAATCGAGTATCTGCAGCTGAAGATCTAATTAACAAGAGGAGGCCCGAAAAAGGTAAATAAAGATAAACACAACTGTTGGCATTGCATTGAAAATGATTTTTATTGTTTTTAATCATAAGTAATAACGATAAAGATAACGTAAGTTAACAACAATTAAATGTACATTTGTAGTTGTATCGCGAATATAAACGGGGCTGCATCGTTATCCCAATATATGGGTATTATAACTATATATCTATAAGTAGTATATATATAGCTACATAAAACAGACGTAACTTGGACTGCTGCGTGGAGGCCAAAACCAAAACCAAATTGTCTTGTTGCTCCTCTTCTTCTTTTCACTTGTTGTGGATGAAAAAGAAGAAGCGTCGTCGGCATTTTAATTTGTGGTAGTTGGTAAGTAAGTAGTAATATACTCGTAATTTATATTTATTTGGCCAGCCTTGGGGCCCATTAAAACTCCAGTTTCAGTTTATGCTTTCAGGGACGGGGTTTACATATTTACAATTGACTTTTTGCTTTTAGCCATGGCAACAGAAAAGGCAGCCACAATATGTACTAGGTATATTGTACGTTTCGCTTTAAAATATAGAGACAATAGCACGAACGACTTTACACTAAAAGATACACAAGGAAGGAACTTTGCTGTCGAGTGTGCTCGATTGCGAGATACCCTGTACCCAGATAGGAGATACCGTGACAATTAATTGCACTCATATGTTGCAGGCTACGCACGCCAGGTGGCGCCAGTTGCTGCTGCTTCTTGAATAGTTTCTGTTACGCGAAAATCAGTTTCTTGAATAACTTTTGAGTGAGTTTTCAATAAAATTTCTAATTTGCATAAAGAAATTCAAAAGCTATGGGTATACCCAAGATCAGTGCTATATTCACAAAACTTTTCTTGATAATATCAATTATTGAAAGAAAAAAAACTTTCGTGTACATACATACTTCTAAAATGGGAGATCCTAGGTCTTAAATGTTGCTGGCGACATTTTTAAAGAGACGGACGGAGTAAACTAAGTATAAGAAACATTTACGCAAAGTCATAATTTTTCAATTTAACATTTGGGTACAGGGTATAAAAAACATTTCGAGTATCATATGTACATACATCATATATGGATAAACAGGAAATGTACATACATGTACGATTATATCATAATTTGATTTAATTTTTCTTGTGATTTTTTTGTTCATTTTTTTTTTTGTCGAATAGTCGTAAAAGTTAAAAATTATTGTTCTTATATAGGAACTATAAAGTCCTTTAAGTTCAGTTTGCTAGCGCATTAAAACCGTTGAGTTCAATCGTTCAGCAATGGAAAATCCTTTCGGATCGCATTCAGATTATCAATTAAAAAGTTATTTGTTTTAAAATTGGTTCCGAGGATTTGTTCAAAAATGATAGAATATCATTAAAAGAGTGGATTTAGTTTGAAACCAACTTGGATTGGGTTTGGAAATGTCTGGGTTGCATTTCGAAACGATTTTGCATTGCTGTTTTCAGTTTCGGGGTCGTCTCGAATGGTCGTTCAGGTCGTTCGGTTCCGTTCGGTTCCGTCTCTAGTAGGGGCGATAACTGCCCTCCGTATCAAGTGCTCCCATTGCGCCCAATTTCTGCAGCCAGGCGGCATTTGAGGCACGCTGGCTGGTCATTGGATTGTTGGCCTCGTTGTGCATACGCATTTGGCGTTGTTGTTGCTGTTGTTGTAGTGGTTGTTGTTGCTGCTGGTTTTGTGAATCCTCATTGCTCGACTCCAAAATCTGCAAAACAACAAACAGAAAATGATGGAGTTAAACTTGCAATTGTTATTGTTGTTATGGTTGTTATTATTATTATCGTACAGTTGTTATTATTTTGATTGTTGTTGATGGTGTTGCTGTTGTTGTTGCTTACATAAAGCGTAACGGATCTCTGAGATTGTGAGTTTGTTAGTTATTTCAAAAATCTGTTGAAATCTTAGTTGGTATATATTTATACAGCGCAACCAAACGCCCCCACTAACAACACCATCAGCACCACTCGCACCACCAACACCACTCGCACCATCAGCACCACTCGCTGCTCCACGTGTGGGAAGTTCGCTCGCAGGTTTTTGGCGGATCATTAAATCGAATGAACTTTACTCAGATCTGTAACGTTGTCTTGGGGCTCAACCGGAGTTGAAATCGCAATCGCAGTCGGAGGCTAAGCCCGGGTCGTAGATGGAGATGGAGATGATGATGGAGATGAAGCTAAAGATGATGATGCAGATGAAGCTGAAGTTGGAGGCTGACTTCATATGGAGGCAGCTGCCGCTGTGAGCGTTGATGATGACTGAAAATGTGTTAATGGGGGGTATTGTCGTGTAATTATCAGACGCCAGTTCCCCTCCCCTCCCCTCTCTCTTCTCCCTTGCCCTTCCCTAGGCCTGCTCCCTAGAGCAGCAACTCGAACTCTTTTGTTTTTTGGCGAACGATGTGTGAACGAAAGAAAAACCTAAAACAATTTCGCGTCAAGTAATTATATTATTGCTAATTTAAAAGATTGTTTTTGTTATTTTTTTTTCTTTGTTTACTTTAATCTGTCCATCTCTTTTGCACTCTTTTGTGGCCTCTAGTTGTTTAGTTATTAATAACATTTTGGACTGCAACGATTGCAGTTAAACGTTGAGATACGAATACACATCATATAAGGAAGCAACAGCGGCTGTTATCGCATTGCATCTGGTTAGGAGGGCTAGATTCATCTTTTTGAGCCCCCCCTCATGCCGCAGTCATCCCCAGACAGATGTGGCAAGCGTCCTCACATTTGGACAGTTTAATTTGAGAGTTGCCGCTAAGTGCAAAGTTATGTGATTGTATAAGGGTCTGTTTCTGTGCATTGTTGAATTTTTGTGTGTCCGGATTGTCTGTTCCCTGCTAGAGATGGGCATCGGGGGTCGTGAATGATTTAACGAGGGTTGTTGCAACACTTGCCACACACACACGTCTGCCAATAAATGCCCTCTCTTCAAAATATGTAGCTTAAACAATTATGTGTCAATAGCCCAAGTTTCATTATTGACTCGCCTAATCAGATGGATGCCATTAAAATTGTAATGCTAAGGTCACACACACACACACACACCAATAATAAATAATTTGCGCAAATCGCTTGATTCAATTCAATTTATTATTAAATTTACCATGAAGCTGTATGAAATTCCATCAAATCATTGTGGCACAAATTTGAAAATATTAAGCGAATTTCGTTGACTGTCTGACCTCAGATTTGTATTACTTTTGTGGTTTATTTTCTCTGTTATTTATATTTATAGCCATGTTAATTTGATTTTTGATGGCTGTGATTATTTTTAGCAAATGTGCCTAAACCTATTTATCGTTAAAGGTATTCAAGAAAAATTAATTAATTTTAATTAGATTATTATTCATCCCTTTAAAATATTATCTAATTTTATTTAATTACTTATGCTCAAATTCAATTTTTAATTTTAAAGCTGAAATTAAGCTCTTAAATGTGCCTAAACATATTTATTATTAAAGTTATTCAAGAAATAATAATTATAGTTAATTAAATTATTATTAAACTGTCTTTTAATTTAAATATATATAAAGATCCTTTAATATAATATCTAATATTATTTAATAATTTAATATTTAATAAGGTTTTTGATGGCTGTGATTATTTTTAGCAAATGTGCGTAAGTAAGAATTAATAATTATTATTAATTAAATTATTATTTAACTGTTTTTTAATTTAAAATATCTAATAAATTTTAATTACTAATGCATAAATCCCTTTTTTTTAATTGAAAGCTGAAATTAATCTCCAACTTTAACTGTAGCTAACTTCTTAAAAAAGTTCTCAACATAATTTTCCATTTCGTGATGAGTCGGAAAATAGTTTTTTCCCGTTTTGCCATCGCTAAGTGAAGAATGGGACATCCCCAGGCTAATTAACAATAAGCTGAGCTGTTTGCCAACTCATGATCCCAGGTTCAATGCATTATTGCTATCAACTGACAAGTGGAATTTTCGTATTATTTTTCTGCGTGACGTCGCCAAGTCAAAGTCAACCTTCGTCAGCGGTCGACGTCAACGTCAGCGTCGACGACGACGACGCCGCCAGCGTCAGCAGCAGCAGCAGAAGAGACAGCAGCAGAGGAGACAGCAGCGACGTCATCGTTTGCTATTTGACATTTGATTTTTCCCTCCACCTTTTTTTTTTGCTTCATTTGTTTGATTTTTCTTTTCTTCCTTTCATTTTTTTAATTTTCTTTCTTTTTTTTTGCCAATGTCACTGGCGTCGCTGTTGCCTGTTGTCTCTTGTTGGCCAAAAGCATCTTTGTCGGCGTCGGACGTCAGCGGTTTATCGATTGCCAAGTGCCATAACATGACTCAGATTCAAATTCAGTTTTCAACTCAGACTCTAATGGAGAGGCAGCGAAAGCGGTAGAAATGGAGTTGAGGCCAAATACAGACACAGAAATTGGAGAACAAAAGACTGAGAAATGTAGATATTAAGAGGTAGGATAAGCCGAAGATGGACCTCCACAGAGTTATAAATAGACCGAGAAAATTGCAAGGATTGCCAGAGGAAGAATTTGAGACAGATTTCAATATAGAGACTACATTAAAAAATAAACTTAAAGTCGAACTTCCCCAACTCGAATCACCATTATCCAAAGAAAAGGTTCGTGTTATGCAGATATTCGACATATAGAGATCTTTTTCTTAGGTTTATTTACATTACTGCCACTCATTTAGTTCGAGTTAGAGAGAAATTCGAGTTAAAGAAGCTCGAGCTATTGAAGTTCAACTGGAAAACAGTTCTGATAATTTCTATTATTATTTATCCCCATGAACATATAAAAAAAAATCTAGAACTATCTTACAAATATTGAATAAAGTAAAGATACATATACAGAAAACTCTCAGAAGGTCAAGCGACAGACATACAGACAGATCGAATGGTAATACAAGAATCAGAGACAGACTCATTAAGAGTCTCATTTGCAGAATCACAACTAGACTTAACCAGAAGCAGACACAGACACAGATGCAGGTGCAGATCTACAAATAAACTCAAGCTGTCATTCAGAGACTCAAAGATTCAGATGCAGACCATAAGAAGAAGGCAAAACAAGGCTCTCTGACTGAGCTGCAGATTTGTGGATGCTACAGAAAATTGGAAGTGCAACTGCAACTGCAACTCATAAGCGAGTGTAGCAAATGGTTGCGATTGCAACTTGCAGCTGCGTCTAAAATCGAGTGGAGTGGCAAAATGATATGAAACGCAGCACATCCAACGTCCATTAAATTGCCCCCCGGTTGAGCAGCATTTTTGTGATTCGGTTGCGAAAAAGAACAGGAAACTCAGCACAAAAAAATAAAAATAATAATACATACTCGACCCAAAAAAAAAACAAAAACTGAAGAAAAAAGAAGTACAAAATATATAAGTATAAGTATGAAATTGTGCAGGTTGCTGCAAAGATGAGAGCTTGAAGCTCAGCAGGTTGGCCAATTGGATTGGATTGTAGCCGAGCAGGCTCTGTGTGCTGTGTGTGTTGCACTGTTGCATTGAGGCAGTTGCAGGTTGTGCAGACCTCGGGTGACGCCAATGTGACCGTTAAGACGACCAAAGGAAGCAACAACAACAACAGCAGAAACAACGCAAAAAAAAACATCTTGCGAAATATGTAAAATATTTTTGAAACGGTTGCAGACGCACAACAACAACGGCCACAACCACAGCAATAACAACAGCAACAATTGCAAGTAATGTGGTCAGAAGAGCTGCTGTGTTGGAGTTGGGGTTGGGGTAGTAAGTAAGTAAGTAAGTAACCCTATAGCTATGCTCATTGGCCTGCCATTGATGGACCATGACGTAACCGTAACCCGCAACAACAGCAACAACAACAACAACAGGGACAACAACAACTGCCAACTGACCGAGTAAGCAAAACAAAAACACGTTGAAAAATAAAACCTCAATAATTGGCGACATAATTGCAACTTAATACCACGCTTTTGCCTCTTTTCATTTAGTTAATTATATCGCAAAAATAACGCACCAAAAACGTTAAGGGCACACACACAATCACACACACACAGATATGATGTATGCATGTGTAATGGTCTTTCAACAGGCTATCCATTTACGAGGGGGGTAGAGGGAGTGGGGGAGGGGGACACCTACTTACCTGAAGCATCAGCTCGCGCAACTTATCCAATTCATCGCCATGCGACCTTGTGGGCAGGTATCGACTCTCGCAAGGCTGCGGCGGCACCACCAGGAGCAGCAGCATCATCAGCAGCAGCAACATCGGCAGCGGCAGCGACAGCGACTGCCACAGAGCCTGGCTCTGATTCCTGCCACTTGTCATTCTGGGACTTGTTGTTGTTTTCTTGGTGTTGTTTCTTGTTGTTGTTGGTTGGGTCACAGGTGCTGCTGGTGCCGAGTTTTTATTATTGCCTGCAATCATACGTATAAGAAAGTGTGTGAACTTTTAAATGACTAAGGGGAGTGACAAGAGTAAATTAAATTTGTGTACAGTCGAGACCGGCTATAATGAACTGCTTAAGCTGAATATTAAAAAGTGGACAAAGGAAATGTATAAATTATTGCCGAGGAAAACTATATTAGAAGGAATTTATAGGATGCTTTATAAGGACAAAAGCTTTTATTTTCGAGAAGAATCTCAAAATCCTGTATAAAGTTTAAACTTTTTTCTTATTTTTTTTGGTATGAAATGATGTTCTAAGTATTTCATTACAAACAATATTGAATATTAACTAGAGTATAAAATGTTATATTACGATCTTTTAGAATTTTAATGTAAAATAATTGCATAAGTTCACTTATGAATTAAAAGTTCATTGTAATGCGATTAACGTCCAGTCAAAACTTTGATATGACGATATTTGTACATACAAATTCAAAAAAAATTTGAAAAAGATTAAAAAAATAAACGGCAGCAAATAACTGAAATACACTCAATAATTTAATGTTTGTATTGAACAGTGAAGCTTCCTTACAACACACACACCAAAAACAAATTTGACTTGAAGATGTTGTCTTTATTTAACTTCAATTCTCTCAATAAAACGTTACTTTAAATAATTAATATTTAATTAAATGATTCTGAAAGACGTTAAAAAAAATCAAAATACGTTTTAAATAAAATGCGTTGTTTTTAGCGTTGTTAAACTGTACAGAAATATTCGTGCATATATTTAGTTAAACGTTGAACCTCGCTAAGCAGCTTAAATTTACATCAATTAATTAGTTGCTAATAGCACCTGAACAATATTAATGTAATGCAGTTTAATAACTCGGGATTACGAATTGTGGATGCGGGATTTTTGTGGCAGTTGCAACAACGCTTGATGCTGACTCACTCACTGGCAATAAAAAAAGGAGAAACTGTGCCCGGAATTCGTTGTTGTAGTTGAGTTTAGCTTTTAACTGCGTCACGATTCTATCCACTTATTATTATCTAATTTTTTCTATTTTTTCTATTATTTTGCACTTTTCTCTTTGGTTTTTGTGCTGAGCTGGTGCGATGTGCTGAGCCAGGATAACAATGTAGCTTTAAGCAAAGCTGCGTGCAGACATTTGTATTTATAGCCAAAAAGCCAAAGCATCGGTCGAGATTTTAGTGGCACTTTGGCCGTGATGACACAGAACATAGAAAGCAGAACAGAACGAAGAGTTGGTTGGGCATATAACGTCCTACACATGCGCTACGAATTAAATGCTGGCCAAGGATGCTGTGGGGCATGTGGCGTGTGGCAAGTGAAATGTGGCAAGGCAATCCTTGAGCAGTCGACAATGCCTCGCATTCCTTTACACATTTCACTTTGTGCGCGCGCAGAGGCGGCAACAGCAACAACAACACTAATAACAAAAGTCATATCATTGTCATAATACTAACACACATTCTATGCGTGTGTGTGTGTGATGGGTGTGTGTATTGTCTGTGCTGTGGGCGTCATTCTGGCACGCCCCAACAGAATCTGGTGAAATGTTTTCGCTTAGCAAATTTCATGGTTAACATTGAAGTTGTTGTTGCTGTTGTTGTTGTTGTTGGTAACACTCTCGTTCTCAGAGTTCTCGTTGTCGTTGTCGTTGTGGTCGTCATGGCTGCAAGTTGTTGACATTGCCGGGCGTCAATAATGTATCTCCAGTTCACTAACTACTAACTGGCCAACAAGCTCTCATGTTATAGTTCCTGTTCTTGTTGTTGTCGTTGTTCTCGTTGTTGTTGCTGTTGTTGTTGGAGTATTTGAATGAAAATGCTACCATTTGTATACGACGCACGACCACAAGCCCCAAATTTTTGATATAGCGCACTTTTGTGTGGCCATTGCTGTGATTGAATACGTGTTGTGCATGGCAACTCCAACTCAACTCAAGGGTTTTTATGACCATATACTCGTAAGACTCACACACACTCCGAATCAAACCCCAGAGAAACGAACCCAAACATAAAAACAGAGACTCAAAAGATGTCAAAACATCTGGGCTATGCGTACCAATGAATTCATTTATAAGCGCGTAGCGAGTAAACGCTTTATGAAACAGCTCTAAAAACAAAACACAAACATAAACCTTCATAAAAATATAAATAAATATATTAAGTGCTCCAATGTCCTCGTGCTGCATTCGCGGTTTGAGCTCGGAGACTTCCGTCTATTTGCACTGACTTCATCTTATTATTTCAGACGAAAGCTTTTTGATGCTGAGCTAAAAATAAACGGAAGCTGTTGGCAGGCCAGACAAAAGCTCGCTGCTATGGCAGCCGTTTAAAGCTTGCTGAGTCAGCGGTTAACGGTAAGCCAGCTTTAAGCATCTAAAAAGCTTAATCGTGGTTCGTTTCCTGGACAAATCGCGTACGAAATAAAACTCAAATTATCTTTAGTTAATCCGATTAGTGAATATTAATCTTTTATTATTCTAGTCCAGAATTGAGATGTATTCAAATAATAATAATAAAAAAATTCATAAATTTTACATTGGAAAATAAAGCTTTTAATACTCTTCTTATTAAATCATATTTAGTTTTTAAACATAAATATGCTTTTTTTGAACTGTGGATTGTATATTACATAATAGATATGTAGGTTCTTAGAGTTTTTTTTCAAATTCACGATGATTTACGATTTGAAACTATGATTTATAAAGTAGTTATGGAAGTATTAAACCCACATATGCTTTTATTTATTATGGACAAAGTTAATAGCTCTTTCCTGAAATTTTTATGGTTTAAAACTTAAAATCGGTAGCTATAAACCTTGACTTTTTATTACTGAAACGACTTTATTTTGCACATTATTTTAATCTTTATTCAGTTGAATCGCTTTACAATTACAATTACAATACATTAACAAATGAAGGCTGAAGCATAGCATACGATATGGATAGATGGGATATGGCTCGTATAAAAGTTACAACTTAAATTTTGGACTTAACTAGAGTTACGAGCTAGCGAGTAACTTAATTGCTAGGTCTATCTTAAAAACAACTAAAATACATTCAGTGGCATTCAACGTACTTTTAACTATAAATCGATATCGTTTTCTTTTATTATTTGTTTTTTCATTCGCCTTTTTTATTAGTTATTGGACATGCCTAGGGATTACATCTACAAACACAGCATGAAGGAAACAGGAACCAATCCATAAAGATGCCCTTGCAATCGTTATCGGGATCGTAGGCGAGTAATCGATGCCATTTATACTTCTGCTCGCAGCCACATTCGCCCTCACAGCGTGGAGTTTGGGTGTTGCTAGGGGATGAATTGAACAGATTAGACTCTTGTCGGTAGCTCAAAGTAATCCTCGTACTTACCTGCAGACTTCCTGATGGATCGCCTGCTCAAAGTGCTGCGTATTGACAATCGCTCGTATTTTGCCAGCTGAATTCGAGGCCCAATAGGGCGTTACAATCTCGATTTTCGACTCGCACGCATCGAGTCGCCCTGTGCCTGAGTTGCCATTGGCATTGCCCGGCGTATTTGGGGCTCTGCTGCTGCTCTGACCTCCGGCGCCGCCTCTATTCCGGTTGCTTGCCCCGCCCGCCGCCGCCTGCCGCTTCTTCCGCAGCTCCCCGAAGTAACTGTCCCCTGCCTCGCCCGCTGTGGCTGCGTACGCGCCCGGCGGGATGAATATGTCCGGCTCGTCAATGAACCGACGCTTGCGCACCTTCGCCTGCCCGCCGCCGCCCTCCATGTTCATCTCAAAGTCGCCGTACATGCGACGCATCAACGCCTTGTTGTCGTCTATGAATCTCTCGATCTTGTCACTGGGGAATAAAATAGATTGTTTAGAATCAATTGCATTTTAATTAGGGATTTAAATTAACATTCTGAAAGTAGATCGTTTAAGGATTGACATAGGTTTGAAAGTTTGAAGTTTTTGAAAAAATATGTTGGAAAATAATCAAATAAAATAATTTGTATACAGAATCTAGTCAAGTCGCACCATGATATAATTGATACTCCATAAGGAAATGGGTTAAGCTTTGACAAAGTTATGGGAATTGCGAGTTATGGAAAAAGTACCCAAAAAGGGAAGTTATGGAAAAAGTGTCCCGGAGTATGAAAATTAGTGATGTAAATCTAAACTATAACTCCAACCGTTTAAATTACATATTGTTGTGCTTTAAATTAGAGGGAATCAATAAAATAATAAGATATTATTGATAAGGTAAACGTGCAGTAAAAAAATAGATAACACTATCTTGATAATTTATAATTTATCTAAAGATCTACATATAATAATATGACAATTCAAAATTTTTTTAAGATTACTAAACACTTATGACTAATTCTTAATCTAAGTTAATCAGCAGGAAAATACTTAGCACAAATTAAGTTATTATTAAATGTAATTTTCATACGAGTATGACAAACTTTGTGAAATTTTTAACTCCACTTTGCAATACATGAATCACATATTTATCATCATAAAATTTTATAGTTTCGAAATCCCACGAACTACTTCTAAACTTGAAGGACAGCTCGCAGACTCATTTTAATTTAATAGTTATTTTATTTAAGTTTCTTGATTATTCGCATTTCAATACTCACATGGGATAGCTGTTGCCTGCCGTGGGGCAGAACAGCTGGTGATACCGCTTGATGCAGGGCACGCCCTTGATCACATCCCCGCGCACATCCAGGCCGAGGGCCACCGACAATGCCGTCCACCAGATCTGAAGTAGACAAGAGAAAAGAGAGAGGAGAGTGAGTGGGAGAGATAATTGGAATCAGCATTGAAATTGGGGGCTATAACAATTTATAGCGGGGTGTGAAAATGACTCAAAGTAAGACATAAAAAGTTTTTTTCATATCATCAGGCAGGCATACTCGTGTAGTACACGAAGCGACGACCACACTGAGGTTCCATCGAGTGCTCGGAGTGCTCCCTCCTCCCCCTTCTCCACTGGCCCCCTTTGTAGTCCTCTCTGTTGCCAGCATCTTGGTATGCTTTGAGTAATAGTCTCTCAGTGTCTGAGTGCGAGTATGATCATCATCACACCTCTTAACGAAACGAACTCGCACGACCTTCGTGAGACAGTCAAAAAAACAAAACAGAAAAGCAGCAACAACAACAAGAAGAAGAGAAACACACGCACAACACAAACACACACACACAGACAAGAAGAGATCGTCAAAGTTATTTCCGCAAATGAGCAAACTCGATCGACCGATCGACCAAATCGATCGATATACCCTCTCAATCGCATGGAAGAGAGAAAAAAGCACACGCGTGCTCAAAGAGAGAGACAACGACAGAGAGAGAGAGAGAGAGTACTTACCGGAATCTGCAAGAATGAGCCATTGTTTGATTTGGGATAGGAAAACAAAGGCACAACCGGCACACTGCCGTTCTTCAAAAAGATTGGACCCTGTATGGGCGTCACAGTGGGCATCTGGCTGTTGGTCTTTGTCTTGTCTGAAATATGCAAATTGTAAATTGTAAATTGAAACTGGAGCTATGTAAATGATTCACAAGTAAGTGATAGCAAGGCAAGGACAGGATACATATATGCATAATCTTTATAGCTGCATTAATCAGTGATTTGGTTAAACCCAAGACGAAGGAAATATAATAAAATAAAATAAAATGTAAAAACTGCAATTCTGCATACAAATCGAACTGCAGTTGACATGTATAAAATTCATGAAGTGCATGCTTGGCATTTGTAATGCCTTCATCCGGATCTTAACTTGGCTTAAGCTCACTTAACGGAACTGAACTGAACTAAACTAAACTGGACGGCACTTTCCCTTTCCCTTTTTGGAATGCGTTGCGTGGGAAAGGATTTGTCAATTTGCAGACATAGAATTTGAGTTTCGTTAAGTTGCATTGCGTTGCGTTGAGTTGAGTGTTATCTGCCTCCCTCTCTCGCTCGCTCTAGTGCATATGCATGCATCTCAGATGTAACTGTTTCAGTAGCATTACATGATGGACTCGTTTTAAGCTCACGTCTTCAGTTCAGTTCAGTTGCTGCTCACATGCACGCAAAGGTGAAACCAAAAGACTTGAACAATATATGTACTTGATCTTATATATACACACATACATACATATGTACATACATATGTGCTCTCAGTGTGGTGCACGTCTTCGGCGGCATTTAAACGCAAGTCGAGAGGCAACCGTTGAATGGGCCCCGATTTCTTGCATAATATACTATACTATATATATATAAACATACATATGTGCTTATGCCTCCCCCTGTACTCGATACCCCTACCCACCTCATCTGCTACCCTCGTGATGGCACTTGAGCTTGAAGTCTGGCTTGGCAGGTTGCTACAATTGAGATGAGTCGAGATGAAGTGAGATGAGATGAAACAAAGAGGCGCCACGCGAAGCGAACAAAGCCAAAAAGTGAATTATCAAATGCGCTGACAGTTTTGTGTCTTGGACGAGGGCAGGAACTGTCGCTATCGCTAACATATTGTTGTTGTTATTATTGTTATTTGTATTAGTTATCGTGTTGTTCATGTTCATTAGAAGACGACGAAGAAAGACGAGCAACAACAGCAACAACAACTACAGCTACAGTTGATACATAAATCGTGTTGCGTGTTAGTCAGCGACAGCTATAAAAGTCAAACACTGGCCATTACTGTCCAAAAGGCGACCTTGTCGCGAGGTTTGTAGACCTTTGACCTTGCTCCGTCTACTTGTAGTAGTTGTATTTAGTTATTTCTCTACTGTTACTGTTGTTTTTGTTGCTGTTGTTGTTTCAGTTTAACAGCAATGTGCAGAAGTTGCTCTCAATTGGAAAGATACACAAGAAACAAACATGCAAACAACTCACCAAATGGAAGGTGGCATAACAACAACAACAACAGTAACAACAACAACAGTAACAACAACAACAACTGACAGCCAACGAAATGACTTTGGGTTGAGTTGAAAATGGTATCGTAAAATCTATAGTTCAAAACCACCTAAACATGTCTTATTCCCATTGATTTTCTATTATTAAGAAAGGCGTTCATTAATGTATAAATGCTTAAGACTGTTTAATGATTGCCTTATTCTTATTGCATTCCAAGATACTAGAATCTTAAATATTTTGAATTTCATACAATAGTTAGGAAATATTACAGCTGAAAACTATTTAATAAAATTCAATAAATTAGAATTTCTTTTTCTTTTCTACAAAATTTTTCTATGATTTTAAAAATGTTCTCCATTATAAAATATGAACATTTGTTGCCTATATTCCAATTCCAATTGCCAATTCCTAGTAAATGTACATTTATAATAAAGACAAAAATACACTAAAAACGAAGAAAATGTATGTACATACGTAATATTTTCAGTGCAAATAAGGTATTACACATCTCGAAAGAAATCCCAATTAATAAAGCGTTTTATTTACCTATTAAGTAAATTCTATTTTAATAGTCTGATATGTCATTTTAATTAATATTAGACAATATATAATTATATTTACTTCTTTTCGTCTTGGTAAATAACTAAATAACTTGTTTGCATTTTATTCCAATTAAATAAACTAATTCTTCTCACAGTATATGTACGGTCACTCAAGCTTTAATGCACCCTAAATTTGTCCAATTTTTTTATAACAAAAAAAATTTGATGAAGAAATTAATCTTAAATCTCTTCGCTAGTATTTTTTATGATTTTTTGAAAATTGCTAAAAGTTACTAATTTAACCCCTTTTCCTCCTTTTCATACAAAAAGAAGCTTTTTAGCAATTTTCAATAAGATTTATAAAATACTAGCAAAGAGATTTTTGAAAATTTTCATTTGCAGTCACTCTTAGAATTGTTTGAAGAATTTTCTTGCATTTAAATATTTTTTTTTTATTGTGGACAAAAGTTGAAAAAGTAGACTTTTACAAAAATTCGAAATTCTCTATGGATACTTAATAGGTTAAAGAAATTATTGTATCATTCAAACGGAATTTAAGTGAATGGAAGATTAATTTAAGAAATCTGCATCAAAACGTTTTTGTTATACATAAATTTTACAAATTACGGGTGCATACAAACTTTATTGAGTGACTGTAAATTCTCACACTTGTATAATGGATATTTAGACTTACCTTTATCCTGACCACCCGCCTCGTAGTACTCGCCATCATCGTCCTCATCCTCCTCCTCGCCCTCCTCCACGTCGTAGTCGAGCACGGCGTGCACTTGAGTCCTCGACCCTTGACCCGCCTGGACACGTGTGAAGCCCGGCGCACGCTCCGGATAATTGTCTGGCGGTGCGACGCCGTAGGTTGAGGCGGGCGTCTCCGGCTTGCTTCCGCCTTGCTGCCTGCCTGGTTGCAGTGGCTGCTGTTGTTGTTGATGTGGTGCCTGTTGTGGCTGTTGTGGTTGCTGTGGTTGCTGATGTGCTGCTTGTGGCTGCCTGCTGCCATAGCCCGTAATACTAAAGCTGCCGCTGTTCTTGGTGAATGTGGTGGTGCCATGGGCGTTGTAGTATTGCTTCTGCTGCTTGCCGACGGCGGACGGAGGTGGAGGAGGCGGTGCCTGGCCAGGGTAACGGGTATAGGATCCCTCGGCAGGACCTCGGCCAGCGGACTGTGTCAGCTGGAGTGTGCTCTGGCCAGAGCTGCTCGCACTGGCGCTGTGAAAGGAGACGCTGTTCTCACTGCCCTCCACCTGGGTCTGCTGTGTGTGCTGTTGGCTCTGCTGCGTCTGCTGCTGCTGAATGTGGTACACCGAGTTGCGGGCGGCTCCAACTCCGACTCCACCTCCGCCCGTCGGTGGCAAATAGGCACCGCCCTGTTTGCGTCTGCTGCCACCATAAGGATAACCAGGCTGCGGTTGTTGCTGCTGATGTTGCTGCTGTGAATCCTGCTGCTGATGCAGTGCCGGAGTGCCATAGGGATTGTTCTTGTAGTAGTCGGAGTTGGGAGGAGCCGCATCGGAGGGCGTCTGCGGCTGCTGATGATCGGCGGGCGAGTATAGCAAGTTATTCGTGTTGCTGGCCAGCTGATGGATCGGATGCAGTGGGGCCAATGTGGCGCCCCACGGCTGAGCGAGCGCTCCAAACGGAAGCGAGAAGTTGGCCAGTGCCATTCCCGAACAAAGTGTGAGTAAATTGAACGAGTCGAAACGAAACGAGTCGAGACGAGTGCGAGTTACGTAAATTTAATTGAAATATATTTCGTCAGTGCATGATACAAATGACTTAGGCAACAAACTTGCTGACAAGCCCACTTAGCATAACAGAACTTTTGAAGCAACCCAAAAAAACAAGTAACGAAACTACAATTATAGCTAGAATTAGAACTGGAACTAGAATCCGATTTAGAATCAAATTTAGAATCAGATTTAGAATCAAAAATAGAGGCGTTCGTTTTGTGGAGCGCGCGCGCTTTAAAATGATTTATGCAAAAGCAAATCAGTAGCGTCCCCTCCCCCTTTGCACAATTTTAATAGCACACACACACACATATACACGCGATATCGAACGTCTATTGCGAGTTATGTAGTATATAAATATGTGCAAATGTTGTTGTTGTTGTGATTATTATTGTTGTTGTTGAGGTGCCGTGTGTGTATCGTGTTAATAACTTGCACGGCAATTGGCAGTTGGCAGTTGGCAACTCGGACCCGCGACTCTTGTGCTAAAAAACCATTCACGACAAGCTGACAATCGAGACTGAGCCGTTCTCGGCGTGCGCCTTTAAAAAACTTAATGGGAAAAATGTTTCAACAAGCCTCAAAACTCAAAACCGACTTGAAGAAAAAATACAAATACAAATACAAATAAAAAACAGTTGCTCCCAGCTGCTTGCTCAAAGAGTGAGCGGCACTCAGTTCAGTTCAGCGTAAGTTTTTTTGAATGGTAAATCGAAAAATAAAACAAAACCGGAAAAATATTCACATGCAGTTAGACGAACTGTGCATGCCCTACAAATGCCCTATCTTAATGAAATACATATATCTAAAACCTTAAATAAATTTCAAAATATTAGAATTTAATTCATAAGTTGATCATTTTATTTAGAACTTTGTCAGAACTTAAATTTTCTCTCTCTGAAATATATTTAAAACTTTAAATACATAGATTTAAATATATTAAAATTGAATTTATAAGTTAATCATTTTATTAAGAAATTTGGCAGATCTGAAATATCTTTAAATATATTAAAATTGAATTTGAAAGTTAATCATTTTATTAATAAATTTGGCAGAACTTAAATATCTTTAGATATAATAATGTAATTTAAAAAAGTAACATTATTTTAAATTTTATTTACACTTTGTTAAATTTCAAACAAAGTTAAATCTAAGCCTTTTGTTATAAAATTCTGTAATATTTTGGGCAAGTGTTTTGAGTATTTGTGACCTAGGTCAATGGATGGGTCGACTCGATGCGACAGCTTCTGTTCCATTTGGCGACTTGTTTGTTTCATTTTCGAAAAGCGCATATTAATCACCAAACAAAATCGTCGTCGTCTTGAAGGCAATGAAAAGCAAAAGTATTTTTAAAGTGGGCTTTAAAAACAGGTTGTGAAGAGCAGTTGAGTTACACTTGCGATCCGCTTAAGAGAGTCTTCTCTCCTTCTCTCCTTCTCTCTCTAAATCTCAATCACGCTCTTCTTGACTCTCACTCTCTTGAGAAACTTTGATCAGAACTTATGTCTAGTCATTACAACGCAACATTCTTGAGGGTGGTTGGGGGTCAAAGGGGAATTCACAGCAATGTCGCTGTAATGCCGAGTGCATTTGGCGATGAGCTGGTGCTGAGAATGATCAATAATGATTGATCATAATGATGATGATTAGTGGAAGAGGGCGTCGACTGAGTTGAGTCGACGTCACAGCTATAACAGCTCATTGGATTCACTTTGCATATTAGCACCTATTAACTGGATCACAGTTCCTCCTTCTGCTCTCTCTCTGTCTCCTCTCTTCTCACTCGGCGAGTTCAACTAGTTGCGAATCGAGACAGATTGAAATACATATCTGTATGCATGTGCGTAAATTCGCATTGGTTTGTCAGTCGTTTACGGAAACGGATACGGATAGTGAAACAACAGCTGACGTGCTATGATCGTATCTTTCACATGAATATGTCAGGGAAATCCGCCCTTTGGAGCCCAAGCTCCTGTTTGAGCCAAATGCACGAATTTAAAGTGATTCACTCGCAATGATTTATTCAAGTCGGAAAAACTATGAATTCAATATGAGCTGATATAAAATACGAGTACAATTACTCGCCTTTGGAATGTTAGATCTTTCCGTTTAGAAAGGTATACCACCTACAAGGGTACCTCTGTCTGTATGTAGATCGTATAAACCATGTATATACATATGTATGTATGTAAATAAGTCAACCTAAAGTGTAGCAAATGGGTTGGCCAGCTGTCCAGTTGACCATTTGAGAGCTGACCACGCCATGGCCATATACCAGGCTTTTGTTTTATGACGGACAACGCTGACCAAGCCCAACAAATATCGCACATTTGTGGCAACCAGGGTTGGTTCATATACCTCAGATTGTATGATCCATTTCAACACTCATGTGCTGCGACTCATAACAAATGATTTCGATTCATTTAATTTACTTTTAACCATCTTTTTATAATCCCATTGAACTATGGCTTACTCATCATTCGTGGAGGTTCAAGTTGATTGTTGATTTTCATTTTTATTATATTTGCATCAGATTATTCAGTTAGTAGCTGACTATTTTAAAGTTCAATGTTATTTTGCAGCCCTATAATATGCACTGTGGTGTACTTATGTATATGCATTATCAATAGCTTGAATACAGAACTAGTTTAGCATATAACAACAACAACAACAACAACAACAACAACAACATGATCTCCATCAAGATCAAGAACAAGAACACATAGTGACAAAGGCAACAAGCGCCAACCAAAGTTGCTTTTTTGCCTTTCCCTTTTTTTATGCGGCAAGTCTTGAAACACTTCTTGGTAATTGTCTGAACTTATCTAATCCACTCGACAATTAACGAAATCAACGAAAAAAGATCTTTAAATGACATTCTTCTAGCGCCTGCCGCGAGTTGGGCGCCCTGAGGCTTTGACCAACCGATCGACCAAGCAACCGATCGACAGATCGACGGATCAACTGATCAGTGGGGCCAACAACAAAAACGTCGCCTGTCATAAATTGTAAATACAAAATAAATCTGCCTTATCGAAATGTGCGCTCAAGCATTGGCCTTAAGTCGTTAACCAAATTTAACTGCCAATCTTTTATGCAGTCACAATAAAATGAAATTAAATCAAATTAAATAAAATGAAAAAACCAAAACCCCAAACATCAAGTGTTTGTTGTTTGTTGCCATTGTCTTGGGTCGAGTTTCAATTCCTTAAGCAATTCAAATTCCTGAACACCACTTCCCCCTTGCTGCGAATGACAATGCTAAGTATGTACATTTATAATGGTATTCTAATACTCTAATAGTCCAATATTCTCACTCATGGATGCCATAGCCGTTGATCGATTCGATCAGCATAAGAAAAAAATCGCTTTAATTAGAACCAATTTAGAGCGCGGACCAATTTATCAGAAGCATTTTGAAAAGTAGTTGAAAACCAGTTGAGATCAACTTCAGCGCCATGTGCACACACATATAGATACAGTTCACAGACATACAGAGCATAGAGACACCAATAGATGGGGGGCTTTAGGTGTTTAGCGGGGTGTGGCAGCTGCCTGATCTTTATACCCCACTATAACTCAACCATTGTCATTATTACTGACTTATTATTGTTGCTGAACTGAACTGAACTAAATTGAAATTGAAATTGCCTTTTACGCATTTGTTTTCCTTTGTCAATTGTCTGGGCTGTATTGGCTCGTTTATGGTTTATTATCCGAGGTGTGGACCCAAACAACCAGGTTCAAGTGCACATAACATTCATTGTTTCTCTTTTTCAACAATCATTTCGCTTGTAACTATATAAGGCTGTTCAAAAAGTTGAGTTCGGTTCAATACTATTGAACTTTTAAGTATTTCAAAATATTCCTTAGATTGCCAAATACAAAAGAACCAGTACAAGTTATGCTATAATACGCTTATAAACCTGAAATCTTGAATAACAACATGCATCGAAATTAATTCCCAAAAACGTTTCCTTTGCTTTGGTTCAACTATTGGAGCAACCCGGGAGTTGACGCCCAATACTTGAAGCTTGTCTTAAAAACGAGTTAATTATTTTGGTTCTTTGCCTAATTTTCATTTATGTATTCAGAACAATCATTAATTACCTTTCCATTTCTGGTTGTTACCTTGTGAGATGTCATAGAGTCGACTCGAGTTTCATTTGTGATCTGACAGCGGGGATTACAATGTGCGTTGCTTTTAAGGAAGTGAATTTAATTGCCAGCTGAGAGCTGAACAACAATACGAGTACACCTATGTATATTCTATCTTAAGAGTCTAATAGGTATCTTAGTATCGATCATACTTTGTCTTGCTCGGCACACCGGGCGCTTGACCATTCCCAGACAGGCTCTGGCTCTGACTGTGACTGTGGGTGGCTGCCAAAGTGTAAACCTCGTAATCGCTGATCGCAAAGTTGTAATCGCCAAAGAGCGTCAGATGTGCGGCACTTGGACCATCGTAGGAGTGCGGCAAGTTTGAGTAAGAGTCCGTATTCACATTGCAGTTGCTGGATATCAGCAAATCTGCACCGGCGCCAAATATGGGACCACAACTGTCGGAGATACAGGGATTATGATTAATTCTCTTGGACTTGGACAGCAACGGGCTGAACTTACTCGGGGTGATAACAGATCGCATAGGGCTTCTTAACAATATCAAATTTGACCGGCTGTTCGCCGTTCGGTGGATTCAGCATGAATAGAAAAGCGCGCTCCGAGTGCAAATAGCCGCCCTTGCGACTGGTCTTTGCCCAGGCCACATCTGTGTAGCCGCCGCTGATCTCGCCGTGCACGCCCAGACCAATGATCATGCAGGGTGCAACTCCATCGCAATAGCGATGAAACGAGCTGGAGCCATAGCCATGAGTGGAGGCTCGAAAGACCAGGCGCCAGCTCTGCTTGGGCACCCCGTACCATCCGTTGAGAATGCTCTGCAATGCCAGCTTGTCGTTGCGCAGGATCTGTGAGCCGGGGAACATGTTGACCGTGAGGCGAGGCTGCAGACGCTTGTCGTTGTCCACCAGCTTATTGGGATGCAAGGCGGCATAGCGATAACGCTCCAGCGAGAGTTCCATGGGCACGGCGCCAGTGGGTTCAACCTCCTCGGCAAACACCTGACTGTCGATGAGCAGCAGGCGCACATGTCCCATCACTCCGCTCAAGTGCTGGCAGACCCGAGCACGCTCCTCCTCCGTCCAGTGGGCTGTCGGTTGTGTGACGCCCGCCTGGTACTTGGCCCAGGCCAGCACGCAGCGCCAGACTTCCTCCTCCTCCAAGCAGAACTGCATATCAGAAAAAAAAGATTATAAATAATTGTCAAGTTGGGATATGCTGTGGATGCTCGTACATAGTCCGATGAAATGATTTTGATAAGCGCCTCCTTCGTGAGCGTGAGAAACGAGTTGGTCTTGACACACTCCCCGGCATTCTCCCCGATGTAGACGATGCATCGTTCCATAAACGAAGCCGCACATTTGGCACCTGCAATGGGAATTGACACGGGTTTCAGTTGGATATGCAATGCAAATGATTCACCTGCCCTCAGATCGGTTGTTGCCATTAAAAGTCGCCAATTTCATATAAAATTTGTTACATTTATTCTGGATAAGCTTTCGGTTTCGGTTTACAAATAAATCCCTTATATGTGTATGTGTACATGTATTAGTAGAGGCAGTTGTTTTATTGGAGTGGAGTGTAGTCTAATCCTTGGTGGGGTTGACATTCTGTATCAGCGTTATGTTGTCCCCCTTGAGCATAATGCGGCCCAGGTTCTTGCGTTGGCGCGTCTTAACGTACACTTCCTCGGCGTCGTCCAGCACCAGGTTCATGTATTCGTCGAAGCCAACAATGTGGCCCTCGATGCGCAGCGAGATGTTCTCGTAGAGCCACACTTGGACGCGCGAGCGACTTTGCAGGTAACGAAAAATCAGGTTGATGGGCTGCACCATCACCTTTTGCACCTTTGGGTTGCCCTTAAAAGACATTTTGCCGGTTTTTTATTTAATTTCCGTTTCGCTTAATTGTTTTTTTTCGCTAAAACGTTTTCTATTTTTCTCTTTAGCCGGCGTCTTTTTCGATGAATGACAGACTACTTATCGATACTATCGGTGGGCGCAATAAAACCCGATTACGTGCACAGGTCATATCGATAGTTGATTGTGGACCGGTTGCGTCAGAAGTTTCCAGGTTGAGAAAGTTACAAAGTTTTCTTCTCAAAATAAACAAAAATCATGTCGCACGGCACCGTTGATAAAGGTGAATTGATGGACCAGGTGAAGCAACAGATTGCCGTTGCGAATGCCCAGGAATTGCTCACACAAATGACCCAAAAGTGCTTTAAGAAGTGCGTTGGCAAGCCCGGAACATCACTTGACGCCTCTGAGCAGGTAAGTCATGAATAAAATTTTGTACTACAATCAGAAACCTAATATATGACGAATTCTTGGTGTTATTTTATAGAAATGCGTATCCCTGTGTATGGATCGCTTCATGGATTCATGGAACCTTATCTCCCGAACTTATGGCCAGAGATTGCAGCGTGAGCAATCGAATATGTGAGCACCATGTGCGGTCATTGAGGCCTACAGTGACGCCTCTGACTACTCGTTGTAGTTAGTTCTACTTAGTTCTACTCGTTGTTAAAGAATCAATCCATTAAAACATTTTTTTCATACATAATTTGAGTTTTGATTAATAAGTAAAACGTGTATGAGCGATAGACAGATAGCAAATCTATCGATGGCACTGTTGCAATCGATATATGTGCTGGACCATCGATATGTTGAGTATTGCCTGTTTTTCACGAGCACGGCTGAATGGCAAAAGGGTTGCATACAAAAATTGATTGGCGCGAAACTTAAATCGAAAATACACTTTATTTTTGTCTAGTCTACATAATCTTTGTTGAACATTACTTACCAGCTTTCTCATGGATATCCATGACAGCAGTCAGGAATGTGCACGCATTATCCACAGACAATGTGGAGATGACATGATCTTCACAAGCGGCGCGCAATTCAAATACGCCCATGTCTTGGGCCAACGTTAACATCTCGAAAACGCGGTAATCCTGCAGCATGAGCTGTAAATAAATCGGAATTTGCTTTCAAGGAGTGGTTTGTGGGGAATACCGATAAATGTAACCAACCTTTGCTGTATAGACATACAGTATGAACTGGCGAAAGAGTTCAGCATTAATGTGTGGCAAGCGTATAGCGGTAGGTGTTCCAGATCCAGGTGCTGCCGGTGAAACAGTGCAGCCGGGAATGGGAATGCGACAGACTTCCCCTCGCTTGGCAGTCTTGAAGCTCTTGCAGCTAGAATTGAGAGCAATCCTTAATTAAGTGATCAACTGAATGAGTTGCACGTGCCGATGCCGATGCCACGAATGCCAACACCAGGCGTGGCTGCCCATAAATGGGCAACGATGCGAATCGGGTTTGCGACACAATTAATTAACAATTAACTCACCGCGCCATAAGGATGCTTCGGTGTGCGTAGATCTTCTCATCGTCTCGGCCACATATGAACACCACATCGGCGCTGTCTTGATCCTCGCACAGGCGCTGCAGGTCCTCAATTAGCTGTGGCAGTCCAGCCAGAGCTGGATCACTGTGTGGTGCACGTGTACTCATTGCAGCAAATGTCTTTCTTCTCTTCTCTTCTTTGTTTTGTTCTCAGTTCCAAGTTGCCAGTGAATTTGTGCAAATATTTTTCTCTGTTTTGTTTATGTTTTCACTTCCACGTTCCGTTCGGATCAAATCGTTTCGTTTTGGGAGCGTGGCCAAAGAGAGCAGAACCGGTTATTGCTGAAAATGCTGAAGCAACACACAAAAACCCACGCCACAAACTAAAAAAGAGTCTGGAAAATAATTAGCCAGCACTTTGCTCTGATTTCTCGGCCTTTAATTCAACACAATTCGTTAGTTAACTCCAGAATAACATATGTTAACTTATTAACCATTTAGATATGAACATTTTTTCACTTGTTTGCTGCAATTATTTCTCAGCGAATCGTTTTCATTCATGCGCACAATCTGTGTTCCGTTTATTTCACACTCGTGCAGTCTTCGAGACTGAAGAGGACGCGTCTGAGACACTGTAACTCTGACTCCGACTGTGACTGTGGCAGGTAACTTGGCCGGCCCTCTCGCCCTCTTTTACCGCATTCTGTAGTTTTTGGTCTCTCCTGTTTTCTCTTCGCCCTTTGCAAGAGAACTGACAATTGGCCAACGTCTTAGTGGAAATGGAACATCTCTCTTTTCAGAATTTTTAAAATATTTCTTACTGTCGATTTCCTGTTAATTCTTTTAATAACTTATAACATTATTTAGTCATAATTCAAATACAGGCATGCCACAAAAAACACTAGTGAAAGTGATTTCAGAAAAAAGCAATTCCACTTCGAAAATTTCTCCGTGCCACAGAAGTTCGTGTGATTTAGGTTTTTAAGCATGTTCATCAACCTTTTCGTACTAGGCTACTAGGGTTGGCCCCTTCTCAGATTTAATTTCCCAAGGGTTTGTTTAGCAAATTTTTTAAATTTATCATTGCAGAATATACAATTTTTATTTTATTTCTTATTGAATTTATATAATTCAATTTATTTATATAATAATTAATATTTTATAGCTTAAAAAAATTTAAAAGTTATTGGCGCGGCAAACAATACAAACTACTAGACAACTCTAAATTCAAAAATTCGGACAAAAAATGTGACATTATTCTCATGGCATCGGATGCCAGTGAATTGAGCGATGATTTCGTCTCACCCAAAATTGTTTAGGTGATTGGACTGTGGCACGGAGAAATGAAATTGACGTGAAATTCAAGTGAAAGAGATTTATGTGGCATGCCTGATATTCTGAAATGGAATTTTTTTTGCACATTTATTGTTGTAATTTAATTTTAATCTTGCAGCGAGTTCTGCAGTTTCCTTCATCTCACACAGTTTGCAAATTAACTAAGCGACGCTGTCAAATTAACATTTTTAATAAGAAATTTTTTAAAATTCATAATACATTTTGTACGGGGTGCCACAGAAATCGCTTTCGCTTGAATTTCACTCAAATTTGTATGAAATTTAAGTGAAATTCAAGCGAAAGCGATTTCTATGGCACTTCTAGATAATTTAACAGGCATGCCACAAAAAACACTAGTGAAAGTGATTTCAGAAAAAAGCAATTCCACTTCGAAAATTTCTCCGTGCCACAGAAATTCGTGTGATTTAGGTTTTTAAGCATGTTCTTCAACCTTTTCGTACTAGGCTGCTAGGGTTGGCCCCTTCTCAGATTAAATTTCCCAAGGGTTTGTTTAGCAAGGTTTTTAAGTTTATCATTGCAGAATGTAAAATTTTTATTTTATTTCTTATTTAATTTACATAATTCAATTTATTTATATAATAATTGATATTGTATAGCTGAAAAAAATTCAAAAGTTACTGGCGCGGCAAACAATAAAAGTTACTCGACAACTCTAAATTCAAAAATTCGGACAAAAAATGTGACATTATTCTCATGGCATCGGATGCCAGTGAATTGAGCGATGATTTCGTTTCACCAAAAATTGTGCAGGTGATTGAGACTGTGGCACGGAGAAATGAAATTGACGTGAAACTCAAGTGAAAGAGATTTATGTGGCATGCCTGTATTTGTTTTCATTATTTTTATTTTCAATTAAAATTTAAAATTAAATATTGCTAGTAAACCGAATATTTTAAGTAACAGAGAATTTTATTTGAAATTGTTTCTCAATTTTTTTTTAATTGATTTTTGAAGATTTCAAATTTTTTATTTTAAATTTTCGCGCACAATTTTTCTTGGTCGCCCCCTAGCGGCCAAGTGTTGAACTCGAGAGCGCATCACTTTCCCTAGACAAGAACCGGCTGGAAGAAGTGAAAATCTATTACTGGCGCCATCTTTGAATGGGTAGTTGTCTTTTACAATTCTACTGCCAGCTGCGAAGTATGCTACACAATATTTCAAAATTGTTATCCATTTTCCTGAATCCGGTTGAGTTCACTCTAGAACAAGCCTCTTCTATAGTTTTTTATCCGTTTAGGTTTGGGGCTCTGCTAAAATTTTACTCATTGTAACTTTTCGGTCATCTGCTTAATGTTATTACTCGCAGCCTAAGAGTATGCATCGAAATTAATCATTTTGGGCAATATCCGACTAGGTTTGTGACTCGTCTTAAGATAATTTTAATCATCTGAAAATTATGCGATATAACATTCAATAGGTTGTGTTTATTGGCCCGCCTGGATGTATGCAATACTCTGTAAGGAAAATTTAAATTGGCCTCAGCTTAATAGTATGTAACGGCTCTCAGCGCGCCTGATCCATGTGATAAAAGTGGTCCGCGCTGGGCAAAAACGGAAATGTTATTAAATTCATAGTATTGCATACTTATCGGCATCCGTAAAATTAAAATGTTGCATAGTTGCGACACCTGCACATAGATGGCGCCAGCCTTTTGCAAAAGCTCAAAATTATGATACGTGAATTAAAAAGTTGTTTTATGTTTTTTTATTTTTCAAATATTTATTATGCATAATATTTACCGTTTGTTTTGTTGTTGTTTGTTTTTCTTTTGACTTGACTTTACATATGTAATAATTTTTTTGTTTGTTGTTTTTTGTATATGTTTTATTTGTTTCTGCACTACTTAAATATGAAACGTTGAAGTCAAATTTGTTTGCTTTGTCCATTAACTGTTTAATTTGATTAAACTTTTTATTCGGTTTGTGGGTGCATTTCACTTCCGTTTTGTCGTTTTCGTTTACCGTTTTCTTCTACCTCTTTATTTATAATCTACCCAATTTGCTCCACAATTTGTACATTTTATTTGCATTCTGAATGTCACATAAATAAATAATAATCATAATAATATTTGACAAGACGCGGATTTGTTTTTGTATTATTATAATGTGTTTTTTTTTATATATATGTAGCTTATTTGTTAATAACTAATGCCATTAATATGATGTTACTTAGCCTTTGCACATTTAAATTTTAATAAATTGTAACAGTTTCAAGTCGTTCGTTTATAAGCAGATTTCGTATATATATTTTTTGTTAATTATTTTTCTTAAACTGGGCAAAGTTCTTTGGGCAACTCTCGTAGGCGGTTTTTATAAAATTTGTTAATATTTGTAGTTATACGTTTAATAAAATGATTGTTTTATTTTAAATCTCTTTGGGTTATTAGCAAAAAATGATACAAAAACTGCAATTCTGTTCGTCTCTGGTTTTTGTTTTTGTTCGGATCTGATAAACTATTTTCATTTGTAAAATTTGGCCATTAATATAAAATTGCTGAAAACCGTTTTGATTAACCTTCATGTAACTTTGTTTGCTTTAATGAAAATTCAACTCTCCTCCTAAGTTATTCATCATGTTTTCATTGTATAAATTTTGTTCACGTTCTGGTTCTGGGTTTGGTAGAAATTCTCGTAAATGAAACACAAAACTGACAAAAAATTAATGTACAATACAATTTGTATATTGTTTTAAATATTTTTATTTTTATTTACTTTTGCATAGCAATTTGTAATTCGCTTTTTTCTTGTTTGTTTGTTTATTTTTTGTTTTGTTTTTTTTCTGTTGCATATAATTTAAATAACTTTTTAAATTTGAATAACAATTGTTTATGTTTTTTTGCTTAATTTCTCACAATTTATGTTGTAAATCTTTTAATGTATGTATACATATACATGTAAATTTAAGTTTTGTTGTTTTTTTATTGTTTATTTAATTATTAATTTATACAATTTTACACATTTTCCGCTGGCGACTCTTAAGTGCTAAAAGATTTTGGTTTGAAGTTGTTTTCTTATATGTTGGTTTTTCATTTGCTTGCGAATTTTGAAAATCACTTAAGAGAATAAACGAAATGGGATTTACCTTTTAATTTCTGTTTCTTTTAGAAAGTACAAAACACACAGGCATATGTAAATAATTTATGAAATATGTTTAACAAAAGTTTATAGATTTTTGAAATCTGTGCGCGCTTTCGCTTGGCTCTTGGCTTGGGGTTTTCTATCTATTTATCAACTTCTTATCCTTTATCATAGTTTTCTTTTGTTTTTTATGTATTCCAAAGAATAAAATTCAATAATTCACAAAGTGTTGGCAACGAAATCAAAAAGTACGTTACGGATATTTATATATAAGTATAAATACGAGTATGCGATGTCGATGTCGATGCAACGATCGACGAAAATGGTATTTACAAAAGTTCAAATACGAGTATTTGCCATTCAAATGAAGATTGTTTCCTACAAGCTACTTTTTAGCAATTCTTTCAAATTTCCATTACATTTTGTTGTGTTTTTTGTTTGTTTTGTTTATAAACTATTTAACTAAATGCCTACAAAAAGCAAAGCTTACAAGTGAAACAGAAAACTACAATTAATTAAATTGTTCAATTAGATGCTACAATAAATATTAATGTATTATGTTTAAATGTATGTATGTTTGTTTGTTTGTTTGTCTCGCAATATTTATATGTGTATACAATTGTATATATAGCATATATATATGTAGTATGTATGCTCTTTTGTTTAGTCGTATTGTATAAATTTGTTCAATTTAACGCGGCAACTTTTCCAGTGTTGTAAAATATTTTTAAAGTACGTTTACATGTTCTTAGATCTGTTTTTAGCAATTCGTTTTTATTTATCTTGTTATTTACTCAGTGGTGGGTTCATTTTGTGTGTATTTTCCTCTCCTCTTCTGATCTCTTCTCTCTCTCTCGCTTCGGTCTCTTTCTTTCCTTCTGTTTTAGCTTCCAACTTAGAGTTAGAATTAAACTAAAATTAAATACATGCTATTACAATAAAACACTATAATTAAAAATTAAATTTGAGGAAGGGGAGTGGGCGGGGGGACGCCTGAAGAAACTTTACGAATCAGAAAGAAAATTCATTTGTATTTTTATGTTTTTATAATTCAATAATTTGCTAAAATTTTGCAAGCCTCGCTTTAATTAGTATCTCTTTTAAATGTCTTCGAAGTGGTTGTTACTTTTTTAATTGTCTTAAAATTAACAAATAATTATTAATTAGAATTAGCCATTAGAATTAGAATAAGTATTAGAATTAGAGTAAATTATAAAATAATATGTAATTCAAATAAACACACGCATCAATTGTGGTCTCTTTTAATTATACAAAATCAATTTGTTTGTTTTTGTTGTTATCTCATTATTCTCCCATTTTGTTTCGTTTTAAAGCTTTGGTTTCAATGTTGATAATTTCTGCAGCAAAGTTGAAGAAATACAGAAAATAAGTATATACGAAATATATGTAGATAGATATAGAAATAGATAAAGAACAGCGATTTGGAAGCCTAACAAATTTTGTGTTATACGTGAGATCAAAACAAGCTATAAATTGTTTATAGAAATAGAAAAGTTTAAGAAAAGTTCGACGAGGCGTCTATCAAGTCGGGCATACCCTTCGCCCATAGCATAGGGTATTCAATGTGCGTTAAGCGTTGAGCATACATTTATTTGTATATGTATTTGTTTCTCCTGGAAGAGTGAGAGGGGGCGGGGGCTGAAGAGGGACAGACTTATAGCTAATTAGCAAAACTTCTAGCAAGTTTCCTGTGTGTGAAAGAGACGACTATACGATCTATTGGCTAACTGTTAATTGCAATGCGATCAAGGCTGGCTTGAGGGAGAGGGCGCGCAGGCGGGGCGGAGGGGGGCGGGGGGCAGGTGTTGTGCTTAGACAATTTCCTTTTTGATTTGTAATTCGCAGTTCGTTGTTGTTGTTGCTGTTTTTGAGTTTGTTGTTGTTATTGCTGCCGCTGCTGCTGTTGCTATTGTTGTGGTTATCATTGGCGTCGGCGTTGGCGGCGTTTGTTTCTTGCTCGCTTTGGTCGCCATTAAAACGGGCGGCGCTGTTGGCGTCTCTGCCGGCGTCGCTGTTGCTGTCGTGTCGCGTCGCTGGCGTCGCTGTTGGTGTTGTTGATGCTGTTGTTGTCGCTGCTGCAGCGGCATCTCGTCATCATCGGAGTCATCATCCGGTTGCCTTTGTCGCTCATTCTCCTCCTCCTCCTCCTCTTCTTCATCATCATCATCATCCTCCGCTTCCGCCTCCTCATCCTCCTCCCCATCTGCTTCGGTCTCCTCGCTGTTGTTGTTGTTGTTGTGGCTGTTGCTGTTGTTGTTGCTGTTGTTGCTGGTAATCTTGGCCAGCGCTTGGCAGGCGGACATTTGTGCCTTCTTCATGGATGACGCATCGCTGCTGTTGCTGCTGTCAAACAATTGTCCAGCCGTTGCAGCCGAATCTGGTGAAATGGGCGTGGTCGCTGTGGGCGGCGTGGCCAGTGCGCTGCTGTGCGGCGCCTGCGCCGTTCCCCCCACCCGCTGCAACTCATCCATGTCGAGGTCATCATCCAGTTCCTCCTCCCCCTCCTCTTCCTCTTCCTCCTCATCGCTTTGACTTTGACTTGGACTGGGACTCTTGGCGTGTCCATTAATTTGTTGTTGTTGTTGCTGTTGTTGTTGTTGCACGGACTTGTCCTTGCTGCTGTCACTGCTGCTCTCCTCATCCTCCTCCTCTCGCTCCTCCCGCTCCTCGTTCTGCTGCAGCTTTAAGCGCTTGCTTGCTGGCTGCTGTGTCTCCTCCTCCTCCCGAGAATGCTTCTCCTGCTCATCCTCATCCTTGAGAGGCGTGGGACTGCGTCGCAAGCCATTTGTCTTCTCGCAATTGTTGTTGTTGTTGTGGTTGTTGTGATTGTTGTTGTTAGCCTGATCCTGTGTCAGCGTCTCATTGCTATCCGCTTCGGGTGAACCAGCCAGCATCAGCTCCTCTTCCTCCTCCTCCATCTCCTCCTGCTCCTGCTCCTCCTGCTCCTGCTCCTCTTCCTCCTCCTCCTCCCGCAACAAGGTTTGCGCTTGCTTCAATGGCACCACTCGCAGCTTGTCCATAGCCTCCAGTTGACGTCGACAGCGCTGCAGCTGATCCCGCAGCTCGGCAATGTGCGCCTCCTGCTTGTGGAACAGCTCGCTCAGCTGGACATTGTTGTAGCGATACTGTTGGTTCTCCTGCAGCAGCCGTTGCAGCAGATGCAGCACACGCTCCCGATCCTTGGGCCGCGTGTCTCGCAGCGCCTCCACCGCCAACTCCCACGGCGGCAACATGGCGCTGCTGTCCGGCTCCCCGTTCAGACTATCATCATCCGTGTCCGTGGACAGCTCAAATTCACTGCCCAGATGTGGCTTGACATTGATTTGGCCATTGCCATTGAGGAGTGGCGTAGCCAGCGGCAATTGTTGCTGCTGTTGCTGCAGCGACAACTGCTTGGGCTGCGGCGAACTGACCACATTGGAGGAGTGTGTGCTGAGATTGAGGCCAGCGCTGGAAGACTGCGTGGGCGAATAGCCCGCTGAGCTGGGCGTCTTGTAATAGACGGGATTTGGATGTGGATGTGGATGTGGCAACGGTGGTTGCAGTGCAGCATTCGTTGCGATTGCTGTTGCAGGCTGTTGTTGCAGTTGCAGCTGTTGCAGTTGCAGTTGTTGCTGCTGGCTCATCATTAGATTCTTGTTGATTCTAATGCGACTTGGTTCGTTGTGGTTGCTGTTGTTGTTGCTGTGGTGATGATGATGATTGCTGCTGGTGGGCAACAACTTGGCATGCTGATTGACGGTGGCAATAATGTGGTGGTTGTTGTGCGTTGTTGTTGTTGCTGCTGCTGCTGCTGCGGCTGCTGCTGTTGGCGTTGGCGTTGTGGACACCGTTGTTGGCACCGGTGATGTGGAGGAGGTAATCTCATTGCTGCCCGCGGAGAACTCCTCGGCGGGACTGCGTGGCACGTGGCGCGCTGCTGGCGGCGCAATTGGGGGCGTGGCAGCATTGTGGCTTGGCGGGGGCGGTGGTAGCGCGGGCAGATGGGCGGGCGCGGGTTTGGGCATCGGTGAGCTGCTGTTGGAGCTGTTGCTGTGGTTGCTGTGGTTACTATGGTTGCTGTGGTTACTGCTGCTGCTGCTGTGATTGCTGCTGCCACCGCCGTTCTGTGGCTCCAAGCCCGCTGGCGGCGTTGTCGCCCGCTCCTGTTTAATGTGCAGCTGTAGCTCCCGTTGTTGCTCCTGCTCCCTGAGATGTTGCTGTTGCTGTTGTCGATCCATTTCGCGTTCCTTGTCCCGTTCTCGCTCCCGCTCCCGCTCCCGTTCCCGCTCCTTGCTCAGGATGCTCTTGCGCGGCGCCAGCGCCACATTGGGCTGATAGGAGCGCTCAAAGCGATTCAGATCCTTGCTGCTGACCACACGCTCGGGATTCTGCAGCTCCGGCGGCTCCTGCAGGGCATATGGCAGCGCGGATAACGCATTGTACGCATGCAGGATGGCAGCTGGCTGTGCCTGTGCCGATCTCCACGGCTGGAACGCGCTGCTCGCCTGCTGCTGCTGCTGACTCACCATCCGTTCCCGCTCTCGCTCCCTGCCACGCTCCCGCTCACGCTCCAGTTCCAGCTGCTGCTGCTGCTGCTGCATGCAGCGGGCGTACAGCAGCTGATAGCTCTGAATGCCCAAATGTGGATGATAGCTGTCCAGTGCCTTGTGCTTCTTGCTCGGAATGTCCAACAGCTCAGGAGGCACCGCAACGGCAACGGGAACGGGCACGGGAACGCCAGCCGCACCACGTTGATGGTGATGATGCTGCTGATGCTGGTGCTGCTGATGATGCTTCAAACTCGCGGGCAGCGTCTGATGCGATGCTGGCGGCGCTGGCGGCGCCACCAAACCCAAAGGCCCCAGCAACACGTCCTCCATCAGCATTTCCGCCTGCACAAGAAAGAGAAACAGAAAATGAAAAGTGCGTTAGAGTTGACATTTTAGCCTTTTTATTGCTAGATCTAGCTTATCTTTTAATTGTAACTGCCACATAGCTATAGATATTTTCCAGTCAGAGATATTTTTAACCACATACAATATATCAACAAAAGTATTCAATATTGATATATTTAATTCTATTACAACAATTTTCTCAGTTCACTGAAAACACAATATTTTTTTTTTTGGTTTTTGGTTCATTTAAGTTTAACCTTTTTTAAAAAATATGTTCTTTTAATTAACATCTAAGTTTAGCATCTTTTTATTAAAATCTAGCTAATTTGGACATTTAAAATTCTGTCAACACTGCAGCTGTCTTTTGGTTGGCCTCTGATGCTCTGTGGTGCAGTGCAGTTATTAGAAAATTGATCGGCCATAAAAATAGATGCTGGAAAACCAGTAGCTCCTGCCATTAATTTGAATTGCCAGCCCCGTCGCGTCGCCAGCGTCGTTTTCAAGTGGCTAATTATAAACAAACAAGTGCCCGGTAGGATCACAACTTATCCCCCCAACGCCCCCTCCTGCCACCCCTTTCGACCCGATCCTTTGATTTTCCATCTGGCGATCCATTCGATTCCTCCGCAGTCAAAACGCCCCGCGGTTATGGCGCCAATTGTCATTGAGACAACCAGACAGCAAACAACACTGAGCGAAATAGTTGTGCAACTTACAGTCACTTCAAAAATTAAAAAATAAGTGTTATTGGCTGATCTTAATAAAAAAACTATTTTTAACTATTAAAATTATTTAAATGATAAAAATTAAAAACAACTATTATTTTTTAGTTTTTATTTAACATTTTTAAACCCTATCTTTTATTACCAGGACGTTTTTTTGTGCTTTAATTTTTTTAAACTCATAATTAACTTATTATTTGCAGTCCCTGGTTTTTATGAACAATTTTGATGTATTTAATAATGTTCTGAATAACTTAAAATTTAAATTGAAATTGTTTTATCAAGCAATTTATTTAACTTTCTCATTAACAACTTAAGCAGTTTCACTAAAATGTTTTGCAACGATTCTAAAAAGAAATTTTTTCGATTTACCAGATCATTTTCCCATAGATTTCTCTCAGTGTATCTGACTGTCAGACAACTGGTAGCATCTTTGACTGCATATTTTGCATTATCATCAGCGACATTGCTGGAGACATGGAACATGAACAGGCGTCGACTGGTTCTGGTTCTGTTTCTGCTGTTGACTTTGAGTTTGAGTCGCGATTCGGTTTTGCTTATGCTTTTGGTTTTGGTTGCGGTTTGCTTTCCTTTCGGTTGGTCTTTGGCTTGGCTTTGGGTTGCGTGTTTACCTAGCTGTTAAAATGATTGGCACCGCGGCCAATTACGGTCCCGACGACTGGGCCATCAAGTGATTTTGAATGGAGGCGGCGCCACTGGAAACTCTGCAAATTCTACAGCCTCCACCCCATCCTCAGTCTCATTCCCATTCTCAGCGTCATCTTGATGTTGCCTCATTGCTGAAGGTGTCACTGCGGCAGTTCAGCAAATGGACATTGAAAGATGCCAATAAGCAGCCACTGTCTACAAAACAGAGCTAAGCAAGCAGTTCAAGGAGGACAAGGCAAAGAAGTTCTTGGCCATAAAATTTACAAGGCTGCTAATCGTTGGTTAAGCTGATGAGGTGTCATTAGCTGCTTCAGCTCATTAGAATAGCCAAACAGTGAAGTTATTGGAGGTATGCCAAGAAAACGATTACATTCATTTGATATGAACGATGACGATTAAAGTGACCGTGGCCGGCTTGATTGCCTGGTAAATGAGTTTGTTGGGCTTATTTGAAATAGTTTGTGGATTACAGACAGATTATCCAACTCTGTTGATTATGATCAAAGATGATTAAAGGTAAAGATATTAGCAACTAAGCTCTGGCCATCTTAGGTACGGAATAAATCAGCGGTGGGCACGCAGTGGCTCCGGGAGCAGCGACTGCTCCCAACAATCAAAAGACTCGCTGTGGATGTTGTTGTAATTGTTATTGTTGTGCTCCCGAATTCAGATTTTGTGTCCACCGCTGGAATAAATAATGCTTTTGATATCCATACTATTTAAATTAATTTTTCGTTTTCTAACCTTCTTATTGATTTTTTGTTCAATTCAAAAACTTTATTGTAAATATACGCTTACTTTTTTCAGTTGAAAAAAGTGGACAGTGTTGGAAAAGAAATATTTTTTAGAGGAATACAATTTAGATGCAGACCAATCAATTATAAAATTGACATTCCGCAAAGAAACTAAGTTTTGACAAAGTTATGAAAGTTGGAAGTTTTGAAAAAGTATATGGAAAAAATCCCCAGTGTTGAAAACATAGTTTTTTAATCGATTTTGTTTCAGTGATCTATGATTTGGTACACACAAATAAAGCAAAAACAAGGTCAATTTTGTTGAGTATTAACTTAAAATTTAATCGACGCCATCGATTATTTAAGATTCTGTCAAGTAAGTTAACCTCAATAGCTTAGAATTTATTGAGCACTTAACAACTTCAAGCTAAAATTTATGCAGACACAAAAACATTTTAAATTCCCGCTAAAAAAATAACCCATAAGCTGTATAGCCACAAAGTATGCAACATAAATTTGGTGATCAGCAGAGTCAAAACAAAAGCATGAAAAAAGTGTAATGGAAGAGAATAAGGGGAATAGGGGACAACAAAAAAGCAAAGAAGAAACCGCGCACTAACAATGCCAACAACAACAACAAGAAGCAAACAAACAATGCAGTTAACTGAACGCTTGGCCGTAACTTGGCCAAAACGATGGGTAAACAAGTTGGCCAAAACATAGCTGGCGACGCAGCGGCGACTGGACCGCGTTATGCTCAAAAATGTTGAACAGAGATTAAGCCAGACAGGATGGAGTAGACAGGAGACAGAAGGCAGGAGGCAGTAGACCAGAGCAGCACACACCACACACACACACCACACACACTCCACACACTTAAGCCAAGCTGGCGACGATGTTGGTAAACAAGGAGTCGTAATGGGCAGAGGTTGTGGTTGTTTAGGGGGGATTTCTGGGTTGCTGCGAGAGACAAAAGCCAAAGATATAGACGCGGCGATAACAAAACTGGAAGCCAGTCAGACAGACACAGAGAGAGAGAGAGAGAGGGAAGAGAGAGGCAGAGAGCGAGCAGCACACAAATGAACCATTAAACAGCAAAATCATAAAAATCAAGAGCCATAAAGAAGTCGTCGAAGGAGCGCCAGTCTCTAGTCTCCAAACTCCAAACTCCAAGCTACAGTCACCAGTTCAGAGTCACCAGTCCACAGTCACCGGTTCACTGTCCACAGTCCAGAATCCATTGGGCAACGCATTGGGCAACGCAGCAGGAGCAGAAGACGCCGTCGGATTTTAACTGTACGCAGATGGCAGCCAGCGATTGGGGCAACAGCAGTCGCCAGTCTGCCACAACGGGCAGGGAAAGAAGAGGGGTAAGGGAGGTTAGCAGAGTGAACTCAATGCTGCTGCAGGCAGAGGAAGAAGCAGAAGCAGAGCTACCGAAAGCCTCGAGTCTGAGTCTCTTTGGCGTACGCCTCTCGTCGTCGTCTCGCTGACGGCGCAGTGACAAATTGCCAAAGACTAAAGAAGAAACAACAGAAGAAGGAGAGGAGGGGGCGCTTTAAAGATCCGGGTGCGGGTGCAGATCGGGGTACAGTCAATGCTGCTGCTGCAGTTGCCTCTGACTCCGACTCTGCTGCTGCTGCTTCTTCTTCTGCTTAAGTCCAAGGTCTTTTGCCATAACTCAACACCCAAAGATGATGTGCAGCAGACAGAGCAGAGCCAACTCAGCCAGAGATCGAAGTTTCAATACTCTACAAACTGTAGAGATTCGAGATTTAGTTGAAAAGAGAAAAGTGTAAAGATCATAGAATGTATATCATTGAATTCAACGAAAATCTCTAGAACTTAAACATTTTTATTTAATTTTAAATTAAAGTTTAGCTTCATTGAAAGAATTTTAAATGTTATCTCTTAAAAAAAAACACACACAAAAAATAGCGACAATATTTAAAGAAATTTGTACAATTAAATAAAATTTATATACAGGGGTGCCACAGAAATCACTTTCGCTTGAGTTTTACTTGAATTTGTCTGAAATTTAAGTGAAATTCAAGCGAAAGCGATTTCTGTGGCACCCCTGATAAATTAAAATCATTTGATTTCTTTGCTTGTGATGTTAGGCTGTTCATCTAGAAATTTTAAAAATATTTTTATGGCTATAAGAATATACGAAATTTAATTGAACATTTGTAATTAGAACTTAATACATTCTCAAATATATTAAAATCTATTACAAAAGCAGACATCTTTAGACTATTAATTACATATTCGCAATATCAATGAAATTCGATATGATTTAAGATTTTATTTGACATATAAATCGAATCAAAAAGTCGTATAAGTTAAGAGTACAAGTTACTTTCAAAACTTTGGAGTTTTAATAAGCTGCGACACACCTTTACCTAAACCAGGCCGATGATCAAGTTGTGTTGTCCCCAATTGCAAGTGTAAAATAAAATAATTGCGCCCAAGTGGCGACTGCAACCAGATGAGACGCCAAACAACCAAACAACTGAACAGCCAAACAACCGAGCAACAGCAGCAACAACAACAACAACAACAACATTGAACTGAGAGCCTTGGCAGGCGACATGACTTTAGTTGACGATAAGATCATGGCAAATATTGACGATTGCGACGGAACACGAAGGAGTTAGAGGAGAGGGGAGAAGTTGCGGATAAAGTCAACGATGGCGTTGACAATGAAGCTTCACACACACACACAGAGACAGACACACAAGTGTGTGTGCAGAGCGGGGCTTGGCAACAACGACAACAACAACAACGACAACAACAAGAAATTGCCATTGATTTAGACTGGCAATTATGCAGGCAGGGATCGCTTCATGGATCGACATTGTCGCATGTTGTTGTCCCGCTGCTTGCCAATTGATGAGGATGTGGCTCCATGGAAATGGAGCAGCGACCCATATGCAACTTAGCTACCAGAGAGACACACACACTCACTTACAAATACACAGAGTCATAGTCCGAGTCACAGACAGAGTCAACTGCTGCTGTCAGCTTCATCTGCATTTCTTGGCGTCCGTTTTTAGTCTGTTACCCCCTCCATCTCCCCCCTCATTACCCACTACCGATCTACCCCCGATCTTTGTCTGTGTCTGGCGCGGGCCGTAAACTTGTTTGCCAGTCGAATCGACATTGCCATCCCCAAGAAGTCGCGACATTTACAATTTTAATTCGTGTTGTTGTTGCTGATCTTGTCGGTGCAGGCAGCCAAGTAAGTGAGACAGATATGATTACACAGAACAGGCAGTGAGACAGAGAGGCAGCCAGTTGGGAAGCCAGTCAAAAAAAAAAACCCAAAGCAAAAACAAACAAACGACTTGATCATGACTATAAAATACCATGTAAAGTGATTTTTTTATATTATATATAAACAAAATAATTGAATTCTGCAAAGCATCTGAAAGTCATATAAAAGTTCTTTTACAAGTTTACCAAGTGATACTTTGCCTACAGTTGGGTTTAAGTTTCAGTAGTATGGTTTCATAAAAACCATACCTGATAAAGCCATCTAATATTTTTCAACGCGTTGTAAGTTTTTCAACATTTGTTTCACATTTAATTTAATGTGTTAATTGCTATCACTGAGCATCTAGCTATTAGATTTTTTGTCGTTTATTGAAAGATAATATTTTCAGAATTAATAAAAGTGTATAAAGAGTTGATTGGTACACATTCTTGTAGTAGAAATCACCGAATATTTTCATATTTTAAGTTAGGAAACTTTAACTTATGTATCATTTTACAAAATCTTTTTTTATAACTATCCATTTTTTTATATCTATCGGGGTGCCACAGAAATCGCTTTCGTTTCATACAAATTTAAGTGAAATTCAAGTGAAAGCGATTTCTGTGGCACCCCAGTATATCTTCTGTTATTCGCAGGCTTTTTTTCTCAATATTCTTGCTGTAGTTCTTAATTTCTTCCCAGATTTATTCCCATTGGATTTTTCCAATGTACATTTTTTCATTTGCACGTTTGTTTTTAGGTTTATTACGCTATTTTTATGTTTTTCGTTTTGCATCTAGATATAATTTAACTATTTCCTGGTGCCACTGCAAATTGCCATCTCATTAAATGCTTTATGGCACCTTTGTGAAATGTGAAATGAGACTCGTTCAAGTTATGTTTTGTACTTGTGTTTTTGTTTTCACATTCTCATTAGATCATAATAAGTAAATTTAACGTAGTGTCTTAACCATCCTTATCCGAATGCCCAGATTAATGGCTGATTTAATTATAGAGCCAAGCGAAATGAGAGCGTAATAAAACTATAAAAAACTAATCACAATTAAACTAAAAATGTAAGGCAAAGAAAAAGCACAAAAGATGATGTAGAAAATACAAAACTTACGGGGGGAGGGGGCATAAAATGCATCGTCGGCGAACGCATTTAGAAAAATATTTAAATCAACTTTAATGAAGTCGAAAACAAATTCCATTGCAGGCCATTCTATGGCTCGCTGGCTGCATCTTTTTTTTGTTTATGTTTTGGAGCCACTGTATAATTAATGAGCAGACAGCAAAAACAAAGGAGGTGGAGGGAGGAGGGGAATATTGTTAAGCTGCTGCTGCTGCAGCGGCAAACAAAATGAAATTGAAACCGCGCGTAAAATAAATAAAACGCTAATGTGTTGCGCACTAAATCATTGCCCTGAGGGTGGGGGAATGCCCCTGCTGCCCATTGCCACTCCCCCTTCTAGTTGGCAGCCCCCCGCTAGCCACAGAGCAACGGCAATTTGAGTGTCCAATTAGCGTGCGACGTTTTGAATGATGACCGTCAGTCAGACAATGCGCAGCCGCAACAGAGTTTCCAAGCGTTGCCAAGGGTTGCGTTGCATGCGTCGTCTACCTTCCGCTTGCTCCCTCTCTTTCTCTTTCTGCCTCTGCATCTGCCCTCTCTCTTTGACTTTATGTTAATCTGTGCCGCGCAAGCAACAAACAAATTGCAGCCGCATTGCAATTTTTTATGACAAGCTAGCGCGCAATATTTTTGAAATTTACGACTGTTCGCATTTATCCAACCTTCCGCTTTCCTCCTTTTCCCCCTGCTCTATAAATCTCTACCTTCGCTGTTCTTCAGCTGTTGCCGCTAATCAAGCGACTCCTTTGTTTGTCTGCCTGCCCCAATGTTGTTTGTTGCAACTTGCAACAATATCTCGTAGCTCTTCGGCTTTGGATTTACTAAAAATCAAAATTTATTGTCATTAATCATGGATTCAAGCTCGGCATTGCCATCGACTTTGGCATCAGAACTGCATTGTCATTATCATTGGTCATGGCTTTGATGGGCCACTGCCACTGTCGCTGCCACAGCCACAGTTACTGCGATTGTTGCTTTTATTGATCGGCAACATGTTGCCGCAACATGGCAATTAAGGCCGGCCACATTGTCCGCTAACCAAGAAACGTAGAAAAGTAGCCGCCTAGGCGATCAGGCTTCACAATTTATTTGTGGCAGTCGCAATATTGTACTTACCCTAACATTGAAGGTATCATTACAGTGTAGCTGGCTTTGTGTGAAATAAAGCCATTTAACAAATATCATAAATTCTCATCAAATTATGGAAAGAAAAATTTTGAATTAAATTAAGATTGATTAATTTAGATATTTAATTTAGATAAAATGTTGCTAAAAATTTAATTATAATGAAAAATAAAATATTTTTTTTCAAATTATTTTACGTAATAAAAATAAAATATGTAAATTTCTTAAAAATATTTGCCAACCCAGGGTATTTATGCGTCTGTCACTTTTCAATTGGTATATCAAAGACAATGTAGAGTGCTCTACTCCTTTATTATTTATTTTTATTTTTTTTTTGCTTCTTTCCCCATTTTTTTCTCTGTTGTTACTGTGCTCCTATACTCGTATATGGCCAAGATAAATGTTGACTTTGTCAGTTTGGCCAGCTTGGGCTGCAGCTTCATTATGGGCCATTTGTTTGCTGCATAATTGGCCCGACAATTGGACCAGCAAAATTTATGATTTTCAGAGTGGAAGACAGAGCGAAAGATTGAAACGGTAAATTGTCCAGGCGAACAGCGAACTTTGATAACTTCGATACAGTTGTTGTTCTTTTGGCCTAATGAAAATCTTTGGGGCCTGGCCTAGAGATCAGACTGGCATATGGCATATAACGCCACGCCCACTGCCCATCAAATGTGGCAGGGGCGTCGCCAGCTGCTGCTGCTGCTGCTGTGGCAGTTGCCTCGACCATGTCATGTCATTTAAATTAAAAAGTTTAAGCACAGCACAAAATTTAGAGAAAACCTCCTGGGAAACTGTTGCTGGGAATGCAAGGCATGCGAATAACTTTATGCCACGCCCCCCCTATCCTGGCTGAGGGGCGCAAATGGGCTGACAGCCCGAAACGTCAGTGGTGTGTGCACAGTTTGTGGTGTAGTGTAGTGTACACTCAGAAAAAATTTTAAAAATTAAATTCAAAGCAAAAATTCGCTTTCTCGGTTAAAATGTAATAACTTTTACTGCAAAATTGAGAAAATGCAGAAATGACAATTGCAAAAAATAACTTGTAGTTTCTCTATAATTTAAAAATATATTTTTAATAATAAGACATTTTTCTGACTCTCAAAACAACTTAAAGAAAAGTTGATTCTCAAAATGCAATATTTTTCTTAGAGTGTAATATGATTTATGCTATAGATTCTTGAGTTTTGGCCAAGTCAAAGTTGTCAGAATATGTGAGACGCACTTGACTGACAGAGAGAGATAAAAGGGGGTGAGTGAGAGAGAGGGAGAGTAGAGGAGAGAGGCGAACAGGAAGCTTTAGAGCTGTTGCAGTGTTTGTCAAACTGTCAGTTTGTTTTTGGAGCCTCAAGACATGCGAGCTGTGCTCTTGAAGGTGTTTGGCATTTAGCATTTTCATTGTTCGCTGTTCGAATCGCAAGAAACGCACCACAGTTGACCACTTGACCCGATAGCAGCAACAACACCAACACCATCATTGCTGCCACTTGGCGTTGCAACAACAACAACAACTGTTTGGCTGTACAGTTAGAGTTAGAATGGAACTTTGCACAAAAATGCCATAAAGCGAACGGTTTATTTTGTGGCGATTTATGAAAATGTTCGAGCCGTGTGTCCTTCTTTAGAGATTTGCGCTGCGATGCGATTTATTTCGAAGCGAATCCGCGCACACCAAATGGTGGCCAATGTCCATAGATGGTCACCATGGACCAATCGTTGGCGGCCTCTAAAACTTTACGATCAGCCATCAGCCATTAGCCATCAGCTGATCCGCAATTCTGGCCAACTGACCAAAACATGTGGGCCGTCTCTCTTTCTCTCTCTCCTGTCTTTTGCTGGCATCTTAATTGTGCATTGGCAGCTTAATTAGAGAGGGGGTTGAGTATATAAAAGAGGTGCATGCTTATCCCTAGATCAGTAGAATAGCTACTTTCCAAAAAATACAAAAAATAAAAGTAAAGAAACCAAAATCAAATAAAATCTTACTTAAAGTGTTGCTGCGGGTTTTTGCATTGGGGTGTGCCACGTTCTTGTTGTTGTTCTTGCTGTTGTTGTTGCGTCATTGTGCACCAACTGGAATCTCATTTTATGGCTTGGACTGCAATGTCATTGAACCTGGTAGCAAGTGATGTCGCAATATAAAACCCTACAGGCCACAGCATAAACCAAATAAAATAAAATAAAATATAAAATAAAATAAGAAAACCACAGCGACTTCTTTCCCTCTCTTTCATCCTCTCTGCTTTTCGCTTGCAGCCACCAAAACATTAAAAAAAAAAAGTGAAACATCCAGCAGCACCCTACACTCTTATATGAGAAGGTATAGCCAGAGGGTCTACCTAAATAAGTATGTGCTTTGCTTTGAGAAAATGACAAAAAATCTGATTAATTTAAAGCAAAAGTATCAAAAATAAAGCGTTAACTATTTGGAAATTATAGACAGGAAATTGAGTGTACTGACAAGTTTCAATTTAATAGGAAACTTGGAATTGTGTATACTTAAATTAAGAAAATGTTCACTATAATTTCTTTTTATTTAATTCTATTTAAAACAATTAAATTTCTCTCTCTTTTTTTCCCCTAGACTTTAGGGTTTAGACCAGCGGTGGGCACGCATGGGCTCCGGGAGCTAGCGGCTGCTCCCAACTTTATTTCTGCCTATTTGGCGCGGGGTTGTTGTTGTTGTAGTGCTCCCAAATTCAGATTTCGTGCCCAACGCTGGTCTAGACGCTAGAGTATCTGCACTTCGACTCTATTATTATTTGCATGCTTTTGTTCCTGCGGCGAGCAACGAACCGAAAGTCAAGTTTAATTCATTAATAATAGGGCAGTATACAATGTGCGGGTGGCAACAGGGAATTGGGGCAGGGAAGGACGTAGGGAGGGGGTTGCAAGAGTTGATTTTCCTAAGCTGTGCGCCCAAAAGTATGCAATGCAATTAATATGCCCCTTGTTTGACGTGACTGAAAAGCAGCGGCGCTTTTCAGAGCAAACAATAGCTAGGAAAACTCCACATTTCCCCACATTTCCTTGAAATGCATGCTGTCTCCCTCGCTTTTGGCTTTTGGGTTACCCTTGAAACGACATGCACAATGCGCACTTCACAATATCCTTCGGCTTTACTTGCTTCTTATCGCTGCCACATGCCACATTGCAGTCAGTGAAATCCTTCCTTAACCCAAACTCGTTTTCTCTCTCTCTCTCTCTCTCTCGCTCTCTTTCTATCTTAAACCGCAACTTTTGCTGCTGTTTTTCCCTCATGATTTTTCTGCTCAGTTGTCTAATTAAATTTTTCCAAGCGCATGCAATTTGCCGCCATTTAAAGGCAACCCTATGCACGGACACGCCCACTTACCAACACGGCACCACAACGCCCATCCAACGACCAACCACTTGAAACAGCATTGTGGCTTGCAAAAATACGTGTATTTTTCAAAAATATATGCTGCAATTCTTTTCATTTCGATATACCCTGTAAGCAACGTCACATTTGCAGAGTATCATCTAATCGAATCGTAGATTTAAATATTAGACATAGTCCATGGTATAAAACTTTAAAAACTTTTTCCCTATCAAATCGATGATATTTTTTAAAGTCCCGTTATACGTTTTATTTTCAAAATATTCAATTCAAAAAGAAACTATAAGTCGATCAATTTCTTTCTAATTGATCTGATTTATTTTTTTAGTATCAAATATGAATTTTTTAATACCCCCATTAAATATTTTTTTAAATATTTTTTCATTTATAAGTTTTAAAAATTTTTCAATTTTCGAATTTTATACTTAATTCGAAAGAATCTTTGCCAAAATAAATAAGAAAACCTAACTGCGTGGTAACTGCTAGTCGTTCATTATCGACTTTAAGATATTTTTGTTTGTTCGTATATTCATTTTTTTGTTTGTTTGTTTGTTTGTGTAAATGTATTTGCATTGCCTGCAATCCTGCAATCCTTCACTCGGTTTTTGTTTTATTTTTTGCTCTCCTGATTTTCTGCCGCATTTTGTGCTGAATCCTTGCGGGATTTGGAATGAAAGTTTGCACTGGAGTGGAACAGCAAGAAGAAGAAGAAGGAGCAGGAGAGGAAGGTGCAGAAGAAGAGGCAGCACAAATAAAACAAACACACAAATATTATGCTGAGCTGAGAGTTGCAAAAATAAAAAAAGAGTAATAAAGTCATTTAGATTTAACAGTGCTTGGGGTAGATATGGCAGCCGCAGAGGCAACATCTCCCACTCCTCATCTCCTGATCTCCCCATCTTCCTCACTCCCCCTCCCTCACTCTCTGCGCCCCTCATTACTGTAGAGGCTGCAGTAAGTAGACGCTCGGGGAGTTGCCACAGTTTGACAGCCACTGGCACCTGGCAGCGTTTTTAAGCTGATGTTAATGAACTCAGTCGCATTAAAAAAGAATATTATTTATTTTTTTTTCTGTACTTTACTCCTTTCCTCCCCCATTTGCATCTCGCCACACTCCCACACTCGAGTTGATTTTCCGTCTGTCGAGAGGTTTATGCAATTTCTCTTCACATTTCTGGCACTTCATTTGCTGGATGGAGTTGAACGTTGTATAGAGAGCCCATCCATCGTTGCCCCGAGAGCCTGAGAGCCTATCCAGTAGGAGTCTACGCTATCCTGGCCATCCTGCCAGCCACGCTCATTAGAACGGCTCAGTAGAGCAGCAGTTCGCCCCTCAAATTCTATGCCCTGCGGTCTCCAGTTGCAAATTTGTTGTTTTTTTTTTTGTATGCGAGAAAAGGTTTCGGTTTCAAGTTTTGCGCAATGATTTCAGTTTTTTTTTTGGATGCTTTTTAATTGGGCTCTACTGTACGTTCGAGTAGGAGTCTCTTGAGATTTTTCATGGAAATTAGTTGCGATTTTTGTATTGTGTGAGTTTAAATAAAGGCTAAGAGAAATCTGAGCATGTTTGCAAATAATTGAATGGAATTAATTCTAAAGAATATTTTGTTGTTTTGTATGAAGACAGATTTTTAAATAAATATATGGTTTTATTAGTTAGATTGTAGGTATATTTATGATATATTATAGATCTATATTAAGGTCATACATCAAAAATTCCTGAAAATTTATTTCAATAATAACATGAAAGAATATATATTCATAGATTCCATATCATAGATATTATTAAAGTGGATATTATTTGTTGTAAAAATACTAAAGTTGCGAAAGTTTGTTAGTTTAAGGTTTCAGAAAATCCAAAAAAAATTTCCTAATTGAAGAGAATCAGGCATGCCACAGAAATCTCTTTCACTTGACTTTCACGTCAATTTCATTTCTCCGTGCCACAGTCCAATCACCTGAACAATTTTGAGTGAGATGAAATCATCGCTCAATTCACTGGCGTCCGATGCCATGAGAATAATGTCATATTTTTTGTCCGAATTTTTGAATTTAGAGTTGTCGAGTAACTTTTATTGTTTGCCGCGCCAATAACTTTTAAATTTTTTTAAGCTATACAATATCAATTATTATATAAATAAATTGAATTATATAAATTAATTAAGAATTAAAATAAAAATTTGATATTCTGCAATGATAAACTTTAAAAAGTTGCTGAACAAACCCTTGGGAAATTTAATCCGAGAAGGGGCCAACCCTAGCAGCCTAGTACGAAAAGGTTGATGAACATGCTAAAATTTATAAATTACTCGAAGTTCTGTGGCACGGAGAAATTTTCGAAGTGGAATTGCTTTTCTCTGAAATCGCTTTCACTAGTGATTTCTGTGGCATGCCTGAATAAGTTATAAAGAAAAACATTTTAATTATAACATGAAAGAATATAGATTTATGGATTCCACATCACACAAAATGTTGAAAAACTCTTTTAATTTACATAATTTACTTTACTAATTTAGAATTTCGCTTAATTAAACTGCAAATGTGTTGTTGTTTTCTGGTCCATTAACTGCGCGGTTGTTGCTTAAGCAGTACTTTAATCATCTTCAGTTGAGTTATACCCTGTAATTATTGCATGATTACAGGTGGATCTTACAAAGATGTGTGCTTAACAATACTTTGGATTAGCATTAACAAACAACTCAAGTAGTTAAGTTAAGTTAAGTTTGCTCGCCTTTTTGTCTATATGAAACTTTTTGCTTGATTATAATCAGTTATAGGGTAACTGCAATTCAAGCAATACTATGCTTTAAACTACTCAGACATGTCATCGTTTTAGGGTTATATTTGCTTTGAATGTTACATGACTGAGGCCCATCAGCATTTGATGTCAAGAGGAATGTTGTCTGCTGTTGTCAGTGTGTGTGAGTGTGTGTGTGTGAGTGTGTGTGAGTGTGTGTGTCTTGCAACTTGCAACGTGGCAGCACAAAAGCAAGTGTCTGTTTGGGGCGTTGCTTTGGGTGTTGTTGCAGTTGTTAATGTTGTTGTTGTTGTTGTTGCAGTTGTTGTTGCTGTTGTTGCAGTTGTTGTTGTTGCTGTTGTTGCTGCTGTTGCAGTTGTTGCTGTTATTCGCATACACAAATTAGTTTTAATTATAGCGCAAATGCGAATGTCTGAATGAAAGAAATTAATTTCTCAATTGCATTTTGCCACGCATTTTATTGTCGGCGTTGGAGGCGGCAACCAAAACGAACACCAAACGAACTGCGGCAAGGAAGGGGAAGCAGAAAGGGGGGTAAGTAGGCAAGTAGGGGTATTCAGGGGAGATGGTGTGTATAATATAATCTTTGGGTCTTTAGCAGCAACTGCAGAGCGAAGCGTCGGCTTATTTGGTGTCTGTAATTTGAAACGCTTCTCTGACTCGGAAAAACTGCAACAGCAGCAGCAACAACATTTTGTGGCAGCAGCAGCAGCAGAAAAAGCAACAACAGTGGTTACAGTTTTTCTCCTTTTATTATTACTATATATTTTTTGCTTTTTTTTGCTAGCCAAAAGCGCCGCTAAATGTCTGCTGAATATTTCAAATCCACACGCAGTTGCAGTTGCTAGTTGCAGTTGCAGTTCGCAGCTCGACGCGTCGCTGCATTTCCGCTGCGCCGGCGGCAAAAATTGAGGCAGCAGGCAGACGAGACTGCGACTACGACGACCATTATAAATGATGGTTATTTTATAATTGTGGAGTCGCGAATGGAGTTGCAAGCTGAGTTGCAGGCAGCAGTTTGGCCATTGCATCCGCCGCAGTCAAAAACGCATTTCGTGGCCATTTTTAATAGTTACAGGCAGCGACTGCGACAGCGACAGAGGCAGCGACAGAAGCAGCGACTGCGACGTTGGGGCAGTAAATCCATCAAAGAGTTAATTGCCACTTTTGCCGCGATTGCAACTTCAGCATCAACTGACAACTTGGCAGCAGCAACAGCAACAGCAGTAGCCAAATGCCTTGCGGCAGAGATGCGCCACAGTCTGTTGCATGAACAACTGCGCTGCCTGCTGATTGATTGTGGGAGGTGGATTGACTGGGCCCCACTCATCAGTCAGCTAACGTCCGTTTGGGCCATGCCACTGGCCATACCAGGCCTACCCAGAAAATGCACAGAGCAGTTGAAAAATTACCACAAAAATACAAAAAAAAAAGCTCAAAGTTTAGTTTTCGATCAAGTAAATAGAGCAATTGAGGGGGAGGGCAGGGGGACAGTTTAAGTGCTCGGGCAATTGGCACGTGACAAATGTCGTGACTAAATGGATATTTTGTAAACCCCTTTAGATAAGAAAACAAGAAACTAAACTAAACGAAAATGATAAAACGATGCACATTAATCGCACTAAACGCTCTGGGAAATTGGCAAATGCTTTGTGGCACAGCCAACAAAGTGCGCAAAAATTGGCTTAAATGAGAGATTATAAAAAGCAGTTTTGATTTGAGATAAAAAAATGATTAAGTTAATTTTTGAGGTATTTTTAAATAAGTATTTACAGCCTTTGTTCAGCATTGAAATATGATTATTATTTTAAAATTTTTAAATAAAACTTCTAAAACAGATATGATATTTAAAATATCATATTTCACATTAATTTGGAAATTGTGGCAAATTTAAAAAGATCAGTTTGGGTTCCTGGTGCATTAATATCCATAAAATTATAGATGAAACAGTTTTAAAATTTGACGATCAGACTATTGGGATTGTATCGATTTTATGCACATTGTCCGTTGCGATTTTTATAAAAATAAATAATTTTATTATTTATATGATTACTTTTCAATAGATAAATTATACCAGTATTATTCATATTCAAGTTACTCTATTGCTATCGATTGATGGTTTATTCAGTCAGTTTATATTTTTCTTTTAAGATAGTTTATTATTTTTCGTTTCTATTTCACTTTTCATCAGGACAATTGCAATTTATATTCGTTCCTTGCATTCTTCTTTTATATTTGTCTGCCCCCACATCAACTTTCATCTATTACAATCATCGTTTGGCACCCTCACTATTTTTACTCTTTTTCCCTTTTTTCTTTTCTCTTTCTGTCTCTCTCCCTGCAATTGTGGCGCTGCCGTCACACACTGCGTATGAGTTATGCGCTGCATTTAGCCGCCTTCAGAGTTCGGCATTTCTTGCGTCAAATGGGGCATGGCATAGAAAATGTTTCTTTGGCTCGCATCGCATCGCAATGCATCGCAATGCCAATTTGGATTTTGCATTTTGCATTTTGGACTTTGGGCCCCATAAAAAGCGCACACTTATTTTACAACTTGGACTCTGATAGTCGCTGATTGTGGCAGACAGCAGGCGGGGGGCGGGGCGAGGGCAACTGGTCGCATTTTTGTGGCACCTTTATTTGGGCGTGCGTCGGGCATAATTACAATAATTTTTAATGTTTATTGCCAGCGAGTGGCGCCAAACCGCAATGGTCAATAGAATTTTTGCAATGGACACAGGGCATTAAGTGTTGTACTTCTCTCTACCTCCCCTCTTCCCGCAGATATCCCTCATTACTGGGCCCCCCTCTGTTTCCTCTTTCCCCTGCCAACTGTATTTAGTCGACGCTGTCGGCTTTTGTTATTTTCTGTTGCTGTTGTTGAAGTAATTGAAACCTTTTTTGCCGCAAAAGAGTTTTCGGTGCCACTACAAAGGACTCTCAATGCCCCTGCTGCCCCTGCCCCCTGCCCTATACTCAAGTGGCTTTTTGTTGTTGTTGCCTAGAACGTAATTCAAGCCATGGTCTTTACACTCCCGATGGGGAGGTCATTGACAGCGCCAACGCTTTGATGTGCTGCCAGTTTATAATTTAAATACTTTACTTGAAATAAAGCGAAGCTGCAGAAAAACAAAAACCCCAGAGACAAGGGGAGAGAGCGTAAATAGGGGAAAGAACCAAAGAGAGAGAGAGACAGAGGTTTTTGAGTTAGTTGAGGGGTAAATCAAACTAAATTATTTCACTTTTGTTGTTGACTTTTGCCTGTAATGTCATGCGGTGCGGCGGCCTTTGAAGTGTGGCCAAGTTGGCCAAGAGTAAAGAGAGAGGAGGAGAGAAAAGAGCTGAGAGCCAGAGTGAATGATATTTGATATGTGTGTGGTGCGGCCGGTCAGTGTCCAGGGTAAACCATGTGTGATTAACAACTGTTTGTGTCGCATTTGAGCCATGGCTAACTTGCAAAAAGGGTCAACAGGCAGTCGAAGCATTGGCCATATCGCGAAAAGTTCAATAACTTGGCGGGCAACAGGAGACAGCGCCCAAAAACCCAAACAAAACTTAAACATAACAAACAGAAAAGGCAACTTTCGTGCAAACTCGACTAGGAGCGACCCTGCACTTATTTTAGAGAAAAAAAAGAATAAAAAAAATTAATATTTATATAATAAATCAATAATTTCTAGGTACATTTTATTTAAGGACCTTAAACTCTTAACTAATTTAGGAAAAAATCCTGTTTAATAACTGCAGCATTTATTATTTGATTGCACTGGAATGTGCTACAAACATTGCCAAAATATTTAACTTTGTGGTCACTAAATCTTTAAGATCTTTTAACTTTTGCAGTACAGGGCATAAAAAACGAAAACAGAAAGCCAAAAGCAAAAGCAAAGTCAATTCAATTCAATCCAATGCGATGCGATGCGAACTGAGAAACTAGGTGTGTCTGGGCGCAAAGGCCACTCTGGCCATAACTGGAATGTGGCTCAGTTGCGGCTGCCACAGACGTGCGTTCCAAAAAGGGCGCAACGACGACGACGACGTCGACGTGGAAGACGTTGGACGTGAACGTGGACAACGTTTCCTTCCTTGTTGCTGAGTCAGACCTTGAAATGCCGCAGATGTCTGAAAGGCAAAGTCGACGCAGTCTCAGTCTCGGTCTCAGTCCCAGTCTCCGTCTCAGTCAGAGTCAAAGTCTCAGCCGAGTTTTACAACTGCAGCGCCGCCGTCTCCTCCAAGGCAAACCAGATTAAACAGCCAATTCAGGTTTTCAGGCAACGTCCTCGAGAAAACCAAAGCGAAACCAAAGAAAGAAAAAACCAAAAAAAAAACATTAAGAAAAAAAAGAAAAAAAAACACAAACCAAACGAATGTAAAATGGTCAAGACAAAGTCGTAAAGGCGCAATCCAAAATGAGCAAAAAAGAAATCACAAACATACACAACAAGCTGGAATAATCTACGAAAAGTAATTCACTGACAGATACCCTAGAATGAGCTGAGTCTAAAAAAAATTAAAATCTTATAAATAAATAATAAAATATAAATAGAAAAACTAAACAACGACAAGCACTATGTTAGATGTGGCGGAAGACAGTAAATCTATAAAAGATAACATTAAAAGGTTCTTATTTTTAACCAAGTTCGGAAAGTAAAATAATTTCAATGAATATGAAATACTATTAAGAATAATTCATTTAAAGTTATATGAGATTTTTAGAAAGGTTATCATAATTTCTTATAGGACTTATATGTTTAATCTTTATATTTTATACTGAAATTTCTTTCAACAAATAGATATAATTAAACAATTTTAAAAGTTCTTCAGAAAGTTCTTTCGAATGCTTATGCTGAATATGGAAACAAAGTTTTAAATATATTTTGACCATATCCTTGAATTCTTATGTTTATATTTTTTAACTTAAAAGCGAAATACACTGTTCATTTTTGGCATTGAGGGTATTCAAAATTGACCGAGAGCAAAAGACAAAACGAGTTCTCTTTTATTTTTCGTAGCAGCAGCTCTTGGCCAAGGCTTAAAGCTATACAGTTGAAGCTGCTTTGCGTGTCAGCAGAACTCGGATTCAGACAGCGTCTTCGACTCCGTCACCTTTATTCATCTGCTGTTGCAACTTCTGCATTTCCAGCTGCAACTTCAAGTTGCATCCTCATGCTGATCGTCATCCTCAACGTCATCGTCGTATTCATCCAATGTTGGCCATGTCGAAATAATAAATGCATTTGGAATTAGAGACTCTTATGCCAATTACAACAAAATGGTTTCAGGCCGCATTATCCTCAAGTTATGACAGTCAGCAATGATGCCACACAATCACACACACACACACACACACACTGAGTGTTGTTTATTAAAGTTACTTTTTGTGATTTGATGGCTAACTGTGACTGTCAAACTGTTGTCGGGGCGCTGCTTGATATCCAGTTCGTTTGCTTGCATCTCTTCCCCCTAATTACGCTAAGTGCAAAATGCTTTAGGGGGCAGCAACAACAACAGCAACAACAACAACAACAGCTAGAACAAGTGCAATGAGAGCTGGCAACAAAATCTGCACGAGAGTTTTTCAAATGTCCCAGCAGTGCGTGAAAATGAAAAATTATGAAAAATCATATATATACACACACAGTACACACACACACATACACACATACAAATACATATGTACAGTCAGCTCTCTTTAGGTCTCACTCCACTTTTGGTTTACTCTACTCCACTGTACAGTGTACACTCCAGGCGAGAGTTCAACGTTCTTTGCACAACATTGTGTTTTCTGCTTTCCGCTTATTTTGCTTTACCTCACTCTCTCTCTCTCTCTGCTTCTCTCTCACTCTGCCCTTCTCAGCGTCGAGTTGTGCGTCGGCACACGCGCTGCACCTTTAAGTGTGTTCCCCTCCCCCTCCGCCCCTGGCCAGCGGCACAGTTACAGGGCCAGGGCAGGAAACCGACTCCAACTCCAACTGCAACTGCAACTCCAACTGCCACAGCCAAAGTCGATGCCACAGCAGCAGCAGCAGCAGCCACAACCAACTGCAAAACGGCAAATGGCAAAAACTGCAACAACAACATCAAGCAGAACAACAACAACATAAAAGACAAATTTTTTTTTTATACACATATTTTTTTCTCATTGCCTTCTGCTGCCTTGCGCTTATTTATGTGGCATTACATTTGTCTCTCCCTGCATATCACTCACTCTCTCTCCCGCTCTCTCTCCCTCTCTCTCTCTGTCTCTTTCTATTCGTCTATTGCAGCTGCTGCTATCTCAGCTTCTATCTCATCGCTGTCTGCGTTGGCGTCTCGTCGCTGCCCTTTAACTTTGACTCTGCCCGCCGCCTCTTTCTATTCCCGTTAGCCACACCTCAATCCAAATCAGACTTCAGCCAGCACCTGATGATGTTGCACCACTTGAAAGTCGCGCAGCAGGCAAATCTATCATTAGCACCTCACATAATAAGCATGATAACTTCCCTATTCTACATAAATTCCAGTTTAGGTATCGTAATATTCAATTTGATATCATTGAGAGACTTGTTGGATTTATAATTGTTATGAAGATGTAATTAAAAAATGTATATTTATACATTTTAATTGCCGGAAATGTGTATAATCATTGTAAATATATTTTTATATGAGAACCTTTTCGGTTTTGATTTTATTAGGAATTTAAATATATATTCATAGATTTAATAAGAAGAATTCTCAAAAGTGTTGATAATCATTGTGAATATTTTTATTGTAAAAAATTGAATTCAAAGCGACTTTGAATCTCGGCAGAAACCATAAACGGAAATTTTTGCCATAAACTTTAAATACAATTCCTAAAATTATGTTTATGATCAATTAGTTTCCTTTCAGAACAATTCGATCCGATCGATTATAATCTTAATTCCTAATTGTGAACCAAGACATTAAGTCTCATTAGAGATTTTAAAGCACTGAAACTAAGATATAAAGCTAAAGATATAAACATTCTGCAAAGATTTTTTATAGAAGTTGGTAGCCACAAATTAGCATAAAGTTACATCAGATATAAGTAAGTAGTAAATTCTGAACACTAAATCATGACAGCATTCTTAGTTCTTGACCGGCTATAAACTCTCTTTATGACCAAGAAACTTCATAAACTTTATGATCAGTTAACGCTTAACAGCTTTGGGGCTTGGCCCTAACAAAAAAAAAAAAAAAAAAAAATTATAAAAAAGGTATACTTTTTGTATGAAAATAATATGAGAACGAGCTGTGGAATCAAGAGATTTGGAGCTGCTAATTCAGTTTTAATGAGATGCCAAGTTGTCACTACAAATTACGCGAGTCTATTAATACAAATATAAATTCATTTGCCACAAAATGAAGGCATACACACAAATGCCAAATGAAGCACTAAACTCGAATTATATTTTATTTTTGGGCAGACAAGTTCTTATACATTTTATTTTTTTTCTGTCTCTCGTCTGGCCATGTGGGAGGCTGATTAGCATAATTTGAAAATGTGGTGGATACAAATCCGAAATCTGAAATCCAAAAACTAAAATTCAAAAAATTGTTAAATGGGCACAAATCAAAATGTGTGGACACTTTGCAGAGGTGTTTCCCGCACTGGGGGAATGGGCCTAGTTTTTAAACTTAGATATCAGTTTAGATTTAACGATCGAAAATGAAAAAAACGTACATCATGCGAGATCTAAATTTATATTGTATGTATTCAAAGTGACCCACACGATGATGAGATACGACGACGAGTTGACATTTGTGGACATAGTTTTCAGCTTTCAGTTTTCAACTCTGTAATTTATGGTTCAGTTTGGTAGGCGTGCTTTCTGGTGGCTTTGACGCGCTTCTGGGAATAAACTGGGTCAGCTACCCCGACCTCTGAACCCCTGCTAGATAAAAGAGCCCCAGGCGGCGACCTACTTCCGCGTAGTCCGGGATCTAAGAAACCTTCGGCGAAACGAGCATCCGCCTACAAATCAGCACTGATAAAAAATAAGAGATGCTCCCTCCCCTTCCCTTCCTCAGTACTTCTCTCTTTACTGCTCCAACTACCCCTTGGCTTGCAAATCAGACAAATACAGACAAAACCTGGCGCTGTAATTCAATCAACAACTGGCCTATGAATGAATGCGCTGCCTCTGTCCTCTACAATTCCTGGAAAAACTTTCAAGTCTCTCGATTTGTGCGTGGCCATTTGGCATTGTTGTTGTCGCCATTATTATTATTATTATTATGATTGTTGTTTAGGTTCTATTTTTTTTTTGCTTTCAGCGCGCCAAGAGCGCCAAGAAATTCAATTCACAACGGCATCCAAAACAAAGACGACAAATGCCGCTCCAGACGACGAAAACACGAAAACAAAAGACGAAAACAATTCCCGGAATTGCGCTGGAAACCCGAAGATGTTGAAGATGAAGTCGCAGACGAAACCCAACGTACAAATAACCGCATTTAAAATTTTAAAAACAAAACCAGACGCAGACATTTTTGGGTACTACGATTGTCATTAGAGGCATTTGCCAATGGCAACTTCCCCTCCCCACTCAACTATCGCCCCTCCGCTCTCGCCTCTCTCATCATTGTTTTTGTTTTCGTCGCCGTCTCCTTTAAGCTTGGAATGCGGAGCATTATACTAGACCAAAATAGAAACAGCCAACGGTCTAGAAACTAGATGCCCTAGACAAAGTAAGGGTATTACTGAATAGTCGTAAGTTTGGAATTCCCAATTGATTATGATTTCCGTATTAACTTGTTTGTAGACTCTTTACTTTTGTATTAAATTGCATTAAAGGGAAAATATCGCAACTGACCTTTTGGTGTTTTTTACATTCCACTATTGAACATTATTTTTTTTAAGAATTCACTATTCTAAAAAATCCAAAATACTCACACAAAAGGAGTTAAATATTCTATTGTCTCTTTTATACACTAGTCGGCATATTTATTTTGACAACATTTTAAGTTAAATCTACACATAATTTGAACATATTTCATGTACATTTTGGCATCAGTGGAAAGGTCATTTCAATTCCGTTTGAATGATACAAAACTTTCCTGAACCCATTAAGTACCCATTGAAAATTTTGAATTCTTGTAGACGTCTATTTTTTAACTATTTTCTTCGATTTAAAAAAAAAATGTTTTGATGCAAAAAAATACTTCAAACAATTCTAATATAATAGTGACTGCAAAAAAAAAATTTAAAAAAATGTTTCCCTAGTATTTTTAATAATTTTTTGAAATCTATAAAAAATTACTATTTTAACACATTTTTCCTACTATTCATACATTAAAAAAAAAAAAAATGAACCCAAAAATATTCCAAAATATTCACGCAAAAGGAGTTAAATATTCTATTGTCTCTTCAATTAATGACTATCTGACAACAATATTATTAAACTTTTAAATTGCATTCTTTACCTTGTTCTTAAATTTTTCATTCGTTGGAAAGAGTATTAAAGCGTCGTTATAGAACTGCAAAAATTCCTTTAGCTTTATATGGCCAAAAAATATTCACACAGTTTTAATGACTGATTTTGGCATTGAGTTCAGTTTGGGCGGCTACCAAAAACATATTTAAAATGCTTTGCTAAACTGAGTTGGCAGATAATCACATGCACTGTTAGTCTGCTTGTGGTGGCTGTTGTTGTTGTTTTTGTTGTTGTTGTTGCATGTGTAGCAGCTTTGTGGCAGCTTTGACCAGTCACGTGCGTCGTTCTATATGTTGATTTTGTTGTAAATTCTACATGTTGCACGATGCGACACATTCCACAGCGGCTGTGTCCAGTAAATACCGCCTACTGTCAGTCGCTTCGTTGAGCTTTTCAAGCAAAGCTCATTTGCAAATTAAACGTGCGCCGTGAAAAATTGCCGCATGGGATGATGAAAGAGAGAGAGAGAGAGAGAGAGAGAGAGACGGCGAATACGACGACGACGATGGCGATAGTAACGATGACAAGCGGCGGCGACAAAGTCACACAAAGCTGACAGCGGGTCGTGCGACGGACAGTCAACTTATTATGATGATCATAATGATAATGACGATGACGTTGTGCGTTGACTGCCTGCCTCCCTGTCTGTCTGTCTGTCTGTCTATCTTTCTATCTGTCTATCTTCCTATCTGTCTGTCTGTCTGTCTGTCTGTTGCTGTCGCTGCTCATTCATCACGTCCGACTCAAAGCGACATCTGCACTTGGACTTGGGCCTAGACCTGGCGTTGATATAAACTCTCTGTGTGTGGTCTATGCGCTCTTCTCTTTGCTCCTCTTTTTGCGAGACAGACAGACAGCGAGATGGACGGACGGACGGACGGACGCATAAAAAACGCAAACGTCGTCACAGGCGCAATAACACAACATGAGAAAAAAAGTGTGAATTAGAAAAGGCACTCAAGCTTAAATGGCGAGCTGATAAAAAGCGCAGACCACACACAAAGAACAGCAACAACAACAACAACCACAACAACAGTTAAAGCTTCGCACGAATCAATTGCTCTCGCCATTTGTCATTGTCATTGCATTAGTATATATAAAACATGCAGCAGCAATGTTGCCGCAACATGCATCTCACGCTTTGGTTGCCATGCTAGCAACATGCTTACATGCATTACAGTTAAAGCTTGAATTCATCATGTCAAGCGCAACTTTGTTGCAGCAGCATGCATGCATGCATCATGCAGCAACAATGTTGACAAGCGTTCGTTGTTGTTGCTGTTCCTGTTGCTGCTCGTTTGGGTTCGTTTCTTTGCTACGCTTCATCAATAAAAATAGCTTTTAATGCGCCGACGCCACAGTCGTTGTCGTCGTCACACCAGACAAACTGTCTGTGGCACAATCCACACACACACACACACATACAAATATGTATACTTGTATGTGATTTGTGACAGCCGTCGGCATTTTTTGTGTGGGCTGCAAACTGTTGGCGTCTGTGTCTCAGTTTCTCAGTCTTGCCGACGAGGTCAAGATGAAGTCATGCTTGTAACATGCTGATGTTGCTGCTGCTGTTGTTGTTGTTGCTGCCTAGTGTCTGGCAACAATTAGCTGCCCCCTCCCTTCGCTGTGCGTGCCAAACACTTTTGTCAACACCCACAAATTACTGAGCGCCCATTCAAAGGCAGCAACTGCTCCAATTAACCAAAAGCCTATGCGATCCAGGGGCGTGGCCGATGTCAGTCGGCGTTGCCTTTGAAGCTGATTGAAGTTGTCAGTTGCCAGTTGCTGCCACACACACACTAGCCCTCTCTATCGCACAGTCGAGCGACATGTAATATAAACAAATTGCAAAAACCCAAAAAAAAAAGAGAAAAAAACGGAGCGCTAAATGAAAGGAATACGAGTGTGCATAGATTGTCGTACAGAGGGGGGCAGCGAAGGGGCAGGGGGAGTGGGTGGGGCGACAAACAAAAGCCAAACACACAAAGGCATGCGAAATGGGCATGTCAGTCCAACAGTCAGTCAGTCCGTCAGTCCGTCAGTCACTCAATTCAACTCAACTCAACTCAACTTCGTTTGAAGCGGCCACTGCCCACTGACCAGGCGCAACGCCCCCGCCAATGTATTCCACTGCCACCTCTCTTTCCACTGCCCCTACCACTCCCTCTCAATGCTCACTCTTGCTCTCTCTCTCTCATTCCGCACACTTTTTGCTCAGTCTTTTCACGAGTATTTTGGCATGCACAAAGCGCAAAGCACAAACAAAAGAGAGAGAGAGACTGTTCAATGTACTTATAAGTGTGTGTGAGTGTATAAGTCACATTGTGTGAGTGTGTGTGTCAAGTGGTCACTATTCAAGTGCTGGTCTGGTAATTAAATATAAAACACTCTTCTGCATTGCGGTTTTAATCTAAAGATCAACTTAACTTTAACATTAAGTACTTATGCATCTAAGTACGAGTTAGATACACAAATACACATACAGCTTTAAGTACTTTTAGACTAATGAAAAAGGAACTATTTGAACTATTTATATTCAGTTCAATTATTGCGACAACTTAAAAATTGTCAAAAACATTTTATAATTTTTGGTAGAAATAAACTCTTTTGTTAATTAAAAAATTATTAGAAACAAATATGTAAATTTATATATTTAAATATGTAAATTAATCTTTTGTTGTAATTGTAATTCATTTAACAAAATAAACAACAACAATGTAACAACAACAGCAGCAGCAATAAATCGCCGTTTTGTCAGGCTGGCACATTTGTTGCCAGCAACAATGTTGACAGCTACCAGCAAATATTGCGATAATTGAAAAATTTTATTGAAAGAAACTCTTTTGTTAATTACAAAAATATTAAAAACAAATATGTAAATATGTAAAATAATTATCTTTTGTTTGTAATTGTAATTAATTTAACAAAATAAGCAACAACAATGTAACAACAACATAAGCAGCAGCAACAAATCATCGTTTTGTCAGGCGGGCACATTTGTTGCCAGCAACAATGTTGACAGCTAACAGCAGCAAAAGCGCCGGGCGTGACGACAACAATAGCAACAGTAACAACAACAAAAACTAACACGCTTTTGTTGCACAACTTTTGTGATGCGTTTGTTGTTTTAATTGACAACGTCAAAATCAACGACAGAAAACGTTGAAAAATTATCACTAGTCAAAACTTTGTAATAACAACAACAAGCGAAGCAACAAATGTTGATAGAGGATGTTGCCATCGTAAAAATTGAAGTCAGGTAGGCAAATAGCTAGTCAAAGTTTAAGCCAACAAAGACATTAACATGAACAACAACAACAGCAGCAGCAGCAGGAACAACAACAACAACAACAGCGGCAACAGTTGCTGTCTGTTGTTAGCGCACTTGCCGTCAGTTGTTGCTGTTGCCTTATTTGGCAGTCGCATTTGGCGGCTGAGCAATTAAAATTACATACATTTAAAGCTCGGCGTCTTTTGTCGGCCTCTTAAGAACCAGCCCAACAACAATAACAGCAACAGCAACTACAACAACAACAACAACAACAATTGTAAGAGAAACAAAGAGACAGCGCACGATTTTCCATTTAATTAATTTATAGTTGGCTGAAATATAATTGCTAGTGGCACGATGTTGATGAAAATGCTTCAAGTTGTATTGTTAGACTGCAGTTACTATTGTTGTTGTGTGGGCTGTGACCACTGTGCAACAACAACAATGACAACCTGTGTCACACCCACGTGATATGAGTACAGCATTGGATTCACGATAATTAGACTGATGTTTTACATGCAGATTCAGCTCTAAAGCCACAGCCTAACACCCACAACACCCAATCCCCCCGATCCCCTCCAATTCCCCTTGCTTACCCAGAAACTATCCCTCCCTCCTTGCAACTCACGACAGGTTGATTCCAATTGCTTGCGACCTTCGTTGTGGCAACATCTAAAGGGCAACATGTTGCTTACCTGAAATGACAAAAAGATTGACACAAATTATACTTGAATTATAAATGTTGTTATCTCTTCTAGTGTATAAGTCAGCTTTGTTTATTCAGAAAGAGTGAGAGAATAACAAGAATGAGAATTGCAACAATTATGCAAATTGTTCACAAATCGAGAAACTAAAATACATAATTTGTGTGGCAAGTAAACAACGGCAACAAAGAAAGAACAACAACAATAATAGCGAGCCAGAAAAACCAATTAGCTATTCAAGTGACAGAATGACAGACTCATGAAATACCCTATAAACAGTGCAAGTATCTAATGCAATTTAAAATTTATGATTTTGTTTTAAAAATAATAAAGCTAAATCTTATTATTTATTCAATTCATATTTTTAAATTGGAAAGCACAAAGTGTAAAATAAAAACTAGTTAAATAAAATTTTAAAAATAATATAAGTAAATAATAAAGTAAATATAATTCTAAAATTTCCTTAAAACTATTGAAGATTTATATACTTTCTGATGTAAACTCTGAATATTTTAATGGTCAAATCTATTCCAAAAATATTTCTTTATTTTGATATAATTTGTAAAGTTAAATATTTAATGGTTTAGATTTAAGTTCTTTTTTTATCGATTTCTTAAATATATATCTTAGATTTTTAAGTAATGAATGGATGAGTTTTTAATGAAAAAGTTTAGCGTTTCTTAGATATAATTTTTTTGCACTTTTTGCCGTTGAGGGGATTGTTATTGTCGAGACCCCCTGAAAGACGCACGCCTCGAAAACAATCAGAACCAATTAACCGAAAATTGAACAATCGAGCAATGAGGCAAACGTTGAATTGGTTTGGGCCGCGAACTTTGTGTGGCTCGATACGAAGCTAATTGCCCCATCGACAACAGCAACAACAACAACAACAACAGAAAAAAGAAGTAAAAAAAAATAGAAAAACAGTTTGCAGACAGTTTGACGACGGCAAGAGGCAGTTACTCATTGGCTATGCAGAGCGAACTGTGCTGTGCCTGGGACTGACCTCGGCATAACCCAGTTAAAGAGACAGACAGATATACTGAAGACGAGAGAGAGAGACAGAGAGAGGGAGAAGGAGGCAGAGAGAGATAGACTGACACACATGCGAGTCCAATGCCAGGCCGCAGTCCTCAAGACGTAGACTTTAGTCTTTAGTCTACAGTCTTTGGGCTCAGCTAGTCTTTCTGTTATTTTCTTTTTTTTTTTGAGACCCTGTATTAGGAAAACACAAAAAGTCTATTAGGTTTGTAGCAAGCAAAAAGAGCTGTGAGAAAATAACTTTTAAAATAATTATTTTAATAAGAAAAATAATTTTATTGTAAACTTAAAGAGCTCTCAGAGACTATAAGAGCTAGAGTCACCAAACTTGTAATGTAGAATTTTTATAGTATTTTGAAAAATAATAATTTTTCAGCAATTTTGAAGCTATATTCTTGAGTTTTGGCGCACATGGGAAGTAAGGTAGTTCTGATATGTCCCCTAAATTTCTTTATGACTATAAGAGCTAGAGTCACCAAACTTTGTATGTAGATTACCGAAATTTAATTACTAATTACAATAGCAGTTTTAAAGCTAGGGTCCTTAGTTTTGGCAAGCATGAGAAGCAAGGTAGTTCTGATTTGTCCCCCAAATTTAATTATGATCTGTTAGTAAACTCCAAAGTTTTTCAAGTCGAAGCAACATATGTTTTATAGAGATTAAGTACAGGGTCGCTCACAGCTAAGTTTCCTTCTAGTTGGGCCTCTATTTTTGTTGCAATCTTTTTTTTTGGGGCCTGTGGCGCGCCCCCGTTGCGCTTGGGCGCATTTCTTGACTTTGAGTTTGAGTCTGAGTCTGAGTTTAGGTTTCCTGCCTCCTCCGCGTGGGCGTCTGTCAAACATTTTGGGGCTTGGCCCCCGTTGCAGTTGCATTTTGCAGTCGCCGTCGTGCACTCTAACTGTTATTTCTCTTTCTTTGTTGTTGTTGCGCTGCTCGTGCCAAAACAAAACAAAATTAAGAATGAAAAAAACAAAAAAAAATAGGAGGTAGAAACTCGTAGACAATTATAATTTGACGTTTTGATTTGGCGGTGCATATGTGGCCATTGGACGGCAACTTTTGGATTTGGCTTTGGCTTTGAATTTAGATTTGCTTGCAGCTTGCATTTGGCTTGTGGCACGTTTCTTGCTGTTGTTGTTGTTGTTTTTTCTGCTGTTGGCGGCTTGCAATTCGTGTCATTGACAGCTGGGGCAGGCAACTTGCCAGTCGTCTGACTTGAGTGTGTTTTTTAATACGAATATTTGTTTGCTTTTCCAATTGTTTCGATGCCTTCAAGGTTTCATTTGCAACGTATGTGGAAAAAGGATAAATTTGCACAAAAAGGATATAAAAACTAGAAAGCATATCAAACACATATGATAATCAAATGTAAATAAACAAACAAAAGAAATTTATGCAAAAGAAGTCTATCAATAAAGGAAATTTATGAATTGATAAGAATAGCACTGAGATATTTGCGAACCTTGTCAATTTGTTTAAGAATTTCATACAAAAGTTGAGCGCATGTATTTTACTTATAGTTAGCACACACAAAAATACAAGAAATTAATAATATGAATCTTTCATTCTGGCATCGTTATTGGCCCTAGTCCAAATTGGCAACAAACTGTGGAGCCTGCCACTAGCCGAATTGCCGTTGTCGTCGTTGACAGTTGCAAATGTTGCAAGAGATTCTGAGTGCAGCACAACAAAGCACAAACCACACACAACATTTACAACATTACTACACCACAACTGAACACACACACACACTAACACAGACACACTCACACACACCCTGTGAGGGCATCCTCAGCTGGTTTGTGCTCTGTTCTGTTTCTGTTTTTGTCTAAACTTCCGCATTTTGGGGGCGAAGCAGAAGTCAAAGCCGTTGCCATTTATGCTACTGCCTGCTTGGCTGGCCACAGATTTTTGCAAATGATATAACTTGAGCCAATATTTACATACATGTGTATGTACTTTAGATTTGTACATTCATATTTACATATGTACTGCATGTCAGTACATGCACTGAGAGAAAAGATTTGCATATTGTTTCTAAAAAGCAGGGACTGCAAATAAAAGTTATGAGTTTTAAAAAAATTGATGCACAAAAAAGCATCCTAGAAGAGTGGGAAAAACAGACATATGCTTTGTTTTGAGCGCCAAATTCGAAAACAGGATAAATTTGTATATTCAATTTTTATAAAAAAAATTATTTTTAATTTATGAAAATAATTTACATGATAAAAATTAAAAACAATTATTATTTTTCAATTTTTATTTAAAATTTTAACCCTAACTCTTTTTTAGAATTTTTATTATACAAATTGAATTGAAATATCTTTTGAACCAAAGAAGACACATCATCACTGCGGACGGCAGTCCGCGCTAGTGACGAAAGCAGCACGAAGTGTGCGAAAGCGACTAGCATATATACACAGGAAGAATGGAAAATTTGCTATGACTGCCCGATCAGGTCGAGCTATATACCGATCGAAAGGTGTCAATTAATCTTACAAATGTGCATACTAAGATTTTTGAAAACTCACCTGGTTCGTGAGATAAACAGGTGTATGTGGGAGGGGCAAAATTTAAATCATTGGAGCTAATGGGGCCGTTAGAGCCTTTTTGATTTTTTGTTTAATTTTTAACTATTCTAATCAAAAATACGCGTCGAATGACACCTTGATCATCAAAATCCGATCACTGGTTCAGAAGATAATTAATTTTGAAACTTTTGGTGCCCTTCTCAAAACGAGATGAAAAGTCAGTCTGTTTGTTTGTTTGTTTGTCTGTTTGTCTGTTTGTTTGTTTGTTAGGATCAAATCGTTGATTTACCTTAAAAGTTTGAATGAGGACTTGTTCCCGCTCAAAAATCTAGAAACGTTTGTTCTACGACTTTTTCGAAAAAAGCTAGTTTAGCGGGAAATCGCTAAAAACCGCTAAAATTAAAACCCTTATAGCAGTCAAACGATAAAAGCTACAGATGCGATCTATATATCTATATTGAAAAGGTATTTTGAAGGGCTGTTATGCATACCTTTTAACTTTTTTTCTAAAGTACATAGGTAAATTGCTACAGGTGACATAAGGTATTTTCCCCACATTTTGGCGGTTTTTGAGAAAACGCCGCTAACGATTTTTTTTAAATTTCAATATGTTTTAGTTTGTAAAATTTCGCGTTGTTTGATATATGACACAAAAAATTTTACCGATAGGTTTGGAAGATATAACCTATTAACTGAATATATACGTCTTACCTTGAATTGGAAAAGGGCAGCAGCAACAAAGAGTCATAGCAGCCAGTTTGTTTGTTTGGATCAAATCGTTGATTTAGCTTAAATGTTTAAATGAGGACTTGTTCCTGTTCAAAAATCTGGAAACGTTTGCTCTACGACTTTTGCGAAAAATCGCTAGTTTAGCGGGAAATCGCTAGTTTAGCGGGAAATCGCTAAAAACCGCTAAAATTGAAACCCCCATAGCATCCAAACGATAGAACCTACAGATGCGATCTATATATCGTTGAAAAAGTATTTCGAAGGGCTCTTTGACACTGCTTGCAGCGTTATGCGGAAATTACCTGTTAGCTGAATATATACATTTTACTTAGAATGGGAATAGGACAGCAGCAGCAAAGTGTCATAGCACCCAGAGTTAAAGAGTGCTGATAGCTTTTGCGCTGGGCATGTTTGTTTGTAAAGGGGACCAGTGTTGCCAGACAATTTGTTATAGCTTGTACAAACAATAATCAAAGTTGACAAAGCTATACTGTCACAAAATATTGTAATTTCAAAATTTCTGATGTCTTATTCAAAAATTTCTGATATCCCATAAAAAAACCTCTTTACGAGGTAAAAGTCTAGTGACGAAAACATTTTCATGCCCCAAAATTTCTGATATCCAATTTTGTGACGAATAAAATTAAGTTTTACACATAAATTATTTTAAACAAAATTTTTGCATTCGGCACTGCGCAAAACAGTAAGTTTTATTTGGTCTGAAGATTTGAGACATTTTAGCGCAATGTGCCGAGTGCAAAAATTTTGTTTAAAATAATTTATGTGTAAAACTTAATTTTATTCGTCACAAAATTGGATATCAGAAATTTTGGGGCATGAAAATGTTTTCGTCACTAGACTTTTACCTCGTAAAGAGGTTTTTTTATGGGATATATAAACACCTACATATATGATCTACGCATTAATACCTTTCAAAATGAAAGTTTCAATTGATGTATAATATGTATGTACAAATTCATGTACACACGTGTATATGTATATTTGAGTATCTACTTAGATAATGAATAAATAAAATTAATTTTAATAATTAAAAATAATGTTTTTTATAAAAATCATACAAAAACTCTTATTTTTTAATTTATTGAAAAAAAATTATAAGTGTTACGGTCCCTGCTAAAAAGAGAGTAATAACTGTAGATAGAATGGATAGATATAACTTTCAAAATTTACTACTACATATGTCAATTTTATATTCAGCTTTTTTACATTCTCCTTTGACTTTTCATCAAGTGTATAGAAAGCTGAGAGCAACAACAGAATGTTTCAATCTATGTGCTACAATTCCACACACTCTACAAATATGAGAATTGAGCTGAATGGGGGAGGGGAGGGGAGGGGGGATAAGCAAGTCGTGTTGCAGGTCTACGAGTAAAATCCGTTCCAAGAAATGAAAAATTACACTGGGGAGTTAATTTTTGTTCGAAATTAGCTGCCAGCTATGGCAGAGCACTGAGATCTGCATGCAGATGGAGAGTTGCATGTGGCAAGTGGCAAATGGGAAAGAAAATGGATGTAAAGTTGCGTAGGGGGGAGGGTTGAGGAAAAGAAAAGGGGACGATCAAGATGACGGCTACAAATGTGCGATTCAAATGAGAAACAACAGCGTATTTAAAGTCGAAGGGGGCAAATTCATGTGTCACACAACTTAAAGGCAATGCTAATGGCAATTAGACAACTGTAACAGCAACAACAACTGCAACAACAACAAGAACCATTGCCCATTTCACTGCACTTCAGGTCATTTCATTTCGCCTTACGCCCTGCCACGCCTTTTAGAATTATGACAAGTTTGTTGCAATGATCAAATGTCGGTCAACTTCAAAGTCAGCGCCGAGCACTTGACTTGACCACATGCAAATGAGTTGCCCACAGAGCTTATTAATAATTATGACAATGAATCGTACATTGTTAGGATACCCTATTAGAAATATTTAGTGAGGTATACATTAACCATAGTTTCAATATTTTACAATGGTTGCTGATATAAAATTTGATTATTGGGAGGATAAACTTTAAACAATATAATTCATTCATAGCCCGTAAGTATTTAGATAAGAATTTTTAAAAATATTGAAAACTCCAGGAACAAAAGTTTTATCTTTAAAAAATATAAAAATAGTAATGGTATTATTATCAAAACTTCTAAAAAAAAAACACTCAGGTTTAGGAAATTAAATATGCAATTGTTCGTAAAAATTGGGAAACTTGCTTCAACAATTTTGAAAACAAAACATAAAACTAGGAAAACGATTATTTATAATTATCCATTTATCACATGATTATAGATTGATTTACATGGGAGAGAAATGTGCTATTAAATAAATAAATATTAAATTCATCTGCTGAATTTATTTAAATTTAAAAATCACTTTTCACACGGTTTGAAAGAAAAAATCCTTGGGAGGGTAATGACATTTTAAATCAAACTATTTTATATGCGAAAATTACATAATTTAATAATTTTCATGTTTTCAATTTTACAGGATATTTGCGAGTCAATCAGCCCTAAATTCTAACGTTTTCTCTATTGATGTTTGGTGTTTTGTTCTCAGGAATGTCAGAGCAGCCACAATGGCGACGCTGACTATGTTACTAACTGCAGTGCCGACTTATCGTAGTGCTGCCCACGACCGAACTGAGAGCTTGGCCCACAGCTCCGACTTGGCCAACGATTGTCACACGACAATGTGCCACCATCGCCGTTTGCCACCGTTACAACTGCATGTGGTTGTTGTTGTTGTTCATGTTGACTTTGTTTGTTATTATTGTTGTTGTTGTTGTTGTCGTTGTCTTGACCGCTTTTGATCGTGACCACCATTGTGGTTGCCGCCTCGTAAACACGCCAAGTTTTCAGCTCACTTTGGCCAAGTTTATGCGATGTTGCATTTATAAAGTTTTCAGCGCTTATTTACGATCATTTTGGCGTCCCGTCTCCAAGCACGTACACGCCAAGTCTGCACCTCCACCTCCAACTCCGACTCTGTCTCTATCTCTATCTCCACCCCCGCCTCGTTATCGATTGCAGATCTTTGGGATCTAATGTTAAGCGAGTCGCTCGACCAAAACGATCCGATCCACAGACAACAGACAACTGACAGCGGTTCAAAGCGCAGCCAAGCGCTGCCCCACCTGTCACTACTAAGTAACTAAGTATTTGGAAGGGTACTTGAATTCGAATCGCACTGGCTAACTGATTAAGTAAACGGATTAAGATTGAAAGACCTTTGAGAATGGGAGTTGGTGAATAGTTGATCAAAATCAAAAGCAAGATCATTGAAAAACTAAATAAATCAGTAGAAGATTTTAAGCTGACTGTAAGTGGATTAAGATTTAATAAGACTGCCTTTTAAATGTTCTTTGAAGATTTTAAAAGATTAAAAGTTCATTATAAATGGATTAAGAGTAAGTATTACAATTTCAAATAATAAAGAAGCGGCTAAAAAGCTAATGAAAACAGTTAAGAACTTAAAACTGATCTTAAATGGATAACTATATATTAAGTCAGCTTCTAAGAAGTATCTCTGAAGATTCACAGCTGATTATTCTAGTAATAAGTTTTAATAGGTATTACGTTTTAAAGATCTTTGGGAGAGGAAAAGAGAGTTTGTGAGGAAAACAAAGGAAACGCATATGGAATTAATTGAGAACAGGATTTAACATGAATTTTATCAATGTTTGTTTTATATTTTACCATCTATAATTTTATATTGTTTTTTTTTTTAAACAGAGTAAAACGATAAGATCAATTACAACCTTAATCTTTTTAAACAGAGCAAATAGAAAAACAATTGTGAGAATAAATACAATTTTTTTCAGTTTGCTTAGAAATTTGAAGCTAAGTTTAAGTCAAAATGTTGAAGGTTTGCAGCCTTGATTTACAGTAAAAATTTTATTAACTTTTGCAAGCCAGGACAACGCCCTAATGTCTATTGTTGTTGTTGTGGTTGTCGTTGATGCTGTCGTTGTTGTTGTTGCTGTCGTTGTTGTTGTTGTCGTCGTTGTTGTTGTGCAGCTGCCAGCGGCGACTGCTAAGCGGCTTAAAGCCGCCCCTTTTCCCCCCTCTCGATCCCCTCCCCATTCGCCTAACCAGGGCGGTGGCCAGTCAAATTGGAGCCATAGAGCTTAGCCTGGTCAAGAGCTGCTGCAGTCAGAGCAACAATAACAATTGCCTTAGAGAGAGGGAGCGAAAGAGAAGGCAAGCTATGACTGGCTAATTAAAATGTACAGTTGCATTTGGTGGGCGGCATGGGCGCGGCTCAGTGCCAACTGAACAACTTAATTAATGCTATTTATCGATGCGGAATATCTATCTGCACTTGCCACTCGCCACTTGCCACTCGACTCTGAGACTCTCTCTCTTCTGAGCTGAACTTGATGCTGCTGTGCGGAAATGCTAATTAAAGTAAATAATAAAGAATAGAGGAGATATAGAGAGAGAGGGAGAAGAAGGAAGGGGAAGAGGCAAGGATGAGCAAAGGAGTTGCAAGTTGCAAGTCGCCCAGCGGCAATGGCGGCGGCGTCTGTGATTAGTTGTGCTGAGCGCTGCAATTTGGATCGGTAACTTGCATCAACTCGTAAGTTGCAAGTTGCAACTGGCAGCTTGCCACATGCAGCTCACCTGCCGCGACATAGTCATCATTAGATGGCCTCTCTCAGTGGGCGTGTCCTTTGTGCCCCCAAGGCGATCGCAACGATTATGCATCGATTTAATGAACGGCGTCGTGAACTTTGCAACATGCGCCCAGAAGCTGCCCCATCTTGTGTCTTGTGTCTTGTCTAGGCCATTAGCGGGGCACAAATTTGAATGGCGCCTTGGCGCCAAGCTGCGCTGCTGGCGCGTGCGTTTTCTGTTGTTGTTGTTTTCTTTTCTTTTTGACTTGGGCCAAGAGTGGCGCCAGTCTTTGGCTTAATGCCGCCAAACGGAAATCGCCTGTCAATGGGCCAAGTTAAGAGATCTCAAAAAGCAATTGGAATTGTCGCCGGCACAGTTGGATAAACAGGAAGCAACATCGATCTTTCGATCGATCGAATTCCTCAAAAAACATTGTCTCCAGCTGTTTACATTTTAATTGGCTTGGCTACTTGCCACTTGCCACAAGCGTGTGAAAAAAGCCAATTGGTAAATCTACTAATTAAAATAATTGAGTTTTGGAGCCGCTCAGAAATTGCGCTTACAGCTGCCAATCAAGTGCGCTGATGAACTTGCCACAGCCCAGTAGAATCTGCCACGAGTCCAAGTCCAAGTTGCAGTTGCAGTTGCTCTGCTTACAGTGATTGCTAGCACATTTCGTGTGCCTGGCAACGAGCTGCAAGTGGCAGCTAAGCGCTGCTAAATGCCTGCCTGCAGCTTTGCAACAGTTCAACAGTTGCTGCCACCGCCACCGCCACTGCCACCGCCTGCTACAGTTGCTGCCACTTGGACATTGTTATCATTATGCCAGATTATTATCAGTCTGCGGGTTTCTCGGGTCTCGCTTTGCTGCCTGGCATAATTAGTTTTTATTGCCGCGTCCAGCAAATACAACAAAAACTAAAACAAGAATCAAATTCTTTGAGGTATGTTGAAGTTTTAGATACCCTTGTAATTAAAAATAATTAAACCAAACAAAATTGAACCCAAGCAAATTAAAAAACCAGCCAAAGTTGCATAAAGGTAGCATTAAATAAATTTGAATCCATTAATATATTGCTTTGTTAAAAACTGAGCCAGCAGTAGCTGTTTTAAAAAAATTTAAAATAATGAACTGCAGCATGCAATTTAATTTTAGAAAAAATTTATCAGATTGTAAAAAATATTATTATAATATTAAATTTCAAATTCCTTAAACAAAAAAATATTTTAAAAATCTCTTCGCTAGTATTTTTTATGTTTTATTTAAAAATTGCTAAAAATTACTATTTTAAACCCTTTCTCCTCCTTTTCATACAGAAAGGAGCTTAAGGAACAAAATTTCAAAATTTCTTAAAAGAAATACTAGCAGAGATTTTTGATCTTTTCATTATTTTGCAACCAAACATTTTTTGTTTGAAAAAAGTTTAAAAAGTAGAATTTTAAAATATTCTAAATTTTCAATGGGTACTTAATGGGCTAAGGAAAGTTGTGTATCATTCAAACGGTTCCTAGGCATCATACGTTTTTCCTATGGTCTAATAAACAAACACTTTAAAAAAAACCAGTAAAAACGCTCTTTTGTCCGCCACTGTATGTGATAGTCATAGTAATCCATTTTTGCTGGGTCTGAATTACTTTAATTATAATTGAAAAAATTCACAGAAAAGGAAAATCTTATTTGAATTTTAGTTAAATTAAAAAGAGCTAAGATTAAGAAGGTGCTCGTTGTATTTTTTTTGGAATCGGTCACTTCACCTTTCATGCGTTTCATATTTCGTAACGAAATTGCCATACCCTCTGCAAGGGTATTAAAAGAAGAAGAAGAGAACTGTGCGCGTTGCACAAATTAGCCCTTGCAGGCAACAAGGAGGAGTTGCTGCTGCTGCGGCTGACGTTATTGCTGCTACTTTGGTTGCTGGTTGGCAACCGAACAGTTGCCACAGTTAGGCCAACAGAGCACAGTTAGGCCAACAGTTGCTGCTAATCCGCAACAAGCACCTTGCTGAACAAGGAAGTAAAAACGGTCAACTCGCAACTCGATCACCTTCTACCTCCTACTCCTGTAGCTTCTACTTCTCCAGCTCCAACGCCAACTGCTGCTTCTTCCTATTCTCCTGCCCATTTAATACTTGGCAATTTAATATGAAATTGTTGGCCAACTTTGGCTGCTGCTGCTTCTGCTGCTGTTGGGTGCTGATAGCCTTGTCTAAGTGCTGGCATCAGTGGGCCACTCCATGTTGCCCTCGTGCCCACTGTCGATGATATTGTTGACGTTGCTTTGGCAATGCGACTGCGACTAAAACTGCAACTGCAACTTGCAACTGTTGCCGCTTCTACGACTATTACTATGGCTGCCTACTTTAGCTGCTAGATAATTTCAATCATTAATTTTGATTATGAACAAGCGTGGAGCCGCATGCCAGGCCAGGGGAGGCCACATCTCATCCCAAGTCCCAGTCCCAGCCCAAGTCCAAGTCCAGTGCCAAGCACGAGCTTTGTGGGCTGGTGTCGGTGATCTTCTACTCGGTGGTGCTTCTGCCTGCCTGCCTGCCTGCTGGATGCACAGTGGTGTCGGCAGATCAAAAAGCAAACAATCTTTAAAAGTTATTTTCATAAATTAGATTTTTTCAAAATTTTCTTACTCTGAAAAATTCCAACAAAAAATTCCAAAATCCCAAATAAATTTTTCTGGACGGAAAATGTTTAATAAAGATAAAGCGGTACTGAAATCTACAACAATTCCATTAACAATTTACTGCATTCTTAAATTTTTAAGTATTTCTAACTTTGAAATATACTTTTTCATCTTTTGAGTTATTATAAATTTTGATTATGATATTCTTAATTTTACATTTATAAATAAAAACTATTTAAAATCTTCTCTGTCGACTGTTCTTTGTTGACGGCAAGTACTTCAATAAATAAATAAATAGTGTTAAGCATTAACTAAAAATCAACTAAGTAGTTGGAATAAAATTAAAAGTTATTTAGAGCCGTTTTTTCCATGAACATATACATAGATAAAATTTACAATTTGACAGTAATTTCTATACATTTTACGTCAATTTATATTTCAATAGTTATTAAACACCTTAATTAGACATTGAAAAAACTGGCCTTAGTGTTTTTCGAAATACTTAACAATCTGGATTAATTGTTTATTGCTTACATTTTTGCTTGGCTAAATAAAACTCAGCCCAAAACAGACTAAGCTCTTGCTTTTGTTAATTGCTAAAATATAATCCGAGTTCTTTACGTTCATCTTTTAATGCTATATAGTTTTTATATAGTTTTTAATTCGAATCAAAGATTCGCGTTGTCATCCCACTGTGCAGTGTCCCAAAATGAGTTCATAAGGCGGTTGCAGGCAGAAGGCAGCTGGAAAACTGTAGGCAATAGACGATATCGATGGCAACTGGGCAACATCGCCTGCTGCTCGTTTGCAAACGTGAACGACACGTTGTTGCCGCAACAGCCGAGGAAAATGTGTTGAAAGAGGAGCACGACAGTGTGAGCAAGAGAGAGAGAGAGAGAGAGGGCAGCTAGTTGGCCACTCGGTTAGTCCAAGCAGCCAAAGAGATGCTGATAAGTTGGCCGGTTTGCTGGCCACGATGAACAGGTGCCACAGTCACTGCCACTGCCACAGCCACTGTCTATGCTACACTCCCCCCTCTGCATACACTTCTCCTCACTCCTCACATTTATAGCCATGGCAATGACTTGCTGCTAAATTCTGATACGATACCAACAACAACTGCGACACGCACTGACAACGTGTTGAGGGATGTTGCGATGCCAAGGTGCGACAGGTGCTACTCCCCCCTTCCCCTCACCCTCTCACTCGCCTCTCTCTCTGTTAGTTAAGCTGCAATCAAAGGTCGTTTTGTTTGCTTATCAGGAGTGAGCCACTTTCCCAGAGTGCGTTGATTGTTTTTGTTTACAAGCCACAGGCGGACCCCGCAATTCGCTTAGTTGCCATTGATAAGGCCATCGCCCCCCCCCTCTCCCGCTTCACTACTTGCTTTGAGGCGGCAACTTTTTGCAACCTTATCACATAATACCACAACGAACCTCAAATTTATTGATTACCCAATGTACGAGCATATTTTATATTTTTTATATTTTTCTTTTATTTTTGGCTTCTATTTTTCTAAACGCCAAAAGCAGCCAAATGATTGCACCAAGATTTTCCATGGTGAAATCAACTGGAGAGAGGCAATAACAACAACAACAGCGACAACAACAACATATTGTTATCTGTTTTGCGGTCTTGGCCATGGCCAAGTCTTTCCAACCAAGTAGCGGTTTTCTGGGACGCGCCTCCGGCCTCAGTTGGCGTCCATTTGGTAAGATTTTGTCTGCTTTATTATAGAAATTTGTCGTAATTCACAGCGGCCACTTAAGATAAAGCGAAGGTAGGCGCTTTGCCTTACCTTGACTTGCTGTGGGCGTGGCATATTGGACATGGACATCATAAAGTTGCTGAAAAGATGCTACTGAATTAGCCGCTGTGCTGACATGAGACCCAAGATCAGACCGAGTTTGAGTTTTAGTCTGAGTTTGAGTTGACGGCACATGGAATACTATCCCAGCAGGATTACTATCCCCCACCTTTAACTCTTTCCATTTTCTTTATATTTTCCCTTTTTCACAAATCATGCTGATGACGTTGCAAAAGTCTCCACAAAGTTAGCGTTGAGTAAAGCATAATGAATTTGCGTTTGGGGAATCATTCAAGCCAGAACTAGAAATTAAAAGCAGTCGAAAAGGATTTCAACCTACACACAGATACACACACACGCACACACACAGACAACAGTTTCCCAGGGGCTAGTGTGACACTAAAAGCAACGCTGATTACCCAAAGGTAATGTCTATAAGGACGGCATTGAAACAACTATAATGAAAACAAAAATGTTGATCAAATTCAATCGAATAGCTCGACGCTTGAATACCCCTAATGAGAAATAGACAAATACACTGCTGGTCAATAGGTTAGACGCACCATTACTTGCATTACAAAATATTTAAAAACTTTTATTTTAAATACAATTGAAAAAAAGTTGAAATGCAGAAACCTTGGTTATTCAATAATTCTTCAAGTATACTATTCGAAAGATTATACAAACTTAACATAATTCTGTTTTCAAACATTTTCTGAAAGCTATTTAAATTAAGGCACTTTTTTCTTGGTCACTAGAATAGACGCACTTAAACTAATTTATTTTTTGGAAGAAAAGTAACTTATTTAAAAATTTAATTTTTAATTTATGTATTTAATTGACTTATTAGAAAAAAAGAAAAAATAATTTCAGTAATGAGTACTGCCTCCTTTGTTCGTAATAACTTCATATATTCGGTCCTTCATAGAATGATACAGGGAATCTATGTAGCTCAGCGAAATCTCGCTCCAGGCAAGTTTTATGCTGCAGTTAATGTTTCTTTATCTTCGTATTGCTTTCCCCCTTCATATACTTTCCGTGTAAGCCAGCCCCAAACATTTTCAATTACGTTGAGGTCTGGAGAATATGGTGGCCAAGTCATGACATTAACGTTTTGTCTCGAAATAAATGACTTTACTACTCGAGCGTTGTGAATAGGAGCATTATCTTGTTGAAAAATCCATGGTATTGGTCCGAAAAGATCATTAAGTTTTGGAAAAACAGACTCCAACAATGTTTTGAAGCGCTCACCGTTCATCTTCTGATCAATAAAAATCAAATCAATTGTTCCATAAAACGTGATGGCACCCCACACCATGACTCCACCTTCTCGGCTGTGATGGCGGCTTAAATACAGCTCGTCTTTTCGCAAATCATGAAAATAATATTGAAAGCCATCTGGGCCATCCAAATTGAAACGCTTTTCATCAGTAAAGACAACCGAACGCCAATCATTAAGTCGAGTGTCAGATTGAACATTCCACGTCATGTATTCTTTCGCATATTGAAGCCGTTTTTCTTTGCGTTTATCATCCAGAGGTGGTGTTTTCTTGATTTTAAGACGCTTAAGATGTGTTGCATTTCTGATAGTACGCTGAACAGTTGAAAGGCTTGCGTCTACTCCGGCTAATTCCTTAATTTTAGCTGCTGACTTAGTCGAATTGGAAGCAATTCGAACAATTTTACGTTCGTCTCGGGAAGTTAGCGCTTTTTTCGCCCTTTGAAGTGTTCTCCATATGCCTCCGGATCTGTCAAATATCTGTCAACAGTTCTGGAGCTGCGCTTTATCTGTTTGGCAATATTTCTATTTGATAGTCCTTGGGAGTGAAAGAAGTCTATTTTCTGACGCTCTAACAAACTCAATATAGTAGCTTTTCCCATTTTTTCTATAAATAGTGGTCGAAAACAATTAATTTCTTAATTTTTACTTTTTATTTAATCAAAATAATTGCATTTGTTAGCACAAGACTTAGAAACGTGAAGTGCGTCTATTTCAATGACCAACCGAAAGACCACGTGATTGCATAGACATTTTCTAGAGTCTTCGAATGCACAGTTATGTTTTCGGAAATGAACCAACTATGAGCAGATGCTTTTCGAACAAGATTCGAACTTTGATATAAAAAATATTTGGGACAGCTAATACATACCAAATAGTCACAATAACAGTTTTTTCAAAAAAAAATTTGGTGCGTCTAACCTATGACCAGCAGTGTATATATAAGATTAATTGTAATTAATTATAAAATATTACTATAATATTTTCAATATAAAATTCAGACTACTTTGTACACAAAAAGATTGGGTGAAATTATCAGCAATCGATAACAGAGCTGTTAAGTTAAACAATACGTTGTTTTAAGACTTTTTTCTAATATTTTAAACAAGAAATTTATTCATTAAAGTTAATTTGGAGTAATCGAAAAAGAAAAATGTTGGCAGCGGTGGGCAATAAAAAAAAAATAATAAATTTATAGAAAGAGTTCAATTTTCATGTTATTTAGAAAAAAAAATTAAAATAAATGAATACATAATTTGTTTCTATTAACTTTTAAATTATCGATTAAGGCTAGTCTTGACAATTATAATTTCCATCAATGCTCTTTAATAAAACTTCCATTAACCCCATGTGACATTTGCTTGCAGGGTATTAGAACTAACAACGACAATGCGAAAGGAATAACGATGATGGTGACGGAGACGAAGAGAACAAGAGACGAAGAGGAATGGCAGTAGACAAATAAAAATTCCACTCAAGTAGATGAAAATAGAACGGAAGTGGGTGGCGCTTGGGAGCTGCTGGCAACGGCGACAGCAACGGCGACGGCGACAGAGAAAAAGGAAGCGAAAGCTGTAAAATGGGAACACGAGCATGAAAATGTAAAGTTGCCGGGCGGAATAATACGAGTGCAAGAAGAAGAACAAGAGCAAGAGGAAGAGGAAGCATAAAACTGGCAAAAAAAAATATAACAGAATAAAGTGAAAAGAAGCAGGCAAATAAAGCGGCCAAATAGACGGAAAGACGGATAGACTGGGCGAAGTGAGACAGACAAGAGACAAGAGACAAGAGACAAACCGACAGCTAACAGTTAGAAACGAGCTGAGAAAGAGAGAATGAGGAGCAAGAAGAGTAGGAGAAGGAAGAGAAAGAAGACAGCAGACGTTGACGCAGACGTGGATATATTGCCACAGTGCCAGACCCCAGAACAACCTAGACCCCCGTACCTGCCTCCACTTTACCCACTATACCTCTAACCTACCAAAAAAAAAAAAAAAAAAAAAAAAAATATAAAAAAAAATACACAAAGTCCTGGCTGACTGACAGAGTGACAGACGGACAGACCGTCGACTGTTAGACAGACAGCGGGGCGTGTAATAGCAGGGTGATGGAAAGGGAGGCGGGGATGGGTGGGCTAGGGGTTTGGGGGGCATTGCAAGTCAGCTTCTTTCTAAGAATTTCAGCTTTGCTCTTCTTCGTTCTCTCGCTGCTTATAAAACCATAGAAAATGCCAATGATTGTGCGGAGACAGCGGCACAGAGGAGGAGGAGGAATGGGTGCCAAAGTGGAAACAAAGGGAAAAAAGTTTCAAGGGGGTAGACGGGGGGAATGGAATTTGAAAAGAGCCGAAGCCGCATGAAAAACTTTTTGCGCTTTTCGGTTTCAAGTTGCACAGAGAGACAGACACAGAGACTTTTGGGATAGTAGTGACAGGAAAGGGGGCAAGCAGGAGAAGTTGGGGGGAGGATCACGCAATGTACACAACTTTTTCATGAAGCGTGGGGAGGGAGGAGGACTAAAACTTTAATAGAGCAAAGGCAAAAGCAAAAGGAAAAAGGAAAAGCGTAAAAGCAAAATGCCAAATGCGGCTCACAGCGGGATACCCTAAAGAGATTTTCCCTTTACTTTTGTTAGAATTGTTGTTGTGACATTGCCATGAAAAGCAATTAGACCTGACGACTGTCGAGGGTCCTTCCTAATACAAATACACACACACACACACATATACATTTATACATATGCCAAGTTTATACATATTTTGGATGCAGCACAAAAGACTAGTTGCCCCATCAAACTCTTCGCAATGAGCGTAAAGTTTTGAATTGTATTCTTTGCATGTACTACAACAAAAAAAAAAATAAAATAAAAAGAAAAGAGTTAGGAAAAGTTTTCTAATTAATATCATTTCCGTTTTAAAGTTACAAAAGTCTTCTCATTAACGATAGGCAACATTAGCGTGTTTATTCTCCGGCTAAACTTTCGATTACTTTTATGTTTTGCAGCGAAAACTTATTTTAGCTCTGAAATATTTTTTAGTTAATGTAACTTTAAGCTCGTAGATCATAGGAAAAGGTTCATATTACAACCGTTTCTAGTAAAGCGCATTTGATGATTAATATGTTTAACGATTGATTTAAATATTGAATACTTTGTTCATAAATAACAAATTTAAGCATATCGAGTAAAGAAAAATATTTTAAAAAGATATTATATTTTAATTATAAATGATAATAAATATTGATAGAGTTTTTTGAATATGTGAAATCCTGTTATTATAAATCATGTATCGAAAAAAATTCGATGAATACAAAATGAAATTTACAAGAATTTTAATTTATCTTGTGTTTTTCTTTCTTTGAAAGTAGAAATTCAATAAGATTCTTACTGATGAATATCATTTTAATATAAGAAAATACCCTAAAATGATCCATAAAATGAACTCAAACAAATATTTTGATAAAAGTAAAAAGTTTGTCCTTTTATCATTAATTTAAGCATTAAGTCTAATGTCCGACGGATGATGGCAACTGCTGTCCGTCATAAAAAGCAGTACCCAGTAGCGAGTAACCAGTAACCAGTACCCAGTAACGAGTCGCCAGTAAGCAACAACTCAGCGAACTGTGCAAATCGCAAGCAGTGCCAGAAGCAGGACGAAGTCTATTTGGCGAAATTACTTTCATTGCACGGCACTTTCAAGTGGGTGTAACTATGTGTGAGTGTGTGAGTGTATGTTTGTAGAGAAGGGCTTGTGGCACCTATAGACACAGATGGAGCGAAAGAGAGAGCGAGCGAGAGAGAGAGAGAGGGGGAAAAGAGAACTACAGCGATGGCAAACTGAAGAGTCCTTGAGCGTCTGATTTTGTGTATAGACGCGGACGCTATTTGTTTTGCCGAGTGCCGTGTACACTATACGTGTGTGTGTGTGCTGAGAGTGTTGCAGCAGAGGGCGTGGCAAGCGGACAGTGTGCACGTGTGTGCAAGCAAAATAAATTACGCAAAAAGGAAACAAGACGAGGGGCCTCCGACAGCGGAGAAAAAAATGAAAAAGATGAGGGAAAATGTGGTACATTTTTGTGTTTGTTTTTCACTTTTTCTCTTTCTTTCTCCATATCTCTCTCTCTGCTTTAAGTACAAACAAAAGCGCAAAAAGTAAAAACGTCATGAATGTTGCATGCCACAAAAGCGAGAAAAAACCCCAAGCGAAAATGAAGTAGGCATCATCACAATGCTGGCGCAAGGATGCAAGGATGCAAGGATATGATGCTGCAGGGATATATATGTATATGAGGCTGCAAATGCAGTCCGCCTGCTGCCTAATGAGCAGAATAGACCAGTGAGTCGCTTGATGAATCTTTCTCCCCTTCTGTTGGGATGATTAATGCAGTCATATGTCGAGCGACAACAACTGAAGTGGAAAGTCGAATGGAAGAATGCGGGGGAAATGGAGGTCGCAGGATAAAGCCAAGTCCGATTTCAAGTCAACTTCAGATGCCTGCTTTCATTTCCATGTCATTGTCATAACAAGCAGCAACAACTCAAAATGAGAGTTGACTTTGTGGGGGCAAGCAGAGGCAGCAGCAACTGATGAGCAGAGACAACAGTCACATTCATTATTAGCCATTGCCAGCTTAGGTTGTTGTTGTTGTTGTCATTGTTGTTGTTGTTGTCATTGTTGTTGTTGTTGTCATGGAAATGTGCTCTCCGGGTGTCAGTTACTATGCCTATTTCTTCTTCTTCTTCCTTCTCTTCTTTTTTTGTGTAAGCGAAGCGAAATGAAATGTGAAAAACGTGCTTAGACCTTTGGCTGTGACATTTTCCCTTTTCAGCTTCCTCCCCCAGAACTTCTTTCCTGAAACAGTTACTTCCTTTCTATGCCCATGCTTTGCATCATCAACTTTTTGAATACCCTTTAAGCTGCTAACGGAAGGTAAGGGTTGATCAATATTCAAGTTTGTTTGCAGACATATTTTATCTAAGCTACCAATTAGTTTTCATTATTCTCTGGGAAAGTGCTACTTCAAGGTTAGAGTTTAATTTCTATAAAACAAGCGTGTCAATTTATTACTGTTATGTTAGGAAATAATTTGAGAAAATTGCATTCAATTAGATAAAAGGAATACTTTCAAAATTTCTAAAAAATTATATGATATTTAGATATATTTGAATAACAAAGAAAAGTTTAAAATTCTTTAAGAAACTTAACAACTGTACTTTCGTTTGTTAGTCACAAAATAAACTGATTATTAAATCAAAATGTTAGAAAACATATTAAAAAAATGTCATTCACAATTTCTAAAAAATTCTATGTCAATGTTATATATGGTTTTAAAAGCAAATGAAATGATATTTAGATAGATTTGATTGACAAAGAAGAATCTAAAATTCATTAAGAAATTGAACAACTGTAATTCCGTTCGTTAGACACAAAATGAACTGATTATTAAATTAAAATAAGGCATAATCTCAGTCTAACTATAAAATAAACATGCCCCAATCAACTATGTGGTAACTTATAGTCGATAAGTGTTGAAATGACACTTTTGCGGCTTTTGCTAAAGTAACTTCACAATTCGTAGGCAGTGTCAGCTATATGTAAGTGTGAGGATATTAGGATAGGGAGGAGTAGGAAATGGGCGCTGTTTCTGACGCGGCGGTGGATTAGCTAAAAGTTGCAGTTGTTGTTGTTGTTGTTGTTGTTGCTGTTCACGTTGTCAACTATGCGCAGGATTTGCGTTTAAGTAGTTAGCAGCATGACTGTGTGCGATAATGTCTCTGTGTGTGTTCGTGTCTGACTTAGTCGACAACTTTAAGCAGCTGTCAGAAATGTTGCGCATACGCCACGTTGAACATGCAATAAATATTTGTCTGCGTTTGTCTGCCAGAACCCGACACGCACACAAATAAAATACACGCAGCCATACAAACTCGCACACAAACATTCCAGTAAACAGGCGCTGCCTAAATTGACCTTGAAGCACACGCGACGTATACGTAATGCGAGTGATTTGAGCTCTGCGCGAGTCAATCAGACACTGCGTCAGTCAGTCAGTTGGTCTGTCTAACTGTCAGTCAGCCAGTCAGTCAGTCAGTCAGTCAGCAAATCTGGCTGGCTTTAAAGCTTACAACTGAAACAACAACAAAATTATGCGTCAGCTTTAAAGCCAAAAATAAAAAGCATAAAGCGAAATGCCAGACAATTATAAACAAAATGGAAAGCATGCGTAAGCGAAGAAAAGAGAGGGATTAACAGAGAGAGCGAGAGAGAACGAGAGAGTAATCAATAAATTATACACACACACACACAACAAAATGGCAACCACGTGCTGGAATTTGTTGTAGCCGAGCCTGCGGGAAGGACACAAAGAGGCGACTTTAAATAGGCAAACAAATTTCATTTGCCGACGATGAAACAATTTTGCCACGTGCAAAGCGCAGAGCAAACACAGAGAGACAGACAGACAGAGAGAGGAGAGGAAGAGGGAGAGAGACAGAGACAGAGAGGAAGTTGGAGTCAGAGGGGGAAGAGAAACACGCAGCAGACACGTTTCAAACTTATGTAACACGTGCGTGGCGCTGCCAACCCAAAAGCCAAAAGGAGACACAAGAGACCGAGAGAGAGAAAGGAAACGGAGACAGAAACAGCGACAGCGATGGGGAATGGGAAAGGAGAAAACAGGACACATCGTCGAAGGCTCATTGAATATGCAAATTGTGCCGAAATAATCCACCAGGGGCGGCACTTGCGAAACTTAACTGAGCACAGAGCGGAGAGACAGCAACAGGGGGCAGAAGGTACAGGTGTCTACGTGTGTGTGCCACAAGACAGACAGCGCACAGTGGCATGCAAACTAGCCAAAAAGCAAATAAATATAAAAGGTTGCATAAAAATAAAGTTGAATAGATTAAAATAATAATATTAATATCGTTTATTCAAAATAAGTTTAAAATCTATTTATTTTTATCGACTTTAAAATAGACCCAAAACTGGTCCAATATATGAATAATAATTGCTTACTTGACAATCGCTTGCGAGCCAGTGTGCAATGTCTTAACGGGGAAGCTGTCTGTCAGACAGACAGACAGACAGACAAATGTCAGAGAGTCAAGGCAAAACGACGGCGTCGTTGATGATTAGTGCTTTGGCGCAGCTTGTTGACTGCAGAGAGGAAGGATGTGAGCGTAGGCAGAGGAGGGACAGAGGAACACAGCGGAAGCGACGGCTGTCAAGTCAAGAGGAATAACACAAGACAGTCTCAAATCTAAAGCCGGAGATGGAGACGGAGAAAGAGACAGACGATAGACGACAGACAACGCACACAAGAGAATGACGCAAACCCAAAAAGGCGCCGCCAAAGTGGGCTGTAGTGGCTGTGGACTGTTGTGGGGCAAGGTGGTGCAGTGTGTGGTGCGGTGTTGGCGACAACAACGACAGCGAACCCAAAAAGCGAAAGGGATACACATTAATGTTGGAGGCATAATCAACGAAACCCGCAAACGCAATTGCCTACAGCACTAGTATGTGTGTGTGTGTGTGTATGGGTGTTGTGTGAGTTTGTGGTTAGTTCACGAGTTAACTGTGCCACACTCCCCTCACCCCACCCACTCTCTGCACTCGACGCGTGCGAAAGTTAAGCCAAACTTTTGACACTTGCCCACGTCGACATCGTAATTTTTGGGTTATTTTTACTTACGTAGCACCCGCAGGACATGGCGGCTGCTGACGTGACAGAAAACCCCAACCCCAATTCCAAGCCAATGGAAAAACACTTCAAGACAACTCCTGAACAGACCACAGAAGCCAAACTTTGTGAAAAGTAAGTGTGGAGTAAGACAACGCCCATAAGTAGGCTACAGTTTGGCTTAGATCAAGAGATATGCGTCAGAAGTGTATTCCATTAAATTTAGACTAGCTATAGCTACATAGTCTATAAGAGTATATGTACAAATAGTTTTCAGAATTCATTATAAATTAACTAAATATTAACTATATTCTTTACTATTCACAACATGAGAAACGATTAGTTTAAATCAAATATCAATTGGTAACAGGATAATTAAAATAAACTTAAAGTCGGTCGAATAAAACTCTAACCTACGCTTGTATATAAAAACATTGAATATTCCTTTATTTCCTATTCAATGAATGAGTTTTCTAAAACCAGTCAAATAGATATTTTGAAATCTTTAAATATGATTTAGAAGTTAATTAGGTGAAGAACATAATTTTTATCCAACTACTATACGTATACATAGATAAATGTGATTATTTTCCTAGCTCAGCCATTTAGTTTTCTTCTAATGGTGTCATTACTAAATTATTTACTAATTTCTCAAATCCAAGCTAATACTAAAATATTCCTTACAAATATTACGCATACGAACTGTTAAGTAGCTAAGTAAATTGTCATTGCTCATACGACCTGTTGGCCATTCGAATTCCCGAGTTCATCAGCTGTCACTTTGCAGCATTGGCTTAGTATTATGACACTACACACAAACTTGTGGTTATACAAATGTGTCGAGTTAGTTAACAATGTTGACGCTTCATTTAAAAGTTAACTGTAAATTGTAGTAAATTTACTAAATTTACCATTACGTTGCTTGAATGCGACCATAACAGAAAACTTTACACATTTTTCAATATTTATTAAATTCCAGCACGAAAAAATTCAAGTAACAAAGCAGTCACATAATTGTGTGCGGGTGTGTGTGTGTGTGTGTGCGGGTATGTGTGTGTGTGTGTGTGTGTACACAGCCCGAGGGAACAAGAGGCAGAGCTTAGTCCACATAGCAACGTAAAAATATGAAACGCACATGGCACATAAATTCCCAGCTTAGACGACGACATTGTCGTCCTCCTCTTTCGCCTCCTTCTCCGCTTTCTTCTCATCGGCGACGTGCCAAAAAGGAAGCAAAAGCTGCAACACAAAACCAGTCAGAGGAAAATTTCAGTTGGCGAAAGCAAGGGGAAGAGAGGCATGTGGCAAGAATAAAAACCAAAGCAGACAAAAGCAACAAAAAAAAAGTGCTGGACAAAAAACGAGCGCACGAGCCAAGCACCAACACGGCTGAAACGATCAGGCAGCTGTAGGAGTAAGACTATGAAAAGAGACAGAGAAAGAGCGAGAGGGAAGCAGGCAGGTTGGGACACAATGCGGGCCACGTTGTGCGAGCAAAAACGCCTGCCCCCGACTGGCAACTTTATGCGCCAAAAAACAACAACAATACACAACGAAACGAAACGAGAAAAAAAAGGGAAAAACCCAGCAAACAATTCACGAACCAAAAATGCACACGGCCAAAGTAGACGGCTGTCGGCTGTCTGCTGTTTTTCCCCTCTCCTTCGCTCCCTTCCCACTTCCGCTCCGCTCCGCGCTCAGCTCAACTCGACAGTAACGACAATAAAACGAAATGAATGGAAAAAGTCCTATATAAACACATACAGTAAATACATAAACTTATATATAAACTCTTATATACACAGCTTATGTACAAATACAGAGTGTGTGTATATAAAGAGGAAAAGAACATTTTTGGGTATAGTATATATGTTGTAGTAGGAAAAAACATAAAAATAAAAGCACGCGCGCCATCTGGCGGCAGCAAGCAGCACTAGACAGCTGTGTGAGTGAAGCAGAGTGGGAGAGATAAAGAGAGAGAGAGAGAGCGACTGAGAGAGAGAGAGAGGGCGAGAAAGAGAAAGAGAGAGTGCGCGCGCAAATGTTGGCAAAATTATAAAAATAAAAATAAAAAAAAATAAAAATGCCATAAAAACTGGTTCATGTCTAACCAAATTGCTGAGCGACGGCGGGTGCAAAAGAAGCGAGGGAGGAGTGGAAAGCAAGAGAGTAAGAGATAGACTGAGAGAGACGAGTGTAGAGGCAAAGGGGGAGGTCAGTTCCACCCAGTTGAGGATTGTTAGTTGTTGCGGGGTTTTTGGGTTTATCGCTTGGGCTGTGGCTGTGGCTGATGTTGTTGTTGTTGTCCTTGTTGCTGCTGCTGCTGCTGTTCACTGTCTGCCATTTTGTTGACTGTATGTGTGTGTGTGTGAGTTCTGGTGTGTCTGCGAGCTAACGATGAGCACAGCCAGCCAAAAGCAGTAAAAACGTTTGTCGTTCTGTCGTTTACGCCAGCGACCTAAAAATCAGTTAGTCGTGTCGGTTTGTATGTGTGTGTCTGTGTGTGTGTATGTCTGGGCTGCAAAAAGGAGTGTCTGCTCTAGAGACGAGACAACAGCAACAGCAACAACTTTAGCGGCAACAGCAGCTGCGCTAAAAACTGTAGCATACATTTTAGGGCAAATCATATACATATATAGATTTATATGTATGTATGTGTATGTTTCCAGCATGTCTATATATAGTACATGCTTTTGGCATGTGCTGCTGCTGCTGCTGCTGTTGTTATGTGCCTTTTAATGGCCGGCAGACAGACTCAGCCACGAAGCATTAGACAAACAGACCAGAGACAGAAAACTCCACTATGGGAACTTTAATCATAATTTCTGTAATAAATTTTTGTTTTATTGGAAGTTGTCTAAATAGTTTTCAGCCAAAATATATTTTTATACGTATTAGTTAAAACTTAAAAAATCTTAAATATTTTCATACAAAGTCTTGTATTTTTACTTATTTGTAATCAAAAAAAAACACGTAAAAAAGACGGTTCAACTGTCCAAAACAAATCTTGATTCAATTTCAATTTCTTAAATGATTCCAAAAGAAAAAAAAACAAAGTTTCCATAGTGCAGGCCAGAGACAGTCGTAAAATAACAACGAGAACAACAAATGCTTCAATGGCTAATTCCAAAAACTGAACGCAGCATCCATTACCTGGCACAGTTCTAGGGCCATAAGACGTTTAAAGGCAACGCCTTAAAGCCGCATAACAAACTTTACTTCAACTTATTTCTCTTCGTGGGCAACAATAAAAAAAAGCATTGCCTACTTATGAGCGCACAAGATGCAAGATGAAACTGCTGAAAGTGCTCTCAGAAAAATGTATATGTATAAGTATGGGTGTGGGTGAGTGTGTGTGTGTGTGGAGCACCATTATATAGGTTATGTAAGTGGCATGTGGCATGTGGCAAGTTGTGCTCTAAAAGTGGAGCAACTAGAGCAGCAGCAGTGCAAGTGCAACCTACGACAATGCAGCTCGCATTTGGGCTGTTAATTGGGCGTGGATGTGACCGCAGCATGGGGCATGAACATGGCAGACATGCTGGCGGCCAATCAGCCGCCTCCCCTTCACCCTGTCTCTCCCCTCGATGATGATGATTGTTGGTGTGCTGTCGTCTGATCGATGGCGTTGTGGTCACGCGAATGGCAACCACAGCGACATCAACTGTGGGGCGACCTACATTCAATTTGCTGCTGACCGCAAAACGCGTCTGACAGATGACGATTAACATTCATCTGATGATGATGATGATGATGATGATGATGATGACGTTTCAACTGCGCTGCATTTACGAGTACAGTATGATGCCGGACAACGGCAATGGCAACGGCATGGATGACAACGTACCCCAAGTGAGCGTCAAAAACGGAAATATGATTTGACAGCAGACAACAACAACTGCAACAACATGAACTGTTGCAACATCACATCACATATGGGGTAGGTTCACTTGTGCGCCTGATTGTTAGGGGCAGTGTCAGTGGGTCAGGTGGGTCGATGTCGTTCTCATTCACATTTTCATTGTTGTTGTCGTCAACCGGGTGCATGGAAAATTGTCGTGGGTGTTTTCTTTGGTTCTTTAGCTAAAATATTGCTCGGCACTTTTGCCATTGCAGACATTGCCATCTGGCATTCAGAGTAAAAGCAAGGCAAATAAGAACTTTTAGCTGAATTATCTTTTAAAGTTTTATGACAACATTTCACTCGCCATATGCTTTAATCGAAGTAAGTTAAATTAAAGCTTCCCAAACTATATTTCTTTGCTGGATCAAGTTATAGTCTCTTAATATAACTAATTTCATAGACATGAATCGGAAATATTATTTTTTGTATGTGCATTTTAAGAAAAATAGCTTAAATTTGCAGCTTTTCATTTAATAGTGGGGCTGTTTTTTATTCAGGAAATATAAAATCCTTGTAAAAAGTTATGTGATTCCAATTTAATGAATTCTATTTATTGAAATAAATTTCTTTTTTATTTTTTTTTTTGTCATCAGAAAAGTATTGAAATTTAAAAAAATTTGAAAATGTTCTATTAAAATTCCCAAAAATTTGCTTTATCATGTTTTATCTTTTTTAATTCTAAGCTAAACACTTCATTGGGAGCATTCTTGCTAATTGGCCAGATGTGCTTGTAAATAATTGTAAATAATACATATATTTGCTTAAATTTCTTAAGTTGATTCCAGTTTAAAAATATTTATGTACAGAAATAACGTATACGCCATGTGTTAGAATGTTGTGCTCTGTTGTTCATAATGAAATATGACAATTAAAGATGAGAATGTGAAATTTTAGCACATCTTAAGACTTGAGGAATCCATTCTTTTGATCTTCAGACACATTTGGGAACCACAAAAGTTGTCAAGACTTTCGTCAATTCGTCTGTCAACGCCTCCAAACAGCTGCTGTTCAACTGTGCAACCATCTTCATGTGGTTTGCTGTGTGTCTAACATGTGTGTGTCAGAGTGTGTGCTTGTGCCAAATGTATTTGCTTTGGTTCTCTACATGCAAAAGCGACACAACTCAGTTTCTCGACCGTACAAAGTTGTTAGTTACAATTTGGTTTCTGTAGCACACTAAACCACCCAGCACCACATTGCACCACCCGCATGACCTGATTCAGCACTTCTTTTGCATTTCGGAGGAGGAGGCAAGGGAAGGGAAAAGGAGGCGTGGCAGACCATGCTGAAGGTCGTTGCTTGTAATGAGAAACCAGCAGCCTGAAACCAACTGTCGGGCCCCAGAGTCCTAGTCCCCACTTTGTACCACTTTGTTCAAACCACACACACACACACAACAACACACACACATGCACACCGACAAACAACCACATACCACTCTTATACATCCGAGTACAAGTATTCGAGGCTCTTTGTTGCCGCTGGCTAAATGGAGACCCAAGCACCACATTTTTGACGAGCACCACATAATGGAGAGCAATGCGAATACAAATACAAATACAACAAAAGCATGCAAATACATATATGTATGTGTGTCTATGTGTGTGTGTGTGTGTGTCGAGTGCTCGACTATTTACAATGGAAATGCAGTTGCTTTTGTTGCCACATCAATCCCCCTTTCCCACCACAGCTCCACTCCTTGGCCCCCCAGTCCCGTTTAATCTTTATCATCGATGACACAATGATTGCCAGCAGACATTTCCCTTTTTTTATAAATGAGTACTCTTTTCAAAATGGCGACGCATTCGGGCTGCCTCGTTCTCCTCTTTGAAATCTCCTTCTTCAATTTGTTTCTTTTTTTTTTGCAACTTTATTTGCAACCCACGCGCTGTTCATGGCTCGCTGGACACGTAATTCAAGCGGAACGCGTCGCTAGCAACCATAAAAGCCAAGTGCATAGCACACAAAAAAAGTAGAGAAAAATAGAGAAAAACAGCGAAAGAATAGAGAAAATGAGAGCAAAAAATAAGAACAGCAACGAAAAATAAAAATGCTCTCAAATGGCGTCCGAACAGGAACAACAACATGGGCGAAAATGGCGGTTCTACATTTTTTTTTTATTATTATTATTATTGTATACCCTGGCAAAGGGTGTTTTAAATATGTGCTTAAGTGTGTAACGCATTAAAAGAGGAATGGCAATCCCCATGACTTATACGTTATCAGTATTTGTTTCTATATTGATCACTATACCACAGGAAATATGAATTGAGAAATTTGTTTTTTTAAAAAGTCATTTGATAAAAATTTGTCAAATTTGTACTTTCTAATCTCGAATCTTTAAATCGTGTAAAGCATATTGAAAAGTTATCAAAAATGAGTGTAAAAAAGAGTTGGAGCAACATATCGCACGAATTTAAAATTATAAAGCACACTTGGACAATCGAAGACTTTCGCAGATTGTTTTTCATGGATGCTTATATAGGCTTAAAATCTCCCAAGTTTCCAAATGACGAGAGTGATCTGCAGTTTGGTTTGGAACTACTTGAATCATATTCAAGCTTAGACATTCGTTTGTCTAGCTTCGGAAAAAACTTAAAACATAAGTGCCAGCTACAGATTAGGTTGGCCGGAGTTCAACACAAGATTTTTACTTTCACAACCCCAAAGGTTTTGACAGTAACGTTGACTTCCCTTGAGCATTACAGAAAAGATCCAAATAAAATTTTGATCGATGGCAAACTAGTAATAGCATGTTATATCATTGTGATTAAAAATAAATCCGAAGAACAGAGCTATTTGAGAATATTTCCGAATGATAAATTAACTGAAGATCTTGGCGGTTTACTTGAAACAAAGGAATTTGCTGATGTGACGATCGTTACAAGCGATGACCATAAGATATCGGCGCATAAGAACATATTATCAGCCCGCAGCAAAGTCTTCGCGGCTATGTTCAAGCATCCAATGATGGAAAATACCGAGAATCGTGTTGAAATTGTCGATTTCTCTAACGATGTCATCATGGAACTTCTTCGATTCATGTACACCGGGAAAGCCCCCAAATTGAAAGAGATGACTGTGGATCTGCTGATTGCTGCTGATCGGTATGAGCTCCACCTGCTGAAGACGATGTGTATTGACACCATACGCGAGAATATATCCATAGAAACCGCACCCACAGTGCTAAAGACGGCCGATCTATACAATATAGAGGAGCTGAAATCCGAGGCAATTGCATTTATCAAAACTAATATTGGCAAAATAAAGGAGACGGACAACTGGAAGCAATTAATCAAAACAGATAGAAAGCTGATAACCGATACTTTTATAAAGGAAAAACTTCAAGAATTTAATCTATTTGATGTTACGAGTAGCGAAAATGAAGTTTGAGCAAAAAAATTGGAATAAACATACAAATGTATGCTACACATATAATTCATTGTACGACAACATTATTGTTATAAAGGCACAATCACCAATATTAAAACAAAAATTATAAGAACTTTTGTATGAATTTCTTGATTAATTTGAAAGTTAAGAAAAAACTGGAATTTTGATAATCTGCTTTAAACAAGTTAAAAACCATTACGCTTTATAAGGCTTTTTTAATATTTTTTCCCTAATTATAAGCGAACGATCCCAAAATCAATCCAAATCATCCCAAAATCATCACAAAATCAACTGAAATCGTTTTGATCAGTGATATCTTCAACCAAATCTTAAGTGGTCTAAAAGTGTATCAAACTATCGGTTTGCCAATGATAAACTTTATTTCTGTCCTTGTATTTTTGTCGTTGTCCTTTCGTTCCGTCATGTCATAAAAACATGCCTCATCTACAGACGCCAACCCCGACCCCGCCCCCGCCCCTCGACCAAAAACTGCTGCTGTCACATCCACAATTTGGTAGCTGCGTCGCGTCTGAGTTTTCATTTATTTTGCCATGTCTTTTTCGTCTCTGTTGCGTCTCTGGCTTTGGCCGACATAATTTGCTAACTGAAATGGAAAACATTTTCGACAGGCGCTCTCGGGCGACGGTGATGGCCAGGAACGCGGCAGACACGCGCACCAATACACACACATATACATACACACACTTGTATACACGCAGATATGAAAAAAAAGAAACTCACACAGACAGACAGACAGGCAAAAGCAACAACAGCAAACAGGCTGGGCACAGACAGGAAAAAGGATGTCGACGACAAAGTTGTACATGTATTTTAAACGTATCTGTGTGTGTATGTGTTTGTGTGTGATTGTATGTATGTGTGTGTCCCTTAGCTGTTGCTGGGTCAGCCCATTGTCCATTGTGCCCGACAGTTTCGTTCCTTATCGATATTGTTGAGGACCTGCCCAAGTCACAGTCACAGTTATGAACTCATCATCCCTTTTGTCCTTTCACTCGCTTGTTCATTCTTTCGTTTGTTTGTTTGTATGTGTATCTGTTAGTTTGATTCCTTTTATTAAAAGCAAATGCTTGTTGTTGTTATTGCTGCTGCTGTCTGTCCTTCACAACATGTCATAAAAGCAAACGTTCGCAGCAACAACACAAACATAAATTAAATTTAAGCATAACAACGAAACTTTAATGCTCTCTTCAGATATTTTTAGGAAGTTTCAAGACAATCTGTTATCCAAAAAATAGCCATTACTGCTTTTTGAAAGTTTTTTTAAGTAGTATATGTATATGATAATAATTAATTATAGTCAATAAGTAAATAATTATAATAAATTTTAATAGAAAATGTACATTTTAATTTTATCCAAATTTATTTCTAAGTAATGTTAAGAAAAATTTCGGTAAATATCTTGAAATTTATAAGATACCAACAAAAAATACTTTAGTATTCAAATTCTTTAAATTTTTAGACAATATGTGATAAAAAATTAGCCATTACGGCTTTATTGAAAATATTTTTAAGTTTTATATATGATAATAATAATAAATTTTAATAGAAAATTTAAATTTTAAATTTATCCAAATTTATTTCTAAGGAATGTTAGGAGAAATTTCGTTAAATATCTTGAAATTTATAAGGTACCATTAAATTAATACTTTAGTCAATATGCTCTTTAAATCGGTATACCGTAAATTATTATAATGCCAAGTGAAAATGGCTGCGTGTGGAAATGGTTTATGGTCTGGGTCTGGAACTGAGAGTGGGTCTGAGTCTAGTTTGTGGTTGGGGTCTGTCGCCGAGTCTGAGTCCAGAGTCTAGTTAGAATTGGACTGGGTTTGGCGCTGTCTGGACGCCTCATATACCAAATGTGGCGACTGTTTATTCTCATTTGCTTTTGTTGTGCTGTCCTTTGTACATAGTATATAGAAATGCTATGTACAATGTTATATCTGGCAACCTAAAGACAGTACCATTCATTATGTCGCAGTGCCCTTTGTACTTGTTGTATATTTGTAGGCTCAAATGAATGTCTAGCCAGGGACAGGCGCTAATTCGTGCGGACTCGAATCTCATTACCAAGCATTGCGTAATCACATTCTGGCCCTAAAATCCTTAACAATTCCCTCAACTGGACGACAATTTTGGCGCGTGCGACCCAGAAAAAAAAATAAAACAAAAAGTAAATAAAACAAAATGTGCCAAATTATTTGCAAGCAAATATTTCGTGTTAAATTAACGTCAAGTTGCTAATGTTCCACAATTTGAGAGTCCAGCATGAAAAACAAAAGGCACTGCTAAACGGGCGGGGGCTCCTAACTAATTAAAACTCATTTGAGTTGGGTTGCTAATGAGGGCGCAATGAAAAACCTCGCACACGTGATTATCTCTCACTATCTCTCTCTATTCTATCTCTATTTTTCTCTTCCACTCTGAGGAGATAAAGCTTTAAATGTTTTGTTTAAAGTTTGTTCCTGTTGGGTTCGTAAATAAAATATCGTGCAAATTAGAGAACTATTTATCCATGCAAAGCGGAAATTGGGAAATGCGATATTTACAACTATAGATAGATTTAAATATTTGAGAATGAACAATCTGATTTTATAGGGAAATATTACTAACATATTTTTAGAAAAAATAAATTTAATAGTTTCAGAAGACTAGAAAAATACATAATCATTATCATAACCAATATTTCATTGGCTTGTTCAACTTTTTTTTAACGTTTTCTATTAATTAAAGCTATCATCCTTCCCAATTGCAACAAGATCGGTCAAACAGAACGGTAGTAATGGCTGATTTAAGTTGTTCAAGCCTTGTAAATGCCTAAAAGCATGCAATAAAATTTTTTTAAATTTATTTAAATAATTAATGGGTATTCTATAGTCGAAAGCTCGAGTATAGCCTTTCCCACTTGTTTATTTTATACAATTTCTCAATTCTCTACTAAACTCATGAAATATTTGGATAAAATATAAATAAATATAATAAATTTCCATTCTTCTGTTGCTGCTCTAACTTTTTTGGCTCTCAAAGCATAAATCTCTATGCTAACTATTAAAAACTCTTCTGCTGCTTCATTTTTAGCTCTCATATGGCACTGACAAGGGCCCATAACTTTGAACAGAAATCAGCTTTTCATGGCCGTCAGGCCTGTGAGATGTGCCTGCAGACAGTGCGCGATAGATGCAACTGCAACTGCAACTGCAACTTGAAGAGTCGCGACTCAAGTAGAAACAAGGTCTGAGTCGTCTGAATCAGCGACCCAAAGGAAGTCGAGGTCTACACGCTGCTGTTGTTGTTGTTTTCGTCTTGGCTTTATCTTTGGCACAAGGTTTGCTTCAACTTACTTGCAACGCAGTGGCAGTTGCAATGTTGCTGTTGTTGTTGCTGCTTTGGGTGTCTTGGCTATGTTCAACTGTCGGCAGTCGCTGTCTACGTCAACGTCTACGTCGACGTCGACGTCGCCAGGTGATGAATGGTAATGAAAATGTTGCTGTGGCAGTTGTTGCAACGCCGCTTTGTCTGCCACGCCGTCAGCTCAGCCAACTGCCTCAATAAAAACTAATGCAGTGGCAGTTGTTGTTGTTGTTGCTGCCGTTGTTGTTGTTGTTGTTGTTGTCGGCCCGACCGATAATCATCTGCTGCGGTTGTGGCCATGGCTGCTTTTGTTGCTGCTGTTGGCTTGGCCCACTTGTTGCCACCGTCAAGTAGCAGAAAAACATAAAATTTTATGCATTCGTATTTCTTGTGAAGCGCAGCGCACATCCCCCCTCCCCCCCGCCCCTGCCACCCAAACAATTGTCGGTTTTCTCTAACGTTATTTTTTTTTTATAGTTGTTGTTGTTGTTGTTGTTGTTGCCTGCTTGCTTGGTTCGTTTTGATTAATCTGACATTGTAATGCAAAAATCCATTTGGCAGCAACAAAACAAGTTATTACCAAACGAACAGCTGGAAGCCAAAGGGGTGGGGGGGCGTGCAAGGGGCAGGGGTGGGGGTCTCTTACAACAAGGCTCGTGTTCAACCCAGTTAAAAGGCCAAACTTGACCTAGCCATGGAATTTAGACATCGCTCTTGCATTTGAAATTTGTTGTTATTGTTGTTTTGTTCAAAATAGAAGAAAAAAGAATCACAGCTGCCTAGTCAAAAGAGTTATGGCCTGGTAGACGCCTCCATTGCACAAATTCTTCTGCTCCGTCTTCTTCTCCGTCTTCCTCTTCATCATTCGTGGTGTGCTGCCGTTGACGCCCACGTTTTGTTGCTGGCACGAGCTGTGCCCAGAGAGAGACAGAGAAAGAGGCAATAAAATTGCGGAAATGATTTCAACAAATTGATAGGCATCGGCCAAACTGGCCAACCAGCCAGCCAGCCAACTGGCCAACTTCAGTTGGCCTCACTAAGTAATTGCTGGGCGCGTCGAAAACAGTGCACAGCAAACGCACTGAAAACGCGAGCGAAACGCGCGCGTTTCTCCGATGTGCGTGACCTGACCAAGGACAAAGCCAAAGGCGCTGCTAGCAAATTGAGTTGACACCACCCAAAAGCAAAAAAGCATAAAAAAGAAAAAGGCAAGAAGAAGGTTTCATATAATTTATGATTATGGCTTGCAAACTGAAGTGACATTTACTTCAAAAATAGTTTCACTTTTGTTGTTGTTGTTGTTTTTATAATTACAGTCGAATGTCTTCATTGAAATAAAGGCAGAAGTTTTGAAAAAGTTGGAGAAGAACTAATTGAAGAATAGGAATGTAGGAAAAAATAAAATAAAAGGAACTATAGGAAAAGAAACTAAATTAAATGAACAAAAAATGCAAAGTTTATTTGAATATAATTATTAATTTATAATTTTCATTATTGATTGTCAATATTTTATGCAATTGCTCTTAGCCGCTTTCAAATAAATAAATAATTGTTAAATAATGTAAGTGACAGATAAAATATCTTTAGTAAAAAACTAAACAAGAAATAGAAAATAAAGAAAAAAATTTACATTAAAAATTTTCTTGTTTGCGCTTCTTCGCTGTATAGAAGTTTCACTGTACTTTCTACAACTCTAAAGGATGCAATTTGATTTCGGATTGCCCTCGTACTTAAGCTGACTACAAATGAGGGATAAATACGTCTTGCACTGGGGCAAGTGACAAGAGACAGCCCGAAAACTAATGTGCCCATAAGGCATTAAAGTTCAACGCACACACAAACACACACACAAACTACTTGGATACACCCCCAATTCAGGAGGCCCAGAATCCGTAGCCTGTAACCAAAAACTCTTATCTTAATTATGCACTGAAAGTCGTGAAATTTTCTCGGAGCGAACTTTAAGCTGGCAGCGTAACTTTAATGTGTCTCAAAAAAAAATAAGAAATAGGAAGAGCAGGACGAGGACACGCAACGCCCACAATGCCACGCCCAAAAGGAGCTGGCTATTGCCTAACAACAACAACGAGAACAACAAAAGCAACAACAACAACAACGACAACGACATAAACTTGGAATGTTGAATGTGCCTCAAACTTTTGCTGACATGACTGTCACTAATGCCAAACACGCGCCAAAGTTTCAGACACAGACGCACACACACACACACAGAGACATGCAACCCACACACACACACACACACACACAAACACAGATACACTGAAAACACGCACATAACACGACCGACATTTGGCACAGAAAAGCACACAACAAAGTTTTTGGCTGAACACACACTCAAACCCACACACAGACACAGACACATAAACATACATACATGTATACATACACAATCACATAAAACTGTGTCGCTAAATGCGTGTAAAACAGAGATAGTGCGGCGACAGAGAGCGAGAGAGAAACAGAGACAGAGAAGGAGGAAGAGCGAGCGAATGAGGCGCCGGGCGCGTCTGGTAATGCAGGCAAAGGCAGACAGCGTCAGACACACACATAATTACACACACACACACACACACACACACGTCGGGCGTCGCCTATGTAAAAGCGCCAAGCGACCGACCGACACACTTACGAAGCTCAGCCGAAAGCTTACAACTCGTCGTTCGTTAAGTAAAAAAAAAAAAAAAAAAAACACAAAATAAGCAATTTCCCTTGGCTGTGTCGCTGTCTCGACAGACGCTGCCCAGCCACCCAATTAAGTAAGCCATGAGTTGACCCAGCCCACAAATCCACCTCATATTCCCTACCCACAGCCCCATCACCCACCCTCGGTCTTCCTCTGTTCGTCTGTAACAACAACAAAACCCAACGCACAACCTACAGCAACAAAATTTGTCTGAGGACATGACGCTTTTGACTATTGCCATCTTTGTCGCACTGTCGCACGGGCCAAAGCTCGTCGTCCCACAACCCACAACCCACAGTCCACAATCCACAGTCGCCTTGCCCCCCGTCTCCAGCCCTGGGCATACTCAACAGTCAGACGCCAGGGCAGACAAAATAAAGAAAGAATCATTGAAAGTTCTGCGTTGTCTGTGTGTGTTGCTTTCGACGTACACACACACACTTTCTGTCTGTCTCTCTCTCTCACTCTCTGTCGGCTGAAGTGCGTGTTGAGTCTGTGTTTGTGTGCGTGTGTAAAAGTTTTTGCATTACTGCTTAGTTTTTGCGTCTTTGCGTCTTTCTCGCCCTGTTCTTCCATTTTGCTGTCATATTTTGTTTATCAGCAGACTTGTACTTTACTCATATTGGAGTCGCTAAGGCTGCTTTGAATACCCTGTAATTTTTTTAAAGTCACTGCTTTTTAAGTTTGGACATTCTTTTCAATACTAAAAGTTTTAAGTAATATTATATGCCTATGTAACGGTTTTTATTAGTTAAAATCGAAGTACTGTATCGAAATTTTTGATCATGAATCTTTCAAATTGTAAAAAAGGGCAAAGATCATGTTTTCTAATAAGAAACTTTTTAAAAAATAATAATAACAAAATTTTTTTAATTTTTTCATTTTACTTCCTACATATATTAATTTTAGCTTAATTTTGAAGCCATAGGAAATCAATGTTAATGTCTTCAGTTAGATTAATTTAAGCATAGAATTATACAGGGGTGCCACATAAATCGCTTTTTCTTGAATTTCACTTAAATTTGTATGAAATATTTTTAAATGAAAAATATCAGGGGGCGCCACAGAAATCGCTTTCGCTTGAATTTGACTTAAATTTCATACAAATTTAAGTAAAATTCAAGCGAAAGCAATTTCTGTGGCACTCCTGATATATTTCGAGATTTTTTAAGATGTTCTGTAAGAGTATTTCACATTCGGTGCGCCGAGTTAACTTATCTTTCTAGTTTGTGTAATTTCTTTGCTCCAGTGCCGCGAGTCCTGAAACTGGGCTATATCTACTCCAGTTTCAGCTTCCTGCGTTTCATATTAAATTTATTGATAGAGTGCAGGGGCGTGGCAAGGGTGGAATCAGGGGTATGACTGCTGACCTGCCGACAGCATTTCTGCTCTCTCTCTCTCTCTCTCTCTTACTCTCTTGCGTTGTCAGTTTCTCTTTCGCTCTTCCGCTAGCTGCTGTCTCATGTTTCCACAGCTGAAATGGTGTCAGTATTTTTTATGTTTTTGCCAACTTTTCAATTTCAATATAATAAATTGAAAAACTCTCAAGTTTAATAAGCCCACGTGCGTGTGTAAGTTGTGTTGTTGTTCTCTAGTTGTTGTTGTTGTTGTAGCCACTTTGGCAATTACAATTGTTGTTGTCGTATAGTTTGTGTGTGTTTGTTGCTTTCAAGTCTAAAGCAGACATCGACACGTGTTGCTGTCAACTCTTTTTTTCTTTTCGGCGGAGCTTAATGATTTACAGTCACACACACACACACACACAAAGCGTGTAAACAGGTGCCAAAACAGAGAAACAACAACGACAACAAACCAAAACTAGTTGGTCAACAACATACAAAAAAAACTGAATTCAATTGAAGCTTTGTACACTGAAAACATTCAACCACGCATAAGCTGCTCTAATTGTTTATAATCTGACATAAAAAACAGAAAAAAAAAATAACATTTCGATTGGCGTTCCGGCTTGTTATAAGCATTATTTATTAATTTTGATATTATTGTTGCCACTGTGACTACACTTTATGGCTGGAGGCATCAGTTTGGTTGGGCATATTACGATTGCGCAAGTTTTGGCCCCGTCCAAAGTCTATAAAGCAATTCGTGTATATAATAGCTGAATAGGCCTAAAATTTGCTATGGTAAGGCATTTATCATTTCATTTACAATATTAAATTGTGCAAAGCCTAAGAATCAAAAAAAATAATTGTCATGTAATTTTAAAGAAAGAACATATCAATAAAAAGAATTACAAAAAGAAAAAAGTTAAGATTGTGAAATGTTCCTTATAGTAACAATTGTTGTTGTAAACACATTTATCACAGAGTACGCAAAATATTCTTCAGGTTAGGGCATCTCACAGTCGTCTATTAATAAGTAGTTACCTCATTCCAATCAGCTATCGTTGTTAACGGTCAACAACAAATGAAATTGTTTCGAACTCACCTGAAAAGAAAAGTAGATGAAGGAGAATAATAAGCAAAAAGCAAATAAATGTATCAATTGTATCAAATACAATAAAATTGGTTTATCTCAGACCGATTTTGTTTGTGTATATCATATAGCATACTATTTAAAGTGCTACACTTTTAAAAATATTTTAATTATAAACATTTTTTATTTTACAATAATATTGAAAATTTGTCAAATAATAAACAAATAAGATAAATTTGTGACTTGACATTTTGTAATAAAAATTTAGATTTGCTTAAACGCAAACTCTCCTCCAAAATTTTCAAAGTATACAAATTGCTGTTGATCCGTTTATTTATGCTCTCTTGTGAAATTAAAATCATATTCTAGTTTTTTTTTATTTTTTTACATTTATATCTTATATTTCAATATTCTGGGGCACACATAAATATTTCTGTTTTATTTTATTTACAGATTTGTTTTTATTGTTGCCAGAAGCAATTTTAATTGCAGCATTGCCTGCAATTAATTTGTCAATAAAATTCATTTGGATTTTAGTGTAAGAGAAGCTAAACACACACAAAAATTGCATTAGGCTGTTCAAATAAATGGGCGGGGGGAAAGAGGAGAGGAGGTGGGAACAAGTGTTGGCTAAAATGGGAAAGGGACTGCAAAACAGTTTTACATGCGCTTCACTGGGCCGCGTCCCGCTTGACTTTTGTGCCAAGATTTATGTTGTGCCGCATGCCAGCAACGTTAGCCAAAATGTCTTGCTACCCAACACCACCCCCTTGCCCTTCCCCGCCCCATCTCAACACATACGCCTCCCTGCAACCCTTGGCACAACAGATTGTTTGACTCGTGGCCTGGCAAATTATTTTACAATTTTTGTTGCAATTTCAATTTTTTTTTTTTTTTTGCCAGCAGCTCTTTGACGTTGGGCGTTGATTTTTCTAAAAGTGTTTCAACCGCCAAACGGGTCAACTACACACACTCTCTCTCTTTCTCTCTCTTTCACTCTTTGTGTCTCCCATACCTTTCTCTTTCGTTCAAAAGTTATTGCAGTTGGCTTTTTAGACATAATGCAAAATGCAAATAAATTGTGCAAGCTGAAGAGTCTCGCAAAATGCATTATAGAGAATGTAATATTTATATATTGCCAATATAAATGAGTAAATCAATTGAAGGCTATAAAATACCACTTTTAAAAAGTAAATAAAAATATAATTTACTAACAGAATTTTTTTATAAATATTTCAGTTATTAAGACAATACAAATGCGTGTCTATGAAATTGTCATCTAAATATATACAATGGCTGCTTATATTTTAAACAAATAAATATGGCAAGGCATAAAAATAGAACAAATATTGTGCCAGATGTGTCTGGCAGGTGCAAAAAGCCAAATTTAACTAAGCAACAAACGAAAAAAAAAGTATTTAACAAGGTAAATGTAAAGATAAATAACTAACTAAAATAATAGCCTTTAATAAATATAAAAAACCACAAAATAAAAATTTAAAAATAAAAAAAGAAATTCTTGAATTTGTGAAAAATACTTATTTTTTTCTACTAAACTAATTAGAATGAGACTTTAGTTAGGTATGATATAAAAAAAAAAACACTTTAGTTAACTTAAAAATTATATTTCGCTAATTTAGCTGAAAGCTAGGAATATATTGCACAAATAGATTTTGATAAAAACTGTTTTATAAAACCAATATGATAATAGTTGAAATACAAAAATATATATGCAAAAATCTTAAATCAACCAGTTAAATAGAGCATTTATAATAGATTTCTTAACCTCTTCATTTAATGCGTACATTAAAGTAGAATCTAGTTTTCCCAGCGTCAACTCAAAATGCGTTTTATGTATTTAGGGAGTAAAAGGGGGCGGGGCACATAAATAATGGGAATGCTTGCAATAATATGCAAATCGCGTTGACTTCTTTGATGGGCAAAACTTTGATGAAAATACAAAAAAAAAATAGTACAAAAATGTCAACAACGATGCGTAAAATGGTGAAAGGGAAGAGGAGAGAGAGAGAGAGAGTGAGAAAGAGAGAATAGAAAGATTATAAAGGGATGGGGTAGGCAATTGGCGACAGTTTTGTTTGTGTCGCCAGTCGTTGGGCGAGACGCGATTGCGATTGTTGTTGTTGTTGTTGTTGTTTTCGATTGTCCTTTGCGTGCGTCGACGTCGGCGACAGCGTCAAAATGGCGTCGCCAATATGTCGCCCAGCGTTGGAATATGGCGACAGCGTCTATCCCAAACTCCGGACAAACTATTTTCCGCGCCTGCCACTGCCACGCCTTGTATTATTTGTTGTTGTTGCTGCTGTTGCTGTTGCTGCTCGTCGGCTGGGCGCGTTAATTGCCCCCTTTGAGCTGACTGACAGCAACGATAAACGAGCAAACAGTTGGGAATGGAAGATGGGGCATGCGGCATGTGGCATGAGGCATGTGGCATGCGGCATGTTGTATATGCGTTTCGTGTGTTGGGGGAGCCTTTTGTATGCCGCAACATACACACTAATGCGTCTCTAATGTTGCTAAAATTTGTGTGCAACAACATGATCATTATCATCATCCCCATCCCCATCATCATCATCTTCATCAACGTCAGCAGCGGCATTTTCTTTCTTTCGTTTTTTTTTTGCCATTTTTAATTTAGCAAATGTTGTAAATTTACGCTAATTTATTGCGTGTCGCCTGTGCCGCCAGTCGTGGCATCCACACACAATCACACACACACACACACATGCGCCACACAGGGGCATTAGTCACTTGCTTGGTGGCCAGCTAATTGCCCCAAAAAAAAAACACAAAACGCAACAACAACAAAGAAGTGGAGAGAAAAATAGCCACAGACTGCCAGGCAGGCAGGCAGGCAGGCAGCCAGGACATCTTAATCGCCATTAAAAATACAGTTTTGATTTACAGTTCAAAAGCAGTTTTAGTAAGTTTAAGTCCAGAGTGCTCAACTGTGATATACCCCGGGCCAAGTCCCTAGCACTCACTCATTACTTGAAGATTTGCCTAATTTACTATCCGATTGTGATTAGATGTTCAGGGTACACGGATAAAAATAAAAATTTTTTGCAGACGTAAATTTTTAGTTTTTTGACAAAAATATTAATTTTAAAACTTAAGTCTAAAATAAAGACAATGTTAAAATTATTGGGCTGTACATCCAATTATTTTTTTAACTTTGTGCTCTGCATTTTTTTTTTAATAAAGTATTTAAGACAAATATTATAAATTTAAGAAACCAGCCATATTTATCAGTAAAGGTTCAAGAAAACGTCTTCTATTCTCTTTGCTTCTAGCTCTTATCATCTTTTTACGGTCATGACTGTTAATGCTTTGCAAAAACTCATCATACCCTCGGCACAGAGTATTTATAGAATAATCAGGAGTGAAATAAGAACAAGGAAAAGCGGAAAAGAGTGTGAACATAATTAAAGAATGTTCAGGAATATAAATTATAAAGCTTAACTCGTAGAGTTTGGATTGGATTCGGGTTACAAAGAGACAGAAAAGAAAAACAGCAAAACAGGGGGAGAGGAAGGTGTTAGGATGGAGGGAGAGAGTGAAGGAAAGAGAGAGAGAGAGCGAGAGAAAAAGAGAGGAGACAAAGGAGAGGAGGCTAGCTAACAAAGTTGTCTTCGCTTGATAACAATAAATCACGAGTTGCAGCAAAAGCAACAACAATTCAGAAAGTGCGCGACAGGTGCAACTATTTTGTTTTCCTCTCTGTCTCTCTCTCAGTCCTTTCTTCCTCACTTTTTCTATATTTTTTTTCTTTACGGTCCATGCAAAGTAAGCTAATTATGACCATGATGCAGTGACAAAACAGCAAAGCAACATCAACAACAGGAACTTTGGCCACAGGCCACAGCGCATGAAGTAAATTGAGGGAGTCTGACAGTGCGAAAAAGAAAGAAAGAGAGACAGAGAGAGAGAGGGACAGAAGAAGAGATTGGTAGAGATAGCGAGGCAACATTTAGATAGATGAACAGACAACAGAACAGAGTTGCCAGGCATTCAGACCACATCAAAGCAACTCTGGCACGAAAATGGCTTCTAATTACATCTTGCGCTTTGCCGAGTTTGTGGATGTCAACGTTGTCCCGTTGCCTCTTTAACCCGTTGCCCACGTATCCGAGTTGTTCGCTTGTTTTGCATAATTTATTGTAATGAGTTCGCGATGCCCGCGAGATACGCAATGTGGCTAAAAGACATTGGCCCCCAGGGCATCGACAAATGGGGACACGGTGGGTGTATATTAACAAAAGCTTTATTTATCTGTTTGATAAATAAATAATAAAAATCGATAAAATATCGATAATAATCGAAACAATTGTATCGATAACTAACGAATAATTATATCGATAATTATCGAACACTATTATCAATAATTATCGAATGACAATATCGATAAATACATAGTGAATGCGAGAAAATTTAATTGTGTTTGTAAATAGAAAGGAAATGCATCGATATATATCGATTTCGATAAAAAAAAAACACAATTTCTTATCAATAATATAAATAAAAAACAAAACAATATTTTTCATATAAATTGCCATCATTTTATTTGGAATATGCACCTATTTAAATCTAAATTCACATTTTGGCATGACTTTTCATGCGCAATTTCCAGTCATCCACATCCCCTTTCTCCTGCTTTCCCCACCCGAAATCTCACACCTCAGCTATGCACGTTTCTCTGTCGTTTTTTGCTCCTTTTTTGAACAGCATTGTAATTTATGATTGCGCTGTCCCATTTGAATGTCTCCCTTGCCGCAAAGTGCCCTTAAAATAAAGCCACGTGATTAATTTAAATTAATGCGTCTCGTCTCTCGTCTCGTTGAAGCTCGAAAAATAAAATAAATAAAATAAAAAACGTAGCAAAACCTTTTACATTTAACAAAAAAATTTAAAAAAAACGTCGCATCAAATTTTTCATCACGCTGCAAAAATTGTGAAAAACCCACAGCAACAAAAAAAAACTAACAAACAAAACGTCAAATGGGAAATGCACACAAAGAAAAAAAAAAAGAAAAACAAACAAAAATATTTGCAAAACAAAAAAATATATGATGAAAATGGAAAATGTGGCGCAGCAAATTTTCAATTAATGTGCGCCGCGAATTGCAATTGAAAAGCTTGCAAGGAAAAATTCTTAACGCCACTCAAAACAAACATCAAATATGGCAAATGCCAGAAGAGTACCCCTACCCCTGCTCCTACCCCAACCCCTGAGATCCCCTACCCCAACCCCTGCAACCCGCTGATTGTTTTGTTTGTTCAGCAACTGCACTGAAATATTAATTAGCGCCCAAGTCAAATAAAAACGCAGCGTACTAAAAATAGAAAAAAATGCGAGAAAAATATGTGAGTGTTTTTTTTGTGTGGCATAAAAAAGTGACGAGAGAGAAGGTCGCTGAGCAAGGGAGGGAGGTGGGAAAGGGGGTGAAGGGAATATCTTTATAGAAAATGCAATCAGTCTGTGTCGCAAGTTGGCCAAAAAGTCGACATGTTAATCTGAGCAACAGCAACAGCAGCTGGCAGTGCAAAGAAGCCGCAGCAAGAAGAGTAACAAGGACATCGGCCCGCAGCAATTAAGGACATTCGGCAAACTGGTAATGGGGATGCAAAGCATGCGCCTGGCATGCTCCAAAAGATAAATGCTGCCTGCCTGCCTGCCTGGCTGCCTACATAGCTGGAAAATCTGTGAAAATCTCTGGCCCAGAACAACAATGAAGTGAAGGCAGCAACAGCAACAGCAGCAGCAGCAGCAAAACTTGGCCAGAAAACCGCCATGTTCCAGGTTCTCTCAATGGGCCAACAAGATGGTGAAGGGCAGGAGCAGAGAAAGGAGTAGAATGAGTAGCAGGATGAGAAGGCAGCCACAAACTGGGTCAAAATTATAAACACGTTATCATCATGCAAATGGCACAGGGACATGCTAGCAAAAGTGGGCCAGCAGCCAGGACAGAGTCAAGCAAGGGACGGACAGGGACAGAGAGAAAAAAAAGAGAAAGAGAGAGACAGAGACAGAGAGAGAAAGAGAACGGCTGGCATAGAAATTATCCTGGCCAGGCAACATCACAACTGGTCGCAGGAGCTGCAAACCATTTCGTCTGTGGCACTGAGTTATGTATTGTGTTTAGTCTCCCTGTCGTTGTTGTTGTTTCTGCTGCCTGGCCGCAGGACATGCCAAACTGTGGCATGTACCGCCTCACTTCATGCCACACACACACACACATGTATCATGGTCTCCCCTTGTGTGTCTCAGTGCATTTGGGTGAACTTTCGACGAGAATCTAAAATTAGTTCTAGTTTTGTGAAAGCTCTTTAACATTTTTCAACTTTTTAAAGTAGCATTTGTAGTTTCATAAAGTCGTTTCAAAACTTTATTGCCATATTATCAATTTTAATAGATTTTTGGTCTCAATTAAGTACTAAGTAGCGCCAGAGAGCTTACAATAACAAATCTCATGCAGTTTCTCGTCTCTGACTCTGCTCTTTTCGTTACTTTTGTGGATCGCTAGCTTAAAATAATATATCAAATTATACTTCAACTATACTAAGATCTTTAATCCAGCGGTGTGCACGAAATTTTAATTCGGGAGCACAACAATAACGACTTCAATAGCGGGTCTTTTGTGCGACTTCACAGAGCCGAATTGGCAGAAAAATAGCTGGGAGCAGACGCTGCTCCCGGAGCCACTGCTTGCCCACCGGTGCTTTAATCAGTTGACTTCGTATTTTCATTTTAACTCTAAGCATTGGCTTTTTCATACCCAAAGTAATTTTTGGATGACCCTTTCTGATATTTAAAAAGTAGTTTTAAAATGTTTAATGATTACAAAAATGTGTAGAGCAACTTTAAGAACATATTTTCTTTACTTGTCCGACTGCGAAGAGAGTTCGAGATACGTTAGAAATAGTTAAACAATTTTCAATGATTCAAAAATTTAAACTAACATCTCAATAAGAACTTCTGCTCTTTTAAACTGAATTCTGACAGAGTTTTCTCAGACTATACTTTAAGCCCACTTTGGGACAAAGCGATACAGCCATAGATTTTAGCCGCTAGAAAAGTGGGCGTGGTCGCTCCAATGCGCTTCGCTGCCCAGAAAAAGCAGTAACAACAAAACAACAACATCAGCAACGGCAAATAGACAACAACAATTTGATTGATGTAAATGGCCGCACAATTCGCACAATAAAACAAGTTGTAATTGCAGCTGCCGCCAATTCAGATACAAGATACATTTCCATCTCTATTTGCAACTATGGCTGTATCTGTATCTGTGTCTGTTGATTTACAGCACTAGGTCTTGACTCAAAATGAACACTTTAGATTGCGTGTGTCCAACAGCAATTCCAAGTCCAAGTCCAAGTGCAAGTGCAAGTCAAAAAGCAGCACAGTCTTCATACTGTTGCCTCACTGTAATTATAAAAAATTTACAAATTGCGTGAGCCAGAGGTTTCGGAACTGAAACTGGAACTCAAACTGCTGTTGGATTAACCATTTTTTCCGTTGAACTAATTACAAATGCAGACTTTAATTAAATGATTAAAATCGTTTTGGTCAGAGACTGAGATAGAGACAGCGAATGGGAAAGAAGCCAGTTGGCCATCATTCAGTCATTCAGTCAAGTCAATCAGTCATTCATTTATGCAGACAGATAGACATAGAGTTTCTTGGAAAATTCTCACACAATTTTCGCGCGCTTTTCACTCATTTTCCGTGGATGCAAACGGAAATGGTAAACTGTACACAAATTGGCCACAGACTTGGAAGATTGTTGCAGTTGCAAGTTGCAACTGCTATTGATGCGCATTCGTCACACAGATGTCCAAGATTGTGGCACATTCTTCTCAGCAGCATGTAGGGAAAACTGGAAAACTGGAGAAAAAATAAAACTAATCAAGTAGCCGCAAAATTCTGCCCATGAAGCTCTGTAAATTCTTCGGGACTTACGAATATGGAACTGAGGTGGAAATTCAAATATTTGCTGAGCTTGTGACATGTGGATTGAGGATCGCTGTGGCATTGTCTATCCTCGCTATCTCTCTCTCTCTCACAATCGATCTTCCTCTCTCTCTCCTTCTATCTTTCTAGCTGAGTTGTTTAATTGCCAGCTCACGTTTTGGCTTTGGCTTTTGACTTGATTGCTGTGCCTGTCGCATTGACATTTGCGCTCTGCATTCTGCCAGACAAATCGCTCAGACAATTACAGCAACAACAACAACAACAGCAGCAGCAATTGCCAAAACAACAACAGCAACAGAGCAACAACAATTGTAGCACGAACAACAACTGCAACAATGGCATTGAGTCAGATAATCAACAACGACGGCCAACTCCAAATGTAATGCCAATGCAAATGCCAATGCGGCACACATACACACACACACACACACACACACACACACACACACACACACACATGGACACACATACATAAATTATGCCAAGTCTATGCCATAACTACGAAGAGGCCACTTAGAGATGAGCGCGTGAGTTTCACTAAACACTTTCCAAAAATGGAATAGAAACAAAAACGATTTAAAGAAATTTAAGAAAAACCGAAAGAAAAACAAAAAATAATTCTTATAATTTATTGGACAAAAGAAAATTTAATGTATAAATAGGCAAAGGACAAATAACTATACATATTTGGATTAACAGGATTTCTTAGATTTTACTTTCAGAGTTTTCTTTTCATATAAACATTGGTAGCCAAATTAAAAAGTCTCATATAAATTATCCTCTTTTAGTTATTTGAATAAAAGTTTACCATTTATCACACATTTTGAATCAATTAATTATTAATTTTTTTAACATCCCCAGATTTATTATTTTAATTCTTAATTTATTAATTTGTTTTTATTCTTTCAGTTAAATTTAAAGTTGTTTATAATTCCTATTAATACATTATTAGAATTATATTGCTCAATTTTATTTTATTTTTTATAAATTCATTTGGTCAACTGTATTTAGTTGACATTAAATAAATAAATACAGTCGAACTTCCCTAACTCGAACTTCCCTAACTCGAAGTCTCTCTAACTCGAACCAAATCGAGTGGCAATACTAGGCAAATTTCATACAATTCTACTTCCCTAACTCGAAGTCTCCCTAACTCGAACTTTTTTCGTGGATAATGGTGATTCGAGTTAGGGAAGTTCGACTGTAAATCATTTTATTATGCATTTTAAAAACAAAAAACAGCCTTCTCAGAATTTTCGCACTCATTAGGAGCACGTTTTGTAAATAAATAGTTTTTAGTTAATTCAAAAGTTGTGTGAAAAATATTATGTATAACAATATTAATATATTTATTATTGCATGGGCAAAATATTAGAATTTTTTATTTTTAATGCATCGAAGGAAAACTTATCGATGTTCAATTCGGATTACATAAAGAATATGTTCAGTTTTTAGTTGAGTTGATGAATATACAATTTTATAAGGGCAAAATAATCGTAAGTCATAAACGAAAAGGAAATTATACACATATTGATTTTAATAATACTGTTGCCCAGCACGCTACCATCTCTAGCTAAGTCAGAGACTTTGAATCAATGTTGCCGCATTGGGCTCATGGCATCTTGGGGACGAGTTATGTACATATGTTTGTATGCATACATGTGGGGAGTTCAAGCCACAGCACGTGTTGTTGGCCTTGGCTTCGTGTGGCAACTCTGGCAACAGCGTCAACGACAACTATCGTATCGACTGTGGACTATCGACGCCTGTGGCATTGTGGGTGGGCCGAGTCATCGTTGCCGAAACGTGTTTAGTTTTTAATTGCAAATCAGCTAATGGCAAGTGGTAAGACTCCAAAGAGCAGGCAAAGAACGAGAGAAAGACAGAGTGTAAGAAAAAGATAGAGAGAGAGAGAGAGAGAGGGCATAACTGCGCTCTGCAACATTGAAAACAAAGTTCAAACAAAGCGGGCAGACCGCTCCCCCCCTCCGTCTGTCCACGATCGCTCCTAACCACGAACTGACTGACTGACTAACTGACAGACGAGGCATGGCACATCAATTCCACATGAGTTGAGGCCGCATTGCATGCCTCTTCGCCTCTTTCTCTCCCTCTTCTCTTCTCTCTCTTCTCTCAGGTCTCGTTGCAGGCGGCGGTTGCCACAATTTTTTATGACCGCCGTCGTCGTCAATGTTGTTTGCATTTCTACATTGTTGCAGTTGCAGTTGTTGTTGCTGCAGACTTTGTTGTTGTTGTTGTTGTTGCTTTTGCCGTTCGCCGCTTTAAATGTAGCGTGCAAAACTTCAGTTTTAATTGCCAACGCATGCATTGGACCGCCACCTGGCTGAGCTGTCGACCGCCCCCCTTCCAACCACCCCCTTCACCACCTTTAACATATTCTGTTTGTTGCTGCTGATATTTCATATATAGTACACACACAGACTGTCATTTGGTCCTGCGTGGGTGGAAACGCGTCGTGTCGTTGTCACAGGCTCTGTGCCCAGCTGCAGGCCAACAAGGCCAAAACAGACATTTCCCTATTCTCTTCCCCCCTCTCTCTCTCTCTCTACCTGCCTCCCTCTCACTCTTTCTCTTGCACATTATCATCGCATAGATATAAATATGCACATATATATTTTTTGTTTTTTTTTATGTAGTGCTTTACAAATCTCATAAATTTTCGTTGTCATGCCGACAAAACGGGGCGTATACGTAACGAAAAGTGCAAATGAAAACAGTGTGTGCATAGAGAACTGCATTAGATGTTGCTCTACTTTAATAATATCTTAAATACTCTTTTTAAAAAATAAATGTATATATTTTCATTTTTGTAAAAGTGAAAAATATCTCAGTTTTTTAACTTATTTATTTATTTTTTTTAATTGTTATAAGATTTATTATATTGATTACTGTACTTGGTTATTATTATATAAATATTTATTATCTAATGTAGCTAACTTTATTATTTAACATTCTTTTATTTAGTTAAGACCATTTAAACAAATTTTGTTAATCCGACAATCTAAAAGGGAATTTATATACCTATTCAAGTAGCGATTAGCTTGTTTTTATCATTTCCCTGTCGCACTCTGAGTGCTCATTAGAGATTAGATGTGTCAACTCATGCTGTAAATATGTATGTACTCAACTTCATATTCTTATTCACATTCATATTCATATTCACATTCATAATGAGTATAAATACACAGACGATAAGTCCAGTGATTACCCCTAACGACAATATTACTTATTATAGAGTTTTTTTCTTTTTATAGACAGCACGATCCACAATTATAGCAACAATTATGCACAGGTGATGACTTTGATGATTGCACAAACTGACTGATTGACTGACTGATTGACTGACTGATCGACTGACTGATTGACTGACATGTGTCATTGTCTTTCAGTTGCTTTGGTATTGTTTGGTTTACTGCGCTTTGCATTGGTTTGATTTGATTGCTTGCTTGTTTGTACGTTTGATTGTTGGTCGTGTTTGTCGCTTTGACTTTACACCTGTTTGCACAGGTAAAACACATTGCAATGGACGCGGCAACGGCTGTTGCATGCCACCACCACCACCTCAAATTTGTTTGCTTGGCTGACAGCTTTGCCAAGTCAAAAGTCCTTTTTCAAAACAACAACCAAACTTTTGCCAGGTCAAAGGCTCAAAGCAAGTACCAGGCATTTGTTGTTGTTGTTGTTCCTTTAACGCTTTTCCTTTGGCGAGAATCTGATTATGTTTTTCTGTTCCTTTGAGCTGAAGTTTGTAAATTATTTTTTAATTTATGTAAAATGAAAGGCATGAAAATAATTTGTCGAAAATTTAATCTAGGTCCAGGATATTCCAAAGTCGACCACACTCGACTGTATCCGCGCTTATTGTTTGTTATAGATTAACGACTGCAAAATCATTAAGTTATACTAATTGGTATTAATGTTTTGCACATTACAGTTAACCGTCCCCAATGGAAAACAATTTTTGTAGACGAAACGCAGGATAATGTATTTTTATAGAAAATGTGAAAAAGAATGTCATATGTATTATAATTTTTAAGTAAACTTTCGATTTTAAGTAATGCATTGACTGTTTCGGCATATTTTCAGAACTCGTTTTCGGATTCTCGAAGTTCCATAAACCAAGACAAGACACAGACCCAAAAGTAAATAAAAAGTACTGTCGGAACAGAAAGATAAATTGAAAAAGAAATTTAAAGTGATTATATTTTAAGAAACTTACAAATAAATATGATCATTATTAAACCCACAACAATATGATAATCAATCATCAAATATATGCATTGGACGAACTGAAATATTATAAAAATCATGTCTGTTATCAAAAAACAAATAACTAGTAGACTTTTTTGCTGGGAAATAAGAAGAATTCGGTTAATTCTTAGTTTGGTTTTCGATGTGCTTCAAACTTACCACCCATATTGAAACTATTAGAAGTATACATCCAAAAATATGCAAAATTTCCACAACTAAAATTACAAAATTTAGCCATTTCATAGGTCTTTCTGTGTATTGTAGGTATGCATTATTAAAATATATAAATTGTAGATGGGGATCAATAACGTACGAGATGCTATACCAACTGTCAGCGCTCCGTATAGTATATGGAAAATTGCTACGGCAAGCATTCCCCATTTTAACGGAAAACAACAACACTTCTCCACGGTAAGCATTTTGCTTGTTTAAACACGTCTTGAGCAACAAATTTAGAATTTTTTTTGGTATAATGTGTTTGTGTGATAAAAAAAAATAATAATACGTCAAGATGCGCAGAGCTTGCTTGATATAATATATTCAAAATCAAAATAGTTTTCGAATTTTGTTTTGATTAATAGCCTTTCCTCACTAATGTACATTTTATAAAAATATCGGAGCTATCGATAAGTATGCAACTGTCTGTCCTCATAGCATAGCATTTGCATTTAGCATTTACAAAACATTTGTGATTTGTTTACAAATTCGTTTGACAACTGAAATTAAAAATTCGAGAAAACAAATGGAAGGATTTTAAGAAAACTTCGCTGCTTAGGACATAATATCTGACGGTCAGGAGATCATCTAACTTTTCCCGATTGGAAAACCATTCGAAAAAACCATTGCAAAGGGAACCCAAAGTGAAAACACCATTTCCACGATCTTTCATTGAACAAGGGATTGCAGTAGCTCTCTATGGGTTGGGATCGTCTGTGGAATAACGAAAATTGGAGACAACGTACTTATAGTGTGGTATCAGCGCAACTAGAGCAAGAGTCAGGGATTCTTAAATTCTGATAATTCATTATTGGTAAAAACAACTCGTAGCGCCCTTATCAGATACGTCTTGTACAACACAACGGATTCTAATAAATATTAGAATATTTACCAATAAGCACTACTTTTTATTTATTCTTTTTAATGAACTGTCATGAGAAACTGTAACGATTTAATAATATTGTTGCGATCGCCAATGTGTAATGTTGACTCATGTAGCCATAAGGGTCGGTTTTTGATTTCTTTTGCATGTTAACTCAGCATTTTATCATAACTACATTCTTCATTAATTTAAAATAAAGTTCAGTTTGTTACAGTTTGAAATTTGGCGCCAAAATTTGAGAAATCTAGTGATAGTACATTCTCAAATTAAAAAAAAACTTCAAATATCGATTGATTTCCGATGAATATCGCATTGATTTTAAAAAATGTAGTTACATTCCTCAGAAATGTACTATTCTCCCACCACTAGATCCCATATGAAATGTATAGGAAAAAAGTAGCATTTGCTCCAAAAATGCTAAAATGCTGAAATGTAGTTTCAGTGAGGAAAGGCTATAAATCAATATTAATAAACAGCTCTTTATTACTAGTAATTTCTATACTTCAATACATAACTAAATATAACCTTAACTAGTCGGCGGTGCTACAGTCGAGCGGTACTCGACTGTCGGAGACCCCGTACTTATTATAAAGATATCTCAAACAACAAAAAGATTTTCATACTAAGACTTAATTTGGACTGATCGTTCCTATGGCAGCTATATGATATAGTAATCCGATTTCAATCAAATTTGATCAGTATGTACGAGGACCATCTTTTATACATATTCTGTTAGTGTGGTTGAAACATCTCAAACAGCAAAAAAGTTTTCCATACTAAGACTTGATTTTCAACTGATTGTTCCTATGGGATCTATATGATATAGTAGTTCGATTCCAACCAAATTTGGTCAGTATGTAGCGGTCCATCCCATATGCATATTCTGTCAATTTAATTTAGTTATCTCAAACAACAAAAAATATTTTCATACTAAGACTTGATTTTCGACTGATTGTTCCTATGGCAGCTATATGATATAGTAATCCGATTTCAATCAAATTTGGTCAGTATGTATGGGACCAGCTTTTATGCAAATTCTGTCAGTTTGTTGAAATATCTCAAACAGCAAAAAAGTTTTCCATACTGAGACTTGATTTTCAACTGATTGTTCCTATGGGAGCATATGATAAAGTGGTCCGATCCAAAATCTAAAACAACTCGATCTGCTCTTAATATAGACGAACCTACATACCAAGTTTGGAGTCTCTAGCTCTTATAGTCTCTGAGATCTAGGCGCTCTTACAGACGGACAGACGGCAGCAGACCAGACGGACAGACGGACAGACGGACAGACGGACAGACGGACATGGCTATTTCAACTCGGCTGTTGATGCTGATCAAGAATATATATACTTTATGGGGTCTGCCACGCCTCCTTCTGCCTGTTACGCACTTTTTTTTTGTGACAAAGTTAATAGACCCCTTTACTTTTTTAAAGTACGGGGTCTAAAAAAAACAACAAAATTATAAAACAAAAAAATTAAGATCCATAAATAAGTAAAGTTTTTATTTCTATATAAAACTAAACAAATAAATTATAATATATAATATATTTTTTAATAAATTACTTTGTGATTTATGTAAAAGAAAAAACGTAAGACACAGAATCTAAATTAAAATTGATAAATACAATTTTTTTCATTAAGATAAACCTCGAAATTAACAATGATAAAACAAAGTTAAGATCAATAAATAAGAAAAGTTCACATTTTTTTATAGATCTTAACAAATATAGACATTAATATATTCTAACACAAAATATATTTTGAAGTTTTAAATTAAATTAGTTTAAATCAACGAAAACTTTAGCAAATATTTTTTAAATTAATTTCCTGTTAAAGTTTCAGCACGTTCTAAAGTTCAACTCAATTTTTAAATGGCTTAAATCAATTCTAGACTTCTGGCTTATTACTACAATATTACTCAATGCAGTTCTCGACGCTGAGTCAGCCAGCAGCAGCAGCAACAACAACAACCGAAACAGCAACAACAACAACAATATCAGCAGCAATTGGGGAAAAGTTCGTTGTCAAACATTTGCATTTCGCTTGAATTTCTGATTGCAGCAAGAGACAAGAATGGAGAGTTCGAGTGTGGAGAGTGGAGAGTGAAGAGAGAGAGAGAGAGAGAGAGAGAGAGAGGGAACCGCTGGCCACTGGCAAATTGCAGACGGCAAATTAATGCCAGCGCATTTATTTTTGTCACAAATGCAAACAACGGCAACAACAACAACAACGACGACGTTGGCGTCTGGCGCTGCCAAAAGCGAAAGCAGCGCCAAGAAATAAATAACGCAAATAAATAAGAAAAGTGCCCCAGGGCACAAACACACACACACATACGGGCAGCGAGAGTGTGAAACAGAGATAGAGCAATGGGCAAAGCAGCAGAAGATGCGTCAAAGTTGCAGCTGCCATCCCGTTGGCAACATGCAGCAACATGAAGCATGCAACGGCGCAAAGGGCCAACAAATGATGAAAAATGTTTACAAAAAGATTTTTTTTTATATTTTTCTTTTTTTTTAGGCAGCCACGCCCACAAAAAAGCCATGCAGCGAGCACATTTGCCAATTAATTTGAAGTTGTTGTCTTCCCCCTCCAACAATAATAACAGCAGCAGCAACAACAACAACAGTTAATGCTGCTGCAGGGGCATGAAATGTTGAACAAATAAATAAAGCAGCAGCAGCAACAATAATAATATATAGGGTGAGAGGGTGGAGAGGGGAGAAGGGGGAGAGGAAGGGTTGAGAGCTTTGACAAGCCAATGCCATGACAAAACCCCTCTGCAATGCTAAAAGCCACAGCAGCAGCAGCAGCAGCAACCCCTCATGCAGAAACCCCCTATACACATCCCCCCACTGCTCCATTTGGTCTTCTTGCCACCAAACAGTCGCCACAATCTGTAAATTGCAAAAGTTGCACGCGTTTCCCTTCATTTTGCATACGTTTCATATTCATGTCGAGGAGCCACAGCAGCAACAGCAACAACAGCAACAACAACAACAGCAGCAGCATTTCAGTGAGTTCGTTGGCCGCCCACTTGATGCCACGCCCCTTTGGTTTGCTGACTGTGTTAGCCCAGACATGGCGACGCTGTCGCTGACGAGTCGTGTTTACAGTTAGAACGGCGGCAAATTGAATGTGCGTAAGTTGCAAAAAAGGGGGGAAAAACAAATTGCATTTTGAAATTGCAACAGCAACAACAACAACAACGGAGGCCATTGCAATTTTCAAATTAAACCAAAAAAGCAAAACAACAACAACAATTGGAACGACAACAATGAAAATTGCTAAGTTTGCTGTCATATCAATTAGCATATTAAGCTTTAAATAAGTCAACAAAACAAAAATAAAAAGAACAAAAACAATGTCTAGACAAAAGCGCCACCTAGTGGCCAATTTGTTGTAGAGGTTGACCTGCTGTTATCTCCGATCGTTTATCGATTAACCGCTTTACCGTTGCATAGCCAAATGACGTCATTGGCATTGTTATTTTGCCGCCTGTTGATTGATTATCGTCACATTGTCAACGATAACAATAGAAATATTAGGCGGCACAGTGTGGCAAACACTCTGAGCAAAGCTATACAATTGTAAATTAGTTTATGTTAAATAACCTATTAGGAAGCTATTAAGTTTATTGTATTGCACTTAAGTTTTTGTATTGAATTTAAATTAAATTCAAATCAAATCTCAATCAATTTATTTTTAATACCTGAATGATTTTCTAAATTTAAATAAAATATATGCTGAAATGTTGGCAACATTACGATGCATTTATTTTATTTTCCAAAAATGCTCCTTTCATATACACTAGCCAAAAAAACTATGTGTACACACCTTTTTTTACTTTAACAACTATTGTAAGTCAAGTCATCATAGTAAAAAAATATATTTAAAGAAGGTCGTTTAAACTCCGTTTGAATGATGAAAAATTTCCTTAAGCCATTCAGTACAAATTGAAAAATTCGAATTGTTGTGAACGTCTTCTTTTTCAACTTTAATCCTCGATTTTTTCAAAATATTATTTTGATGCAAAAAATTCATGAAACATTTCTAAGCGTAACTGCAAAAAAACTAAATTTAAAAAACCTAAAAATGACTATTCTTACCCCTTTTTCCTACATTTTACACAAAAAGTGGCATTTTAGCAATTTTCAAAAAATCAAAAGGTTACTAACAAAAATATTTTACAATTTTTTCTTAGCTAAACTTTAACTACAATTTCACAATAATTTAATAATGAAGATACGAAACTTTTTTTATTTATATATTGAAAATAAATAATAATACAACTCTGTGCAATTTATTTAAAATTAACCTAGCTTCAAGCTGTGAAAACAAGTCACATAATTTGAGTTTTGTCATTAACTCTCTGCTCATTTTGCCAACTTCCCTTTATGTCCACATCTTATTCCTGATTTTCCTCTCGCTGATTTCTGGCCACGCGTTTGTTGCATGTCGGCAGCGTTGGCTCTTTGGAAACATGCCATTCATTAGCGCTTTTGTTAGCACCTGGTCGCATTTTTTGTGCAAAAAATTTAACGAAAAGACAGACAACAACAATAAGTAAAGAAAAGCGCCGTTAATTATGCGAGCAGACGATTAGAATTGACCTTGAATGATTGAGTTGTAGTTGACGCTGGTTATCGGTCAATGCGTCGTATGCGCGATATCTTCTACACATCTAATCGGAGACTTGCCAAATGCAGTGAAAGTGGACACATGAGCAGGACAACTAGATGGGTTGTTGAATTTGTCTTGTTGTTGTCCCTTTCGTTAGCTTTGTTTGCGTTTTTGTCTGTTCCTTGTCGCTGTCAGAGTTTTGCCGTTTTCGGTTGATGTTTATTTAAAAGCTCTACATCATATTCGAAAATAAATTAGCAAAGCAAACAAGCAAAAATAAATTGGGCAAAAGAAAAAAAACAAATCTAAAATTGTAGAAAGGCAGCTCATTGTGTTAGTCTGTATCTTCCTTGCTCTCTCACTCTGCCTCTCTTTCTCTTTCTCTCTCTCTCTCTCTCTCTCTCTCTTTCGCTCTGTGTTGATTTGTCTCGCACATTCTTTTGTTTATTTTTGCACTTTGATGGAAAACTGCGAGAAAAGAAGAGGCAACAAATCAAAAATTTCAGTCGAGTTGTCGATCTTGCGATCTGATCAGACAACGAGGCAGCCACAACCAGACAGTTGCTTTGATGTTTACATATCCGTCTGTTTGTCCAACTGTCTGTCTTGTCTATCGAATCAACTATCTAACAGTATGTACAAACGTATCTTTGTATCTGTACCTGTATCTGTATACATATGTGTCGGTGAGCATTACGATAGTTTAGCAAACATTTCTGGCGTCTGGACAGCGGTTATTCAATGGCAAATTTATGGGCTAGACGTGCTGCTGAATTAGCTGACTGCCTCTTTTCTCTCCTCGCTCCCTTCTTCCCACTCTTTGTGTCATTTGCCCTCACTTCATACCCCTAGGCACAATACTTGCACGCGCACAATTTGTATGCCCTATTATTATGAATATTTTAGAAAGGGTTGCACAGACTACCATAAGTTGCTGTCAACAGCTTTAAGATAAAGTTAATCTTTATAATCTTCGTTTTAATTTGGTTACGGCTAGAGCCATTATTTATTTTATTTTATCTCAAATCTGAAAGATTTATAAAATTTTAAGGAATCTAAATGAGTTTATTAATATTTATCCACTGTTTCAAGAAAATATGAAATTTATATGAGTGAAATAGTTTTATTAAGGGGTGCCACAGAAATCGCTTTCCCTTCAATTTGACTTAAATTTGTATGAAATTTGAATTCCCCTGATTATAAGAAATCTTGCAATTTAATTAAAACTAAGCTGGTCAATATTTTTAAAAATGTGCTCCATATTTCAAAAGAAAGCTCTTTTATTCCAATACCTCCCAAATTATATATGTATCTCCAATATTTATATTATTTTAAAAGATTTTATAGTTCCATTAAGGCTGTTTTATTGCTCTAATGTTGTCTTATTATGATAGCTACTTTTAAACGCTAATCACGCCTTTGTTTATAGCATCAAATTATCAAGTTGTTAGACTATTCAAATATTATGCCCAAAATAGAAAAAAAATGTCTATGTTTATCTCGTTATAAACTTTATCACTTGTTAATAATCTCACAAGTTTCAGTTAAATAGTAAAAGGTGAAAGTGTGCGTCGTCAGACATTTTTACATTTTTTAAGTTTAAAATCTTTATTATGACGATAAAGTTTGTGGCGTCTGGGTTAATTACTGACAGAGCATTGGAACAGTCGTTGTATTCATTCGGTTATTTTTATCGTTGCCACTTGTCACAGGTTGATTGATGATGAACTGAACTTGAAACTGTTATTGCAAAAATCAATGAATGCTTTGATTTTCAGCCAAACGAGACGATTCAAGTCGAGACAAGTTGAGTCGCGTCGTTTCGAATTGAGTTGAGTCTTAAGATCAGCAACGAGAATAGAACTGTATATTAGATGAATGTACTGTGAAGCTGTGGCAACGCTTTTGCCACAATGCGAAGGCCATATATCAAGCTGAAGCTGAAGCTGAAGTTGTGGCCAATGAATGGGAGATTGACTGACTGAATACGAGTCTGTCGACCATTTGGCCAGAGCTCGTTGAGGCAGCTGTCAGTCGTACGACTGATAATTGTAACGCTAATTTCCAGTCAACTCGGATACGAATGTATCTATAAGTTGTTTATCTGTATCTGTATCTGATTGTGTATTTGTGAGTTTCTGAATCTGCATTTGTTGTGCTTGATTTTTTTTGATGTCTCTTTGCTGTGATTTGTTAATTGCATTCTATGATACTTGTTTTTTTTTTTTGTTTTTATGTGTTGTTCGTTATTTCTATTTCAAGTGCAGACTGCAGCTTGTGATTGGCACTCTGAATTGTTGTTTTTAAATGCAAATATTTTAATTAACTAAATGCCATTTGCAATGTGCGGAAACTCATATCAATGTCAGCTATTTGTAAATTGCGTATTATGCACACTAAATACAATAATATTTGTTGAACCTTAGTTATATGTAGTCCGCATTTGGTTTTTGTGCCACGTGACAGCATTTGTCATGCCACATGCGGCAGGCATAATAAACAATTAACCAAATACAACGACAACTACAACTACAACTTCAACTTTAATTCCAAGTCCAGCTCTGCGCAAATTTGCCGTCAGTTTCTGTCGCGAATCGACGCGTCGTCACCTTCTGTTGATGTGTGCAAAAAACTTTGTCGCTTCGCGCCGCGGCCAATGACCAGACAATGACCCAACCAGCGAACGCCATTAGCATTATCATCGGGCTCGGGCCCGTCGACAATGCCAGTTACAACAACAAGAACAACAACAACAGCAGCAACAACAACAATAACAAACGACGCGTCGGCGACAACGTCGGCAACAACGAAGCGGCAATAAAAATTATTAACATTTAAACACTGCTTTGAAAAAGCCACACGCAGCGACCGTCAAATGCCGTCGTCAATTGACCAAGCTCCACGGCATGCACAGTGGTTTCAAGTTGACGATAAGCCCAATTAATATTTAACTCAGTTATCACCTCAATTACTTGAAAATATCTAAGTAACATCTGCTTTATTCAACATGACAAATCTCTTGTTTTGAAAAAGATACGACAGTTTGAAGTTTTTGATAAAAATGACAAATATCAATTGCTTGAAAATATCTAAGCGATATCTACTTTATCCAACATTGCAAATCGTTTGTATTAAAAAAGTTACGACAGTTTAAAGCTTTTCAAAAAATATCAAGGGGTAATAATGGATTGACAGTATTAGAACATAATTAAAGGTCATATTCACATTTCGCAAGGGAATCGGCATAGTTTTGACAAAGATTTGAGAGTTGGAAATTTTTAAAAATGTGTGAAGGGAAAGTATTGAATAATCCTGCATGAAAATAACCAAAAAAATAATCTAGCGAAAGTCTGTACTTGAAAATCGCATCCGCAAAACTCGAGCTGTACATTTTTCAGTTCATTTTTCACATCAATCACTGAGAGAGTGTAAGTTAGCTAAAATCGATTTACCCATATCGATACATTCCATACACCTCTTTTTTTAACATGTTCGCACCACTGTGCGGACTGTATCATTGTAATCATGATGTCTACGATCATCAGCATAAACCATCAACGCTTTGGCACTTTGAGACACATGCGGCTAGCCGCGGGCCAAGCTCAGGCAAACATCCAACAAACCAACAGACCAACAACAACATTTGGGTTACTAAAACAGCAAAACGACGACGAATTGGTCGTAATAGCAACGAACTGAAGCGAGCCCCAAAAACGAAGCGAGCAACGAAAACCGAAGCCAAAAAGCGGAACTTGTAATTTTATTTCGTGTATTTCACGTTTAGCGAGGTGTCGCTAGCGCAGTTGTTGTTGTTGTTGTAGTAAGTGTTGTAAATGTTGTTGTTGTTAGTGCTGTTGTTGTTGTAAGCTAGCTGGTGTCTGGCTTAATGAGCTGGCGGCTTTTTTTCGCTAGTCTCACGGCCCAATTGCAAACTAATTGCAAACGCAAACGTATGAGCCAAAATTGAGGGAAAAGAGTTGTGAAAAGAGCTGGAGAGTTGTGCTGAGAGCGGTGGGAGAGCGGAGGGAGAGGGGAGCAGCAGTTGAGCTGACACCTGAGATGCACTTGAGCGCAAATAATGGCACACGACATGGCCCCGAGATTTGTAGATCTGGCTTTAATTTTGCCTCTATTTCTTTTCCTTTTTTTTTTGGATGTGGTCAAGTTGCAGCCACATGTTGCCAATTTGAATTAGCATATTAAACGTCATGCCGGTGTTTTGGGGCGTGGCACATAATGTGGCAGCTTTTATCTTGTCTCTGTGACGTTCATTTTTAATGTCAACATAACAATTTCTGCTTATCTAATTGCAACGATTTCATGCAACAATCCAAAGCCAAGTTCCAGTTCCATGCGAGGCAGATGAGCAGGTGTTTTGCACTAAGTGCCAGGCATGTCACCGAGTAAAAAGACAGGCGACACAAAAAAAAAGAGGATGCAACGTCGCAAACAGAGCCTTAAGTCTGTGGCAGTCTAAGCAAGTCTCCAAGTCTTAGACGCGACTTTTATCTTTCACTTCGTCGTCGTCGTCGTGGTCGGTAAAACAAAGTTTGCCTTAATTTGACTAGACTTACGCATTTAGAACCGGAAATGTACGAGGCAACTGTCATTTTGTGCAAATGACACAAAAGACGACAGCCACAGTCAGAGACAGGCCAAAGCAGTTCTTTCTTGGTCCATCTTGCAACATAAAATGAAATGGAGCTGCAACAACGACAACGACATAGATGAATGACTGTGTGGACTTCGCACAGCTGCCCGAAGGGGTCTGATTCTTATATGTAGTACATACTTGTAACTGCCCTCGGATTACCTTTTGGATTTGCTTTAAACTCGACTTGTAAGTGTACATACCTGCAATTGAAATAGAAGAACAGAGATTTAGTTTAAAGTTTTTGAATATTATAATTATGAGAAGAGAAAAATAATTACTTAACTAAAATATGTATTTATAGTAATTATTATTATTATAGCAATATTTAAAAAATATAAGAATGTATGCAAAGTCAGTTTTTCTGGAATTAAGTCAACTTATCAAGTGACAGTTTTTGTCAATTGAAAAAAAAAATAATTCTTAATCAATTTCTAGATCAAACCATATTAAAAATGATATTTCACATGAAAATATGTTAAATTTTTACCATGTTATAAAAAGCGTGTAGTTTTCTTACATAAACTAATTCATAAGTTTAACAAGTCATTATTGTAGTAGTATTTATAAAATACTCTACTCTTTCTAGCTCTAATCATACCACAATACAAAGTACACCGATAAGAAATCGCAATTTCATAATGTTCTTGAGAACAATGCCCTAAATATGAAACTTAAGATTCAATTTACAATTTAAACGTGAGAGCTACTGAAAATGCCTGCTTTGATAAGACATTTACTGTTAATGGAGTACTTAATTCTTCCGCCCATTGATCTTGAACGTCCACAAATTTGTCTCTTATTCACTCAATCCCAAAACCCCTTCCCTTTAATACGCATAATTAGATTTTGACTGTGTTGAGTGTCAGCGGGCCATGACAAAGATGCCAACAAAGTCAAACTGCAGAGACCTCAGCGAAGAGAATGATGTTTATGTTGATGCTGTGAATGTTGATGATGATGCGGTCCATTTGGCAGCACGGAGAGTGTCAAGTGATGACATCTCCCGTTGACCTTCAAGCGGGCGGCTTTTCTCAATGAAATGTGGATCACACACACTCAAGGAAGTTCAACAAAATGACTGTCGTAAGTCTTCCGAAAAAAGCAAACAAACAAAAAACCCAACTCAAGTGAATATTATCAGCAACAACAACAACGACAGCAACTACAACAATGAGCACACACTCAAAGATTGGCGTTAATTTTCTTATCAAGCATGAAACAAAAAGAAAAAGTAATAATAATATTAGACAAGAAAATTTCAAAATATTCTGAAAAGAATAAAAAGAAGTAGAAATAACAAAATTGGCGACGATGTCGCGACGACCAGACAAAAATAAAATTCAGCGATAACACCAACAGTGAAAATACAACAATAATAATAACAATAACTAGAGTCAGACCCGAACAGCAAGAATCAAATAGAAATGCGCTAAACACGAGACTGCACGACTAACAGATGCCCTGCTTCTATTCAATTTTTCAATAAATAATAGAAAATTGTTGAGAAATTTGAAGAATATATTATTATTAAATATAAAGAAATAAAGAATAAATTTAAAAAAAAATTATATAAGTCTATGGTTCTATTCCTTGCTTAATGGGTATCAAAAAACCAACAAAAATGGCGCACGTTGAGAACGAAATAAGCTAAAAGGCAATGACAGTAGTGAAAAAAATGTATAAAAATCATTGGCGCTTGGCCAATTGTCAGCAACAACAACAACAAGAACTGTCGACAGCAGAGTGGAAAAAATAAATAAAATATAACTCAATGTGTATAATATTCATAAATGTATATATGTACTAACAAATAAACATAAATATGAATAGGCAAGTGCGAGTAAGTATGTGTGTACAAGAATATAGCCTAAAGGCAACAAAAAAATTCAAATAGAGCAAAGCAAATGAGACGCAAAAGCCAAAGACCAGACAGAACAACAGAGCCAAAGTCTCAACCTCTCTCTCCCTCACTCTCTCTGTCTTTTCTCACTCTTGCTCAGTGCGTAAGGGGAGGAGGCAGATGAAAAACCCAGCGAAATGTTTTAATTAAAATTGTCTTAATTTATAATTTATGTTGGCGGCATTAATTCGCAGGCAACGTCGCCGATTGACGCGACGGCACTAATTCACAGCTGGCCAAAGTATCTAAGAGATACTGTATCTCAGTATCATATCTACAAATAACTACAAGTCACAACTATTCATAGAACAAATTGCAGTCAATATTTATGCATTTTTTAAAAACAGTAAAAAAATAAAAATAGTGGTCACATAATAAATATATTAAAATTAAATTATGAATCATTAAATAGTCAAAGTTTGATTTAGGTTTGTGATTCATAAGCAATTCATAAAATGGAAAAGCAGAACATAAAGATTCAGATAGAAAAAACTTGAAAAGAATTTGAATATAATAATCTCATAGTTTTAAATACAATTTTTTACTGATTAAAAAAAAAATCGAAATAGTTTCAATGTTTAAATAATTTGCGAATTTAAATTCTCGCCTAGGAATGTCTTTAAATTGTCAATAAATTGTTTGGAAAACTCAATTTTGCGTCAACAAAGAAATATGTACAGTTTTGTGAAAGCCAAAGTATGATTTCTGTCACGTGCCCATCCCTAATGGCAGTTGGCAGTTGTGACTGCGAATGTAGCTAAAGTTGGAGTTGGAGTTGAGGCTGAAAGTTGTAAGTTGAAACAGAAGTTGTAATGGAATGTGCGCCCCTAATGTTAAAGTGCCACATCCAAAACTCTTACAATTCCACATATAAAAAAGCGGATTTCAGTGCGCGCGAGCGTCCCTAATGAAAACGCAGTTGCTGAAGGAGCCAAAGCAGCCAAAGGAGCTAAAGAAATAACAGCGTCGTCAGTGTTGAGTACAACGAACGCACCGTCAATGAGGTCGACGAGGACGACAAGAACGATGACGATGACGACATGTTTGCCCCCCAATTGGCAGAAGAGTGAACGCATTGTCATTGAAAGGAACTTGAACGGCGAGTAGGAAGCACAAACAACAATGCAAGTTGGCTTCTAACAAAGACAAAACAAAAAAAAAAGATGGCAACAGAGGACAGCGACTGAAGGCGGCCAGGGGCAGCGACCGCAGCAGGTTCGGCAAACGAGTTCACGACGACGGGGACATCATCATCATCATCATCATCATCATCACCATCATCATCATCATCATGTCCTGCATGGATAAAGTCTTTAACCTTTCAAGGATTTTCTAGACACTGGCAAGTCGCATTTATTGAACATTTGGTCTAACAACTGGCAATGTTTGCTTGTTAGGGCTTTAACAACAGCCGAGGGGAAGGGAAACTACGATATATACATATAAGTTTACTTGGAGGGGATCGTCAGTTGCCTGGCAACAGCAAACTGTGTGTGCAGATCTTATATCAGGATAAATGCTGAGACGAGTGCAAAAATCTAATAAATTCAACTTACCAAAGGGGGGAGAAAAAAAACACAGAGAGTGTATAAGAGTGTAACGCACAAGAGTTGATGAACTTTTAGCTAAACTGAGGGCAACTGTCAGCGTAAAAAAGAGACCAAAAATAGAGAGGGAGAGATAAAGAGGGAGAGAGAGATTGCGTTACGCACCAAGTTGAGCTACCTGAAAGCAGCAGCTCCTACCCTAAAGAGCTGATAATAACAAAGAAAATGCCTTAAGCTAAGTACGAGTAGTCTATAAAGAAATCATAGCGATGACAAACAGTTCACGAGGGTGGTACTTAAAGTTGTCACAAGTGGACAATTAGGCGTTATAAATGATTAATATTTTTTAAGAAACATTTATATAAAAGTTTGTATAACATTTTTTAACTGTGGGAATCAAATTAAAGTCTGATTTTTTTATAAAAATGAAATCCTTAACTTTGCAATTATTTTGAATTGTGATTTTAGCGGAAATTCTTAGTAAGTATTAAGTCTTAATCTTAAACATTGCAATTAAAATTTATTTTCTCCCACTTTTCTTATATTTTTGTTTTTGCATTCCAAATTATATAATATTTAGTCAAACTTATGATCTTAACAGTTTAAATCAGCGGTGGGCACGCAGTGGCTCCGGGAGCAGCGACTGCTCCCAACTATTTTTCTGCCTATTCCGCCGTTGTTTTAAATAATCCCATATGAACTGCCCTCTTATTGATGTCATATGTGTGTACATATCTATACTATATAATATTTCCAAGTAACCCTCTGTTCCAAGGTGTTGCTTTGTCCTGATGCTCTACGCACATTGCCAAACAGAAAAGCAACGTAATTTACTTTTGTCTTTTGGGGTTGGCTTTTGTGGCTTTCGTGTGCTGTAGTAGATGAAAAGGATATTTGAGCTCGTATGTTTGTCTAGGGGTTGTCCAACCCATTGTTGTTGTTTTATCTCCAATGCTACGCTTTGAATGTCTTAGATCAGGAAGGGGAACGAGAGGGAATGGGGAAGCACGCACTTTCGTCAATATTTGCAATGCGTTTGCAATTAAAAATTTAAAAAGCTGCTAAAGCAAAAAAATAGATAAAACCATCATTAAAAATTAGCAATGCCCCAGGGAGAACTGCATTAACTAAGCAGAGGGTCGCATTGCAAAGAAGAGGAAAGAGAAAAGGGGAAGGGAGAAGGAGGAAAAGCGGGGTAACTCGTATGGTTTAATTGCCTTTTTTGCCAAAGATTAATGCCCGTTGATAGAGCGCTACAAATTGCCATAGATAAAGGATAAGAAATAAGTGCAAAACTAAAGCAAATTTGTCATTAAAAGAGAAGGAAAAAAAAAAAAATTAGAATACTCGTAATATTACGTATACGTAATGTAAGAAATAAAACTTAAAAGGCAACAGCACTTGCTATATATTGTACTATTCAATCTATCAACAATTTTTGTTAGTTACGCCGTCTGTTTTATAGATTGTGTTTCTCCTTTTCTTTTATTTTATTTTCTTGTTGCCATTTCACACATAAATTTGATTTATTTGCTGCCTATTTTTAAACGCAAAGCCAAAGGCGACGAAGACGTCGGCTAATTGTTGCTGACATGGCCAGAACAGGAAAATGAGAAAAACAACAACTGGACTGTACTTATGCCTAACAGAAAGATACTCTCAACATGGACAAGAGTGAAGTCAATAAAATACTCTATACTATTGGAAGACACACATAAAGTTGTGAACAGCTATCGACATAGATAAATTTTTAACACTATAATTATATTTAAAATATGTTAATTAAAAAACATTTCCGTAATTCAACTCATAGCTAATATGCCCCGTTTAAAAAGCTGCATGAGAAATGCCCATAAATTTTAAATATTTTGCTTGTTTGCACTTTCGGCATATTTTTTCAAAATTATTTCACTTTGTTGTTATATATGTTTTTTCTTCGCTTTTGTTGGCAGTCAAAATTGTTTGTCGTTTGTCGTCGACGTGGACGTGGACCACGCCCACATCAATTTTTGCTGTCTGTGAGTTCTCTACGTTTTTTCCTTGCTTTTTATGCTCTTTTTTCCACATTTTTTTAATGAACAAAATATTTTTGCTCAAAAAGAAAAGGAAATGAAAATATAAAATAATTTTTCAAGCGAATTTCATGAGAATTTTGCATGAGCTGGTTGTCGGTTTGGTGGATAGGTGGATTGGTGGGCTGGTAGTTGGCTTTAACAAACATCCCGGCATGATTTTGACAAGGTTGTCGCCAGGTTGACTCATACGATGAGGTCCACAACTGTTCAAGAGCTGCCTCTCTCAATGACTGAATGACAACAATGTGCGCCATAATTGACTTGAAAATGCGTCAATGGACAAATGGAAAATTGCTTGCAGCGCTGGCTTAACGTTCAGTGGGTCAAATGCGTTTTGGACGATTCAGTCTTGGCTGCTAGTTGGCTAAAACCACTTAAAATATTTAGCCAAAATCGCGCTGTGCAGAATTTAACCGCCGAAATGCTTGATAAATTGCATAGCTCGAGACGGACGGAACATCAAACAGCTGCAAGCAAACTGTGCAACTGTGCAACGGTGGCAAGTGGGGCAGACAGATATTTCCATGTTGCCTTTTTAAGGTCATGGCGCAAAACCAACTCAAATTGGCATAATTGAGCCGCAAGTAGGCGGCATGGGCGTGCCAACGTGCAACAACAGCAACAACATCATCAACAACAATAGTTGAATTGGCAATGGCAACAAGTTGCTGCCCCATTGTTGCAATTGCCATTGCATTGAGTCAACAACAAAACGAGTGCTTAACACAATATTTATGTTGCATGCAACATTTATTTATTTTATTGTAATTAAACAAATTTTATTAACAGCTAAATTACACATATGTACATTTGTTGCATGCAACATTTATTTATTCATTTACAATTAATTTATATATTGTTATAAATAACTTAGTCCACATTTGTTGCATCTGGAACATGCCCCAAAATGTTGCCAACATTGGCCCACAATGTGTTTTGCTGCTGGCCAACATTTTGGCCAATTGGCAGCTGGCAACCGGTTCGACGGCCCAAATAATTGCCATGGCCCGACTTGAATGCGTTTATTTCCCAAATCAAGTTCAAAACTGCAATTTTTATTAGTGCCAATGAAAATGATGATGATAAACAGCATGATGATAATCATGTTGATAATGATGTGAAGGAAAGCTAACTGGCAAATACTAAACAGCAACAGTTGACGCATTTTTCGTTGGCCGTTTACATAAGCCAAGGGCTCTCAGCGCGCAGACATTGCAGGCAATTAGACGACGACGACGACGACAACGACGACTGAGCTGGCCCAGACACTTGGCCAACAACAATCTTGAGAGTTGCCTGTCACGTGTAAAAAGTCAATAGATTGCACAATGCGGCGTGAAGTGCGCTAGGTGAGAGATAGAGGTGAACAAGGGAAGGAGAAAGAGAGAGAGAAAGAGAGGCAATAAAGTGGTTGCTCGCTATTGCTTTGCAGCGTCAATATTTCCGTGATAAAACAGCGAGCAAAAAGAAAATAAAGACAGAGAAAAAGCTAGAGAGAGAGGGAGAGAATATACAAACAGAGAGAGAGCGCGACTTTCTGACAGCTGAGAGAGACAGTCAAACATTTCATTAATTACAAAAACAAAGTAGAAAAGTTATAGGCAAGTGCCCGACTAAAAGATACCCGTTACTCATTTAAAATACAAAAATTTAAAATATGCATTTTCAACTACAACGTTATACATAAATTTTATACATGCTTAATAACTAAAAACAGCCAATTGCCAATTGGTTATACATATTTAAAAGATATTGATGGTATTGAAAATATTTAAAAGAGAATTTAATATCATAAAGGGGTTTTTATTTTAAAAACACTGTGTTGTTTGTTAGTTGCATAGAAGTGAGTCTACCAAATTTGGTGAGTCTAGCTCTTATAAATTCTAAGATCTATTTGTTGATATAGATGCTGATCAATTATAAATAAATTTATTATATTTTTATATATGTACATTTACAATATACCCTTGTGCCCTGCGAGTAACGAGTAAAACAATGCACAACAACAACAACTGCAACAAAGAAATGCTAAATGCACGTTACGTTATAATTACACAAAATACACCCTAATAACCCACCTGACCACACCCCTACAGCCCACAGCCGCCCCCTGGTTTTTGGTATCGTCTTCGTCGCATTGTCAGCTTCTAATATTTCATTAGCCCGACAGTCGCGTGCCTTCTGTCGACTTGAAGCCGCGTCAGCAACGTCAGACTTGAGACTGGCCAGGGGAAGAAAGCAGACAGGAAGCGGTAGAGGGAGATGGAGGTGAAGGTGGAGGGGCTAGTGGTACGCTTTGGGGGCAGCCACTTTGAGGTTATGTGCGCACAATTTACGTGTGCCAATTAAAAAAAAATAGAAACACACACGACAAGCGGGACTTGTGCGGGGTATCAGGGTGGTTATTGTGTGGGGTGTGGACTGTGAGGTGTGCTGTGTGGGTGAATTGGGGAAGGTCTATATTGCAGGTCTGTTCGGCTCGAAGGTTGGGCTGACAACGTAACAGAACAACGTAACTGGCCGCAGTGAGCGCATTTTATAGTTCAGTGCCTGCGACAACAACAGCCAATGTAGGTAAGGCAAAACCCTAAAACAAAAACAAAACCGAAACTTAAACAAACGAATCTCAGATGCTCTACGGGGTATTTTAAGGTAATTGAATAGTTATGGAGTAAACAGTTTAATTATAATACTTCAAATATCAGTGATAATAAGAAGAGAAACAAAAACGGAAAAAGATTACAAAAACTTAAATGTGGCAAAAGTGTACAAGAAATATTAAATAGTTGTCAATTTTGGTAATATTAAAATTACTATATAATTGAGCAACATAAAATGATTTAAGAACTAAGATTTTGATACAAAAAAAAAATTGGATTGGATTAAATTTAAAAAAAAAAATTAAAAGTATAAAACTGATATAAAAAGATATTAAAATATTAAAAGCAGCTATGATAATAATTACAATTATAAATAAGACTCATACTGATTATATTTCCTGTTCTTTCTATTGCAATGTTTAACTTAAGTTATTTTAACTGTTTTTGCATGTTATTTCAAATTTAAATATTACTAGTGCGTTAATTTATAGCTTTATAAAGAAAATAATATAAAGAAAATCATCCGTATTGCAGGAGAAGAAAACTAGATTTGCATATGGATGCAGCATCTGAGTTAGTCCTATAATCAAATTAATATAATTTAATTATTTATTACTATAAATATTCTGAAAATGGTTCTATTCATAGTGAATTTATTATTATTGATTTTATTATAATTATAATTGCAATATAAACTAATATTATGTACATATTATTTGATTTTAGACCCATAATTTCTTGGGCAAACCTTCTTAGTCGTTGATTACGATTTTGACAATCGCTTGGAAGAGAAACAATTGACCCAATCTAATTTATATACTCAATATCTTTTCCGATCATTTGACAAATTGAATGGAAATATAGTCATGCCCCAGTTTGATTACCAAAGTAGTTGCATTAACCAATGCAAATGTTTGTAAGTGTATTGACAGCGTCATTGCTGTTGTCTTGGGGCATTACATTTTGTGGCATCCACGGCGTCACCAGCAGCAACAACATTTTGTTGGGCACTATGCAAATATGTAGATGAATGTGTGTGTGTGTGTGTGTGTTCGTGTGACGACAATATCATTTACAACAAGCAAATGCCGTTGACGTGTTGGCTGTGAGGTGACTGGTTGCGGGTGTTGTTGCTGCTGTTGTTGTTGTTGCTGTTGCATTTGCCGCCATGTCGCGCGAAATTTACAATTGACGTCGTTGTCGACGTTGTTGCTGTTGTTGCTGCTGTTGTTGTTTTTATTGTTTGTTTTGTTTTGGTTTTATTTTTTTTTGCAATGCTCTCCCATAGCCAGACACTCGGCTCAATGTTCACTCATGCGCAGTGACAGGCGGCTGCAACAAATACAACTACAACAACAACAGCAGCAACAACATCGACAGCAGCAGCAACAACAACAATAGCTGCCACATTTTGACGTGCAAAACGTCTAGAATTTCTCTTGACGGCTTTTGGTTCGATGCTCAACACGAGTAGCCGTTGAAATTCAAAACACCCACCTAACAACAACAACAGCAACAACTACGACAACAACAACTGCAGCAACATTAACAATAGCAACAGCTGCACGCAAATCTAACACAATTTTGTTTTTTGTTTTGTTTTTGTTGTTTTTTCGGCAGATCAGCAGGCAACAATTCTCTAGATTATTGTTGCTATTATCGCGTGTGAAAGTGCCAACAGAGTTTTCAAACTGAGCACGAAGATTGAAGATTTTTGTGCATATTTTCTCGAAACAACACTTAATGTTTGCCTTGCTGGACAATAGAGTTGTTGACGGAATCGGGTTTAGACGGGTTGGTTTCATTATCTAAATGCCCCATAAAACGTATGTCAAGTGTCGTCTTACAACGGCTGTCAATCAATTACTGCTTGACAAGTGCAAAAGCAGAAACCAAAACTCAATTGAAAACCGAAACCACATGCCAAGCGTTACACATTTCACAAGGTTACAGCTGTGCAGAGGCTAAATTGTTGTGTGGGACTTTCCTTAAAGTTTATTATTTCTATACATTAAAACATCAATTTCCTAAGATTTCAGTTGCATATAGCAAAAGATCTAAGCTTTTAATAGTAAAGAATCATCGATTTAGCCCTGATAATGATGTAAAAATAGGATAAAAATCTTTCCTTGAATATGATCGAGTTTATTTTAAAAATTCAAGAAAATTATCAACTTAGTTTTCGTAAATACTAAAATTTTCTAAAATTTATTATTAAGATTTATTATTTATATAACTTTAATTTTTAATTTTTATTTTAATTTATTTTGTAATTTAAATCAGCGGTGGGCACGCAGTGGCTCCGGGAGCAGAAGCTGCTGTAAACTCTAATAGGGTTGTTGTTGTTGATGTTGTTGTAGTGCTTCCGAATTCAGATTTCGTGCCCACCGCTGATTTAAATATATTTATTTTTAAATTTTAATGTTTCATTTCAAGTTATTTAAGATGATATTTTCAGCTTAATTTTGTAGATAAATTGGCGTACTTTATTTTCCGTCTCTTTTGCTATACGCTCCCGCGTTTCTTTCTCTCACTCTGTCACTCTTTATTCAACAGTCTAATTTCTGTCTCTCTTTCTCTCTTCCTCTTTTACAAGGTCGTTAATTTATCTGTGTTTTAATCAGGTTAGTCTTCTCTCTTTCTCTCTCCTTCTTTTTAACTATCTTTCTCTTTGCAAAGAAAATAATCACATTAAAAATGTGCTCCCATTGATGTCGCTGCTATTGTTATTCTTTCTATTATTATTGCCATTTTTTTTACTATTTTTTGTAGCTTCTTTTATTGCTACCGCGACTTTTATCGAATTCAAAAGCAATTAGTGCAAAAGAGAAAAAATACTTTGTGAATTTTTTTATTTATTTTTTTTTTTGCACATTGATGAATGCGAAATCGAATCTCATATCATTTAATAGGAAATTATTAACAATTATGTTTCGAAATCAATGTATTATAGTATTGCATCTGTTGTGATTTGACTTCATGGTGAGTGAACTTCAATTGACTGCCCAATTAGCAGTCATTGTATTGATGGTGGAGAGCTCCAGCTGTGTGCTCTTGATAAGCAATTTGATAAGTCAAAAAAGACAGAGAAGGAGTCAACTCATTGCGAATTTCCGCCTAGACAGACTGAGCAACCGTTAAGCAAATAGGAAGGAAATAAACAAGGTCCGAAAGCAGACAGACAGACTGAGAACTAGAACCTGAACCTGAACTCAGAACAACCAAAGATATAGATGCAAAAAGAGAGAGAGAGAGGAATAAACCAGTGAAGCAAGTCGCCATCGTCATAGACCGTCACCTGTGCCAGGTGTAAACTGTCAGGTGTTGCGACCAGGGACGTTAGGGGGAGGAAGGGGGTGGAGCTGATGTGGCTAGAACCGTCTGACGGAAACGTTGGCCAGCGAGAACATGGGAAATGACACTAGGAAATCGCTTGTAAGCAACTCGCTCAATGTGTGACTGAGTGTGGAATGGCCAACAACATAATCATCATCATCATCATGATCATGATTATCATTGTAGTGAAATGTTGCACAGCTCAAGATTTGTGATAGCATCGCTTTAAACGTTGCATGCAAATTCTGTCACGTCTGCCACGGAAGACGTGTTCTTCAAGATGCTGCCCGGATAGATATGGATTTGTAGAACTCTTTCTTCCCAGACTAGATACCAATGAAAAATGTACTATACGCTCACATTGCACTGATAAGAACTATTATAACTAAAAAGCTGATAAGAGCACAGAGAGAAAGAGCGAGAGTGAGTGAGAGAATGTGTGAGAATAGAGGTAATCACAGATAAGAAAAACTGCGCAAGGCGACCTCATAAGTAGTATTATTATTATACTACATACATAAATACATACTTATTTTACAATACGTATTTGTATTATCAGCAGTTGTAGCAAAGCTTCAATTCAATTATCAATTATATATATGCATACTATACTATTTATACTATATATTATGTACACACTTCTATACAATTTAGTTGAGACATTTGTAACACATTTTAAGTTGCTGGCGAACACGAAAAATTATATTACACATATAAAAACACACAAACAACAACAACAACACAAAACAAGGTCAATGCCTATTAGCAAAATAAGTAAAAATAAATAAAAATTCCAAAGTACAATGTCATCAGCTGCAAAGACGAATACGCAATGCCCTAAATACAATATTAAAATTTAATTCTAATTGGGAAATTCTTTGAAATTAAAACTGCGAAAGTCGCCATCTGGCGTTCAGAACTGTTACTAACAACATCCAGTGATATGTTAAGCATTTTTCAATTACAAATCTAAATACAAATTTACAGCGAACAGCGATTCCAATAATAAGTGCAACAATATTGATTGGAATCATTGACAAAATATTTACATAATAATTTTCACCTCAAAAAAGATGAAAAAGAAAATAATAAATAACAAAAATAAATGTTGAAACACGTTTTGGTTATTTAAATATTTTCACTAATTTGGTGTGTGTGCTAAAAAAAAATAAATACACATTTCTCAAGTCTATTGAAAAACGATACGCAACAAGAACAACAACATCATGTCAATATCATTAGCAACAAAAATCGAACGTTCAAATTTAATCGTTGGGCTTAATTAAAATAAACATGGGAATGAGTTTTAAACATTTGCCAAGTGGGCCGAGTGGGAGAGGAGTGTTGACAGACGACGCTGAGACGCTGGCTCTCCAGCTCCAAGATTGTCTGTCTATGTCTGGATTGGAGTCTGAGTTGGAGTCTGAGTCTCCCCAGAGGCCACCAATGGAACTGCAACAACAAGCAAACTATTTAGATTTAAGATCAGCGATAAACGACGCATAAAAGTTGCCTAAGCTGAGGTTCAGCCACATACACACCTGTCCCAACAACAGCAACAACAACAATGCATGCAAAAGTACTTAGAATCGTACTCAAGGCAGGTACTGACTTATAGAAGCACCTAGCCCAGGCCTAGACCCGACCACACCTTGACAGACTTTGCCTTTAGTTCTCCTTCTCTCTCTCCGTTTAAGTTTTTTATTTTTGCGCATTTGCAAAAACAAAATACCAACAGAGAGACAGCAACAACAAAAAGCGAACATCACATGACATGATGATGCGAGGAGGTCTCGAGACTTGCCAGCGGGCTCTTTTAATAGATCAGCAGCCATAAGAGTGAGTGAGCGTGCGATGGACTGGCTTATCGCGCTTATCACATCGCCAACTGTCAGCTCTCCCAACAACAAGCTCAACGAAGCAAATCCCTGGGGTTAATAATCATATACTATACATATAAATCTATATAAATACATACATATATTTAATTAGAACAAACGTCATCGGACTTGGCAGCAACAATCGCTGGATGAGGTTCAGAGAGATTAGATCCATGGGACGCAATTAGCCCAAAAAAGGTTGAAGAATTGCATAAATATTAAAAAAAAAACAAGCCAGAAAGGCTATAGTCTAGTTTCCGACTATGGGATACCCTTTACTTAGTTAAATAAACATAAAATATTTTTTTATTGTATAATTTTAGGCACTTACATCGCTTGAAACTAAAATCAGCCATTACTACCGTTCTGTTTGGTCGATCCTGTTGCGACTAAGTTATAATAACAGATAAATTTCATTTTCAAAACAAACTTTTATTTTAAAATCGAAATAAGTGTTATTCTGCAAAAAAAAATAATAATTGTTCTTTTTTAAGCATTTCTCAAAATCATTTCATGACAAACTTGGCGAATAAAAGAGAATATTTTCTGAAAGTCCAATTCAGCTTAATTTGAGTTCATCATGACAGTCCAATTAGCTGATCACATAGCTCATATAACTAATCAAATTATACTCCAAGTATTATTAAATAAAGAGCGAAAGATCAATGGTGAGAGGGACACGAGTTTGCCTAAAAACGTGCTTCTTCTTCGTATTTTTTAGAGGTTTTACTAAAGAAGAAATGTAATTCTTATCAGTTGGACTTTATGGATCGTTCGATTAAAGGTAACCCTGACTAAATGTGTTTTGTTTCATTTTTTTTTTAGTACTTTTTTTGGCAATTCAAAACGTGGTCAACGAAAATTTTGTGCAGACTTTATCAGGCTGGCTGGCAGATAAGATAAGCGAATGTCCAATGAATTACAACAACTTGAAGCTTTTGGGACGTGCCAAGCGTTCAATTTTTAATTTTGTAATTTCATGCATACAACCAGAAACACAAAGACCGAAAACGAGCGACAAACAAAAAGCAAGCAAAACAATAACAAAGCCCAAAAAAAGAGACGAGTCTTATTGAAAGATACAGAGATATTTGCAGAGATTAAAGTATTTATGTAAATTTTGGTACTTTAATGAGCGTTAAGCAAAAACCCGTTGATACAGTTTCGTTTCGAAAACATGAACATGAAATTCCAAAAAGCAAAAAATAAATAAACAAAATTTCGCGATTTAAAATTATTCTAAGTGGAAGCTAACTTGCAGATCAAATGTGTTATGTAAGCAGCTGATAGAGAGAGAGAGAGAGAGATAATGAGAGCAGGCAGCGAAAGTTAACAGGCGGCTGCGAGGGCTGCCAACTTGATTAGTCACAAAATAGGCGCCGATCATGAAAGCAAAAACAATAAAAAAGCTCTCCTCAGCCAGTGACAACTCTTCGAAGGGCAGGCAGAAAAATAAAAAAAAAAAACACAAAAGGTCTGCCGACTGCTCAGTCAAAGTCTGCGCCTCGTGACAACGACAACGACAGCGTCGTTATTGTTTTTGTTGTTATCGACATACATACATAGTTGTCGTTGTCGTCGTCGTCTATCACGTTCATTGGCATTTCAAAGCTAGTTTGTTTGCATGCTGCGCCTGTGTGGGGCGCTCTTTAGCTTCGCCCCTCTCACGCAAGCTCTCTGTCTGCTGCCGCTGCCGCAGTCGCTGCTGCTGCTGCTTCTGCCTTTGCGTCTGCTGCTGCTTGTTATTGTTATACTACAATATATGTACCTACATACACACATATACATATTATTATATTATGGTGTGTTCCTTTTTTATTTTTTTTGCACAACAAGCACCGCTGGCAGTTGCGACTGCGCGGCGCCCAGACAAAGGCAGCAAACAGCAGAGTGAGGAAGAGAGGATGAGATTGAGAGCAAAGTACACAACAAACAGCAGACAGCAGACAGACTTCAACCGGTTTTTGCGATTTATTTTTGCCCTTGCTCCCCGTTAAAACCCCCCAGCCAACCCTTCTAACCATGCCCTCGCACGCCCTTATTATATTATAACATATTTGCTGGATATTTAACATTGAAGCTGTTGCGACTTTTGCAGCGAAAATTGAAAGGCTGCGGCTGCTGCCACGGGCGCAGTCGGCGTCGCTGCGACTGCGCAAGCAACAAGATGACAGGCAAAAAGTACAACAAGAGAAGATAAATTGTGCGCAAAAATTTAAAAGCTGTACATACATACAAATGTATATCGAACTTCGATTTATAAATAAATTGACAGAGGTGACACTCGACTGTAATTTAATTGTAACGACATTATCGATATTTTGATCGATTTAGCTAATTGAGAAACGAAAACTGTCGCCATACTAAAAATAATCGACACTCGTCATTGTTCTTGTTGTTTGCCAGCAAACAGACGTCAGCAGAGACAAGTTGTCGTCGCTGCAGCGCCGCTTTGGCTTCGGCCACGGCCACAGCAGACGCGCTGGCAGCGCAGAGAGCACGCAACTTAAACTGTGAACAACAACAAAAAAAAGCTATGGGCCAAACAAAAAAAAACTGTGGTATTTATTGTAATCAAAAAAAAATTAAACGAGTGTGCTGTTTAAGCATAAAATTAAGTAGTTTAAATATTAAAAAAAAAAAATTTTTTTTTGTTTTTTGTTTATTGTGGGTGCAGCAAGGGAGTAAAAGAGATAGCTATCGAAATATTGAATAAACATAAAATTTTAATCTATAGATATTATAATTTTAAATGCTTGTCTGCTGCGCATTTTTTATGACAGCGCAGCCAGTGGCGCTGTCGCAGCCGCTGCCTCAGTCGCTGTCGCTGTCGCTGTCAATGACGGGGGCATCGTAAGTGATCTCTCCTTCTCGCTTGCTCTGCCGCTGTCTACGTTTGACTTGCCTTTTTGCACTTTTATGAGATTTTAACGGGGCGAAGCAAGCGACGAATTGTCGTTAAAGAAGATCGAATTGAATACGAATGCGAAATGCGAAATGTGATTGAGAATCCAACAGCAGCAGCAGCAGCAGCAACAGGAACAACAACAGCAAAGACAACCAAATATGGCGCCGCCTCAGTCGCTGCTAGTGGGCGCTGCAGTAGCTTAAGGTGTGAAGAAGCCGACGGCGCCATTTATTTCAGTGTCAAAGAGAGGGTCGAGGAATGAAGAGCATACGCGGCACAGCGGGTTGCCAAAACGCGAGCTTTAACGGAACGAACCGAAAAGCGAAATTACTTAAGAATTATGACTTTTATGTATTTATGTATGCTATGTACATGTATGGTTAATAACCGTATCGAATACATTTTAAAGAAAATACAACGACTCATAAACTACTTGAAATACACATAAATGTGAATGACTTTGGATACTATTCATTCAAACTTGTCGAATTGCTCGAAGCTGTTGTCAGTTGGTAGAACCGTTAAAATTTAACTTTGCTGGTGCTCTTAAATTGGAGCTTACGAAAAAAGAGGACGTGTAAAGAGTAGCTTTCTTGACCAATCACCGATGTATCAATATATCGATAAATGTTGTTGTTGATTATATCAGTGTTGCCAATTTGGCCTTTTTTCGAATAGATTTGTCTGGTTTTTAACTGCTTCAATCGGGAAAAATCTCAAACATCTTACATCCGAAAATCTGTTTTTTTCTGAGATTCAATTAAGTTGAAAAAAAGGATTCTATACTGCCAATTTTGTAACTTTTTGAAAATGGAAACCATATAAAGACGAAAACACTTTCCCATCAAAATGGAAACAAATATCGAAACTCTGAAATTTCGCTCTGACTCTTCAATCGTTGCCATGGTCAAACGCAGAAGTAGAGAGAGTTTTTAGCCAAGTTAATTTAATAAAAACTAATTGAGGAGCCGTCTAGAAATAGACACGTTAAATGCTATTTTGACAATTAGATAAATGTGTATATTATAAAATTTTTCAATTATATGCATATGTATATTTTATCTTCTGCAAATACGGTTTGCGTCGACACAAAACTTGTTGCCATACGAATAAATTGCCTGGCAAATACCTAAAGATGATAAGCACCATGAACAAAGTTCAATGACAAAGAAAATGCCAAAAAACAATTTTTTAAAGATGCTTCAAAACTTTAAAATAAAAAAAAATAGGAAAAAAAAGATTGGCCTGTTTTTCTTTCTTATTTTTGAGTTTTTCAGCTTTTTTTCCCTGCTTTCTTAGGCCGCTTTGTCTTTTTTATCGGAAAATATTTGGCATCACTGGTAAAGAGTAGCTTTCTTGAACAATCACCGATGTAACAATTTATCGATAAATGTCGTTGTTGATTATATCGAAAATATCGTGAATTATTTGTAACGGCTTTTATGAAATATTTTTTAAAGTTAAAAAACGATCATTTTTGTGTGAAGCACTCACCTTTCGTTTCTTATGATCCAACTCGCAATTCCAGGGCGGAATCGCCTTGTGCATTTCCTTGATTTCGACCTCCTTCAGTTGATCCAAAATGCGTTGATATTTCTCGCGATTCTCGACATCGAGCGCCACATGCAAATAATCATGCCAATTGCGCGAATCGAATCCCCAGTGGCAGGTGCGATTCTCGAACTTGCGATGCACATGTCCCACGAATTTCTGTGGCGAGAACCAGCCCTCGCACTCCAGGCACTTGATGCACGTCGGCTTCTGGTAGGAGTACATGTCCGGCGTGCAAATGCCCTCGCACTTGCCAAAGCACTTGTGATACACCTGAAAGCTGAGCGCTCCCTTGGCCAAACTCTCCACGGGCACATAGCTATTCCGGTCCGAGCGATGCAACAATGCGGCGCACAACCGCTCCGCATCGGTGCGTGTTATCAGTCCGCTGGCCTTCACATCCGACGGCAGTATCTTGGCGGCCTTGAACTCGACCAGCTGATCGGGCGTGCACTGGGAGCAATAGATGCCCAGCTCATCAAAGATCCGATTGATCTGCTCGAGCGTAAAGTCGTTCAGCACATTGTTGAGAAACTGTGGCAAGCACAGGCGCATCTCTCCGCCCAGCGAGAAGCAGCCAATTGTCTTGCCCTCCAGCCGCGTCTCGTACAGCTCCCCGCATCCCGAATCCGGCTGCGATAGTATCGGCTGCGATAGTTCCGGCGGCAGCGGCAATGGCGCCGCATAGATTTGTGATCGCTCGCTGTTGTTGACAAGCTGTTGGCCGTTGCCCGTGCTGTTGCCTGCCTCATGTGGATGCTGTGGATGGTGCAACTCGTGTGGCTCTGGGGAGCTGAGTATTTCCTTTTTAATTAAGGCCACGGCAGGACCCTGCAAGCTTTTTGTTGCACTATTCTGATACTTTTTCAGCACGCTGCTGATCATCGGCGTCACGTATTCGGTCATTATATTTGTTATCGATAACACGCTTGCCCGATAAGTCGCTCGATTGTCTCGCTGTTGTAGTTGTCGTTGGTGCTTGCGTTCAAATTCACGTTGGCGACAACATTTTTCTTCGTTCTCAACAATATTAATTGCAATTATTATTATGAATACATGTTAACAATTTGGCACTTTGTACATTTCTCATCTATTTCATCTTTGATTCCCTACATTTGCCGACGGGCGCTGTGCTCTCTCTTTGGTGAGCGCGAGAGCTTTTTTGTGTTGTTGTTGGTTTGATGGCGCGCGTGTTGCGCTCTGCCAGCGTTGGCGCTGACGCTGACGCTGGCGTTAACGCTGACGCTGACGTTGGACGCTGTTGCAGCAACGGGCACAATATTTAAATTTGTCTTTCTTTCTATCTAAATATAAAACTTTGCCAGGTTTTCAACTTGTGCGCACTTTAACTCGACGGCGGCAGTTGATGTGAAATTTGTTGTTGTTATTCACTTATTAAATTTTTGCCATAAATTAATTTCCACTTTTTGACCGGAGCACACACACACTTGGGCGGCGCAATAGAATTTCTACATTTGAATTTGGCATTCGTATATATATTCTTAACTTTTATCTTGGCGACGACAGCGAGACGGATACGACGAGACGAAACCGACGGATACAGATACAGACGCTGTGGCAGCCGTTGACGCTGACGCCGAAGCTGGCGGAGACGCAGACGAAGGCCGGCAGACACAGACACACCGGCCGGACACAAACACACGCACGCCACGCACAGACACACACACACAGTTGCACAGGCACGCACGCACACACAGACACAGACACAGCACTGACTGAGACAGCGACTGAGGCAGAGGCAGAGAGACAGACGCAAACGCCGCCGCCTGACAATTCTTAATGCTGCCCGATTGTGCCGCCTTGTTTGTGCACTATTTATAAACTATTTTTCTTTATTTTTCGCTTGACTTTTAATATGCTTGTTGTGCTTGCAAATATTTTTGCATTCTTAACGATTTGCTTTTTGTCGTTATTGAATATTTATTTAGAATTTGCTCTTTGCTCTTCTTAACACAAAAGTAGCACTCTGCAGAGCCACACACAAAATATACACGGCGTTTGCGTTTGCGATTCGTTTCGTTTCGATTTGTTTCTTTTATTTTTGTTTTGAGCTTCTTTCTGAATGGGCGAACTTGCCGTAACGACGCGTTCGCACGTGCGAGCTTTCTGACGACCGCCACAAAACTGTTCGAAACGTCCGTTCGTAGCGGCAAATGAAAAGAGAATGAATCGCAATGTTTCTCTTTTGAAAACTTTCAGATACTTTGAAGTTCGTACCGTACGAATGCTTACGCTCTCTCGCTCGCTCGCTCCCACTCTCTGACATAGTCAAAGCAACCACCATTTGCTCTGAAGCACATGCTCTCTTTGTGTGCTTTTTGGCGGCGTCAAGTACGAGAATCCTCTCTGGATTAAAAGTATAATTGGAGAAAAAAATTGCCAAAAACTCGTTCCATTATTGACAGAGCTAAATATTCAGCGAGATCAGTGTGCAAAAAATATAACAATTTGGTTAGTTTCTAAAATTAATTTAAACTAATTTATCATAATTTTGAAATTTAAAAAGTTTAGAATGTTGATAATTTAAAGTAATTTTTGCTTAATGATCCCTGACAATCACAGCATATTTATTTTAATAGATCACATAAATGTGAAAACAAAGCTAGTGTGCATTTCAAAAAGTTTGCCAGCGACCCTCGCTAAGAGCAATGTTGCCGTAAGTTCTGATTGTTGGTACATGTTGCTAATGTTCATTTAATGTTGACGCAACATGTATTGCTTACGATATATGCTTGAAACGATAACAAGTTTATAGACTCGATAGGTACAATCGGAATCGAGCGCAAAACTTGACTCACATGAGGTTGGCTGCGCGCAAATATTAACTCACCAAGGCTGCCACCTTGTTTTGCCAAAGTTGAAACAAGACTGCCATACGGTTGCAACTATTCTGCGTTTTTTGCTATTTTTGACACATTTGATGTTTTGTTAATAAAGAAGAAATTGAATCCAATCGCGGAACTTTATGAATAAATTTCAAAGTGTATATATCTAAGAAAGCTAAAATTATTTTAAAGAAATTACTGACCAACTGCGAAATGAACGATTTAGTTCGTTATTGACTGAATAAGTTCATTCGTTCATTCTAATGACCCGTTCATTTGAACTTATTCAGAACGAAACAGAAATCAGCTGTTTGTTGTTTTTTTAGCTGCTGGTTTGATTTGGGTAAAATTTAGTTTAATACATAAAATGCAATTGCAAAGTGTGTAAAAGTACAAATTATAACTTGCACAACTGACTTGTATATTGCAGTACGCAGAGAAGCTGAAAGATGCCGGAGCCGCGCAGTCCAATGGCCAGTTTCGCACAATCCGTGCAGAATGCAATCGATGGCCCCATAACCTGGTTCCGTGGTAATTATTGCATTTAAATGATGAACAAACTGCAAACAAGACATGCTGGCATAGCGTAACGGCAGTAATTGTTAAATTTATAAAGAAAAATGTCATTTTGAAATTACATAATGACATAACCTCAAATGTCAAGCGGCTTTGTTTTTGTTTACATGCATTTTTTTTGTTGCATTTTGCAGAATCGATTGTGGAGCCAAATCAACAGAAATCCAATTGGTATCATCAGCGCTTCCGTCGCGTGCCCACCATTGATCAGTGTTATACGGACGACGCCGTCTGCCGCTTCGAGGCGGATCAGCAGTTCCGGCGGGATCGGATGGTGGACAACGAGATCGTCGCCATTTTGCGGCAGCGCTTCGAGGATTGCATGCTGTACGAGGCGCCCGATCACATGGTCAAGTGCCGACCACTGCTCGACACATACGAGAAGGCCACCGAGAACTGGTTCATCAAGTGTAAGACAACAATTTCAACTTAAGCCCAATTTACACGATCGGTTTCCGACCGACACTTTACGTTAATAAATCGTCGGTCTCGTGCGAACACGCAAAATTTTACAGCGTCGGTTTGTCATCGAAGCAAACATTATACGTAAAAATGACATTTTTTGGTATTTTTGGAATTTTTTGGTGCTTGTTGAATGGCAACATTTTCCATCGGTCAAAAAGTGTCGGTCGGAAACCGACCGTGTAAATTGGGCTTAAATTGAAATTTCTCTTTAACTCACATTGATATATTCCCCTTTTTCCCTTTTCCCGTTTGGCAGATGGAGATTTGGGTGGCTATGCCAATGCCAAGACCGCGTACATGAAGCAGAAGCATCGTCTGATCTGGGAGCGTCGTCATGGCCCCGTTGGCAGCGGCATGAAGCAGGACGAGCATGTCGCACACTAAAATTGTTGTTCATCAATTTCTGATTAAAAACACAATTGTTGGAGGATTTACAAAAATATACACAAACTATAGAAAAACACAGATCAAAACGATTCTATATACCAGCGGTGGGCACGAAATCTGAATTCGGGAGCACAACAATAACAACTACAACAAAATCAACAGCCAGTCTTTTGTACGACTTCACGGCGCCGAATAGGCAGAAAAATAGTTGGGAGCAGTCGCTGCTCCCGGAGCCATTGCGTGCCCACCGCTGCTATATACGAATGTCGAAAAAAATTACTCGGAATACGAAAATTCGGGGAAAAAAGCTGGGAATCCAAAATTAGGAATCGAATAATTAGGAATCCAAAATTACGAAGCCGAAATTAGGAATCCAAAATTAGGAATTCACAATTAGGAAGACAAAAATTGGAAGACAAAAATTTGTTAAACCAAAAATAATGAAAAGCCGACCTCAAAAATATTTTATTTAAATTAGGAATACAGTTATTAAGATTCCAAAATTGGAAAGACAAAAATTGGGAAATCAAAAATTAGGACAACAAAAATTAAGAAACGCCAAAATTAAAAATATTTCATAAAAAAACGCCCTATAAAAATTGGGAAATCAAAAATTATGAAAAGCCGAAATTAGAAATCGCGCAATTTTTAAACAAATATTTTTGATTTCGGTCTTTTCCTATTAGCAAAAAGAGAACATTTGTCGAAAAATTTATTTCAAAATCAGGACTTCGATTGCCAGCGCATGTGATAATTATTCTAGCTATTTATTTCCAAGTCTACATGTTAATATTGTGTGCCACCTTATATAAAATATCAACAATTTTTCCATCTTTGTGTTGGTCGTATGTATTGAGTAGCGATTTAAGACTGTTGGCTACCCTTTCATATTTTTATTGCTTTTTTTCGGGCTTTAATTTGATTAATCTTAATGTCTTGTTCATCTTACTCTTTCATCAGGTATTTTAAAAATTTTGAATATTACTATTCGAAAGAGTTTTTAACCAATGACAGGAAAACCAAAGATACTTATAACAATTTTTTTTTCCAAATTTTTGAATATTTTTCTAAGTTTAAATTCCTACTATTTTATGATTCCTGATTTTTCTGCCCAATTTTGGGTTCCTAAAATTTTACTCTTATTTTTTTCTTTTTTAAAATTCCTTAAAAAAGTTTCGGAATTCATTTGAGGTACAGATTAAAAATAGTTGAGAATACGTTTGCTATTAGTTTATATAGTTTATTAAATGTCTAAATTGTGCATAGAATGTTATAATCTGACAAGGTTCTGGACTTTGAGGCACCACCAATGAAGCCTCCAAGTGCAAATTCTTGTCATCATCAGTCCTTAAAAAGTTTGCTAAAGATTAGCTTAATTCTTTTACTATAATCTGACAAGGATCGGGACTTTGAGGCGCCACAAATGGCTATGAAGCCTCCAAGTGCCAAGTCTTGTCATCATCAGTCCTTAAAAAGTTTGTTTAAGTTTAAAGTTCAAGTTTCATTCACTAACTAATGGATACGAGCGGTTTGTTTATGAGGCTCCTCTTAAGCTTGGCCAGAGCACTGGTCGCGCTGCCGTCGCCTGGCTTCTTGTCCTTGTTCTTGGGTCCCAGCGGAATCATGCTGGTGTCGATGAGACGTCGACGGAAGTTCTTGTAGAATTGCAGCACCTGTGGATTGGCCCACACCTGTTTGGCATCAAAGTCCAGGATGCGCACCGATTGCAGCGACTTGGCACGCGACAAAGCGACATAAGCCTGTCCAGCCTCGAACACCTTGGAGAGCGACATCTCCACACAGTCCAGGGTTAAGCCCTGACTCTTGTGTATGGAGAATGCCCAGGCTAGCTTTAAAGGCACCTGGCGACGTGTCAAGACGCCACCCGTGGCCGTCTTGATGATCCACTTCTCGTGTCGGCAGGCGTACTCCTGGTTGTTCTTGAACCGCACCACGGGCAGACCCTTCTCAATGCGCACGACCACGCCGCGGGCGCCATTGACCAAACCATTGGCTATGTTGACATTCTTGAGCAGCATCACCTGGGCATTGATCTTCAGATAGAGCTGCGATGGCGCCTGCACCTGTTGGTCCAGTTGCTTGCTCATGTGCGCATCCGAATCCTCGGCCCGGAACAACACACTGTCGCCGCTCAAGTTCTCCAGCTTGGACTCATTGATGGAGTTGGCGTCGTTGGTGTGCGAGCAGAGCTGTGTGGCCAAAATGCCATTGCCCTCGATCTTCTGCTTGGAGGTGGACACCAGGCGTGTGGAGATGTCCTCGTTTACATGCCCAATGCGCAGATGGTTGAGTATCTTGACGAATTCCGGATCGGATTGACGGTGCACCTGCTTCAGTTCATAGAAGCACTGGATGCAGCTTTCCCAGGCGCTCGACTGGAAGCAGAAGCGCTGCTGTGCTGCTCCTGTCTCGCCCTTCACCACGGGCGGCAGCTGCAGAAAGTCGCCGCAGAGTATCAATTGAATGCCGCCAAAGGGACGCTCGTTGCGTCGGATGTGACGCGCCACAGCCTCGATTTTCTGGTAAGAGTAATCCAAATTAGTTGATGGACAGATTAACCAACCAGCTGCCTGACTTACCTCAAAGAACTGGCCATCCACCATGGAGATCTCGTCAATGATCAGTCGCTTGCACTTGCGCCAAGTCTGTGCGCTGGCGGGACGCGACGCCAGCTCCAGGCAACGCTGCATGGTGGCATCTCCGCCGCCAATGCCGGCAAAGGCGTGCAGCGTGGTGCCGCCAATCAGACAGGCAGCCACGCCCGTGGATGCCGTGGCCACAGTGCCATCCGGCGGCAACGCCGAGACAATCTTGCGCAGCAAAAAACTCTTGCCCGTGCCGGCGGAACCGGTGAAGAAGACATTCTTGCCGGCGGTGCAGGCGCGCAGCACTTCCATTTGCTCCGCACTCAGGCGCAACGAATCCTCCGAATCGATGCCACTGGCCAATGGTGATTCCTGGTAGAGTTTCTTGGCAGCGGGCACACTGCCCTTGTCCTCCTTCAGCTCCTCGTAGCGACGCTTCTTGGCTGCCTGTGGCGATGGCGTTGTCGTCGTGCCACGTGAGATTAGACCCGCTTTTTTGCGCGCCAAAACCATCTCGGCGGTCGTCACGGGTGAGATGTCCTCAAAGCTGCTTGGCTTGCCGGACAGCATGTGCTCGCGCAGCTTCTTCTGCATGGCCGCCTCGTCCATAGGAGTCCCTCCTCCTCCCACGCCGTTCATTTTGATGAACAACGTGCGCAGGAAGAGCATCAAGGGACCTGGCGGCGCATTGGACAAGTAGAGCGCACACTGCTCCGCCTTGAAGGTGAACGTGGCCTTGCCCTCGCTCATGAACTTCTTGTGCACCATGATGTCCTTCAGCTTGAACTTGAGCGGCTTCAGTTTCTCGGGCGTCACCTCCACAAACATTTCGCGCAAATCGTTGCGCACCAAACGCAACGTTGCCGTCTTGTAGGTCAGCTTGCGCCCCGTTATGCCCACCGCGTTTGTCCATTGTATGTTAACCGCGCACGTTATCACGGCATCGTTGAGATCCATAATTTGTGTCTTACAATCAAATGATTTAAAATTTTCAATCCCTGGCCTGGCAAACAGAAGTGTGCACACCTCCCGCCAAAATAAATAATGACCGATTGTCGATCGATAGACAATCCAGGCGACACACTATGCCTATCGATATTTGCTTTGAGCAAGACAAGGCGATAGTTTTGCACGTCGCCAGATGGCGCCAGTTGCACGCGCGCATTGTTAATTTGAAATTAGAACTCGGAAGTGATTGGCTCAAGTTGCATTGGAAAAACAAGTGAACGCTGTTATAAAATTCTTGTGCTATATTAAAAATTTGTAAATCTAATACAAACCATTAAAAGTTGTGTTTGACTCTTCGAAACTAAAGCTACAGCTCGACCGACTTTCTTATCAGGAAACAATTACGCTAATGAACATCCCATCACATACATTTCATTTCACTTACTAACACAAACTACTATGCAGCATCAAGTGGTAAGTTTTTCCTATTAAAAAAGTCAACAAGCACTAATTGGGGGGAAACCCTAATATTATATAATATGTAAAAGGTTGTCAACAGCTGACAAGTCAATGAGTGGTCCAGGAAAAGACTAAAGTAAAAGTTTCAACAGCGATAAAAATTCAGCTTGACGCTTCTCTGAACATTTTTTAAAGGGAACTATTTACTTAAGATATCGTCATCATTTGTATTATTCTCAACAGAACAGACTATCCAGAAAGTTCATGGAACTCTCGTGTTTGTTAAACGTAGGAAGTTCATTGATCGTCGCGAAGGTTTCAAGTTCGATTCAAGAAATTTCCATAGATTCTCTTTTACCTTTCTTTTCAGCATACTCCCCAATACATTATTGATTTATTGAAATGCAAACAGGAAAACTGAAAGTGAATTGGGAAACATGCAAATCTTCCCTCATTCATCAGAAGATGCGAATACATTTTTGGCTATTATAAAAATTGTTCGTTTCGTTTTAGAAATCTTATCATTTTGGGTTTTTAGTCTAGTCATTTCGTTGATTGGCGTTTTTACCTCAGGGAATTCACCTGGAATATTTCTCGCCATGCAGTCTGGACCATATCATATATAAAGGGCGGAATCAATTCAAGGTTCAAAGTTTAAACAGCGATGAGATCTTTTGATTTATTGTGCCTTTTGAATGGCGTCTTTTGTTTACGATATTATATTTTGTTTATTTCGCAGCGAGATTGTTTTTCATCTTTTCAATAAACAAGTCAACTGATTCGAAATTTTTTTTCAAAAAATGTTTCGGCTTTCGGCGCCGGCGTCATCTGAAATCACATACAAAATAAACAAGTATATGTTTTTTAGATTCTTATACATAGACATATATTTCTATACTTTTGTGGGTCATCGACGCTGAACAGCGAAGAAGTGTAGTAATGCTTTTTTTGATACCCTGTAAATAATGAGTAGTTTGCTAAATTTTTGCACATGATCATCTGAAAGGTCAAATTTTTTTGGGTTCTTATCTGTTGACTTAGAAACATGAGTTAGAAAATTTTATTTTATTCATTGAATTATGAATTTTTCAGCATTTAGTTAAGAAATAGAAAATTTCCTTTCTAGGAATCTTTATTTATTTAAATAAAAATGATTCTATATACGAAGAAGGCAAAAATTAGGAAATTGGGAAGACAAAAATTGGGAAAACAAAAATTCGGAAAACAAAATTTGGGAAAACAAAAATTTAAAAAATTAGGAATCATAAATTAGAAATTTCAACTAAGAAAATTCAAAGTACAAAAATTAGGAAACAAAAATGGGGCTTTTTCCTAATTTTTGTACTTTGCATTTTCTTAGTTTAAATTTCTAATTTATGATTCCATTTTTTTTCTTCCCAATTTGGATTCCTAAAATTTTATTCTTGGTCTTTTTTTCTTCTTCCCTTCCTTTCCTTAAAAAGCTTTCGAATTCGTATATAAATATAATATAATAATATATTTGTTTTTAATATGACGAATTTTACTTAATTATTGCATCAAATGAAATTTTAGTATATTTTCGGGAATAGACCCATTCATTATCAGAAAGTATTCAAGGTGTATTGTTTACAAAGCTTATCAGTCTAACAAAAATTGCACAGATGACAAATGTGAATGGCATGAATAGACTGACTGAGTTCGTCAGAATTGATAAGTTCAAATTGCTTCGCATAAACAAATAATAGAATTAAATAATCAATGTGGGAAACTCAATACGCAGGGCATTAAAGATGTCGAGCTGAGCATTAACTTGTTGATTGGTTTGTTTGATTCTCTCAGAAACGGAATCGAGCGGAAGAGCGCGCCTTCATTCATAACAAACAAACTATCAACGCATTGAATAGAAATAGCTAAATTAAGATGCTAATATTATAAATACAAATACATACATAGAAATTTATATATAGATAGGCTAGATTGTACTCTTTAAAGCTGTCGTAACAGAAATGTGCAATTTCATCAGCCTTGTCGAATCAACGAAAAACACATTTTTAAATGCCGGGCATCGCATCATCTTCGGAAGAGGGACAAGGGCTGGGGGGCTGCAAACATTACCTGTGTCCCATTTCGAATATTTCCCAAGACGCATTTCCACTTTCAAATACTGCGCAAGTACAAACAACAAAAACGAAGCTAAATCCAAACTGGTTTTCTTAAACAAGGGGTTGCTTGATAAGAGAGAGAAACACTGACAAAAAGAGAGAGCATAAAGCAGAGAGAGATGGAAAATCTCGCATAGGCCGGCAAACGCACGTAGGGCGGTTTTTATGTTGCGTTGTGGACTACGTGCTGGATGACACGGCAAAACTGTTGCTGTTCTATTCTATTGTTTATCACCTGATTTTCGGGGTCAGCACTTAGGCATATTTATGTCTGTCTGTCTGCCTTTAGATATGGATATTCCCTTTGCCCTAATGCCTAGAATTTGGGTGAATTGTACAGGTGAAAATGCAATCATTTTAAAACCAAACTCAGCACGCATTTAACCCATCAAGGCCAGAGGAAAGTGCGTTGCCACAGATCTGTCCAATGTTTATCATCATAAATTAAAGCACGTGGCGTTAGTTTTGTCCTTGTTCGAGAGATAAATACAGATACATATTCTTAACGTCAGCTTTCTAGATCGTGGGCGTTAAGTGTGTGACAACAATTGTCCCACATTCATAGCTAAAAAGATCAATATAATGATCGGGTTCTTACACGTGGCGCCTTTACAAACGCACAACAAGATCAAGGTTTGGTCATTGGCCAAAACAACAAAACATACGATAAGCTAAGACAACCTGACTGTAAGAGACCCTGTACCAGTGTTGCCAACTCTTCGGGTCGTAAAAAAAGCTTAACTAGCCTTTGAAAAAAGCTACAAATGGCCAGAACGTTTTTTTTTTAACTAAGAATAAACGCTAGAGTAGTAAAACTTTTTTTTTATTGATTTAATCCAGTATTTTTGAAAACTTCTCAAGTTGAAATTAGATGTTATTAATATTATAAAATATGAGTTTACCAGACAAAATACCTCATGTGTAAAATTTAAGTTTAAATTTTGAACGGTCATTCTATTTCAAAGTTTAGTTTTGACATTGTTCATTTGACCAAAGACATTTTCCACCTCTGCGTTCGATCATGGTCGAGAATCTTTTATTTCCTGCTGCATTCACGTAGTTGGACTTTTCGGCCCAAAAGCTTGTGGTGTCCTTTACTTCGGACCACTTAATCAGGTGGACGTTCGAGTATTGAAACAGAATCTCTTCAATATTGGTTTATTCCACTTGTGCACAACGGAAAATGGCTATAATTCCCGCTAGCCGCTATTTGACAATTTATCCCGCATTTGCCAATTGCAACCTGCTAGGTCTAGCGGGTAAATAGCTAAATTGGCAACACTGATCTGTACTAAAGCTGTAAAGTTTCCAGTGTAAGCTATAACTGCAACTGTTTGGACAGATTCATATTACACACATTAAAAATGAATACTTTATATTTGTGCATATTTCGTTTGTTGCCAAACACAACATACACTTTGTACATTTCAAAAACAGAGTCCAAAAAAACAACAAACTACGTTGAATCGTGGCCCACGTAAATATTGTAGCTACCAAAAATCGTAGTATTTACATGCGTCCATCTTAGAATGTCGTCAACAGCGCCCCCGCACGTTGTGTTTGTTGTGCTGCGGCTCGTGCCGCTCAATTTAATTGATATGCTCGCCTCATACGTCAGTAATTGCTAATTAGCCGGCAACGTGTCTTTATGCTAAAATATCACTTATTTATGCACGTGTGTGTGTGTGTGAGTTGTTGTCGATAATTCGCGACCAGAGAGAAAAGACTTGACTGAGTCATCAATGTACATGCAAATCGAAGCGAGCGATATCGATAACAAATTTGTTGATCTTGCTTATGCGTTTATCTCCACGTATTTCTAAATAACTCTTGTTTACCAATAAATACTACTTATACAAGCGCGCGATTAAGGTAAACATATTAGAACCGGTCAACAACAGCCCGCACCCGCTCAAGGCCGATATCGTCTCATTCCCCACGAAATTAAATGACTCGCTGCAACAGCTAAAGATATAGAACAACAACAAAGGTATGAATACCAATAACAACGACGACAAACAACAACAAACACAGTTGTCATTTTGTACTACGCAGAAATTCTGTAGAAAACAAAAACAAGAAAAAAACAAAAACATCAGCAGACCGCTACCCCAAACGGAGCTGAGCGACACAGAAAGAGAGAAAGAGCGCGCTTGCGCTCGGAGAGAGCATTTTTAAGTGGATGTGTGTGTGTGTGTTATTGTTTTGCTTGCACCAAGGTGAATTTACTAATAAGGTGACGTCGTCCGATGCAAGGTGAATTTACTAATAAGGTGACGTCGTCCGATGTGGTGAGGCTACAGTCAATTTTTCACCTCTCTCTCTCCGCTCTCAGAGAGAGCTGCCAGAAAAGCAAATTTGCAGGCAAACTGTCAAATGTTTGTACTCCCGAACAAGGTGAATTTACTAATAAGGTGACGTCATCCGATGTGGTGAGGCTACAGTCAATTTTTCACCTCTCTCTCTCCGCTCTCAGAGAGAGCTGACAGAGACAACGTTTGCAGGCATACTGTCAAATGTTTGTACTCCCGAAAGAGAGCAGCTGTGGTGACAACGTCACCTTAATAGTAAATTCACCTTGGCTTGCACGCTTAACGAGAGAAAGAGGAAGAGTGCGCAGTATAAATAGAGCCCCTCAATGTCGTCGTTTGTCAATTGGACTCGCAAAGCGAACCGCAAACGTACGGAGCAGCAGCAGAAGCAGCAACAGCAGCTGATAAGGCAACAACGCAATTCGGCGCAAACAAACAAAAGTCGTTCGATTACGATTTACAAGTGTGCAATTTCTACAGTGTAACGGAAAGTTTCATAACCAAGCAATAAAGATGTCTGCATCGCCCACCGCCCGTCAAGCCATCTCCCATGCGCTGCCTTTGGCCATGACCAAGACCAAGAAGATTGTCATCTCGGATCCCATGCAAATGCCGGAGGTGTACTCATCCACACCCGGCGGCACTCTCTACTCCACCACACCGGGCGGTAAGTTGCAGAGATCTATTTCAATTATTGTAAATCAGTCAAAGTTTGTGATAACCGTCTGTCTGTCTGGTCGAGCACATGTTTCTGACTCACCTGCCTCGACAGCTGTCTTATCACCTGAATTGCGTCTGATGCAAGATTCATTGACACCTTACTCATAGTTTATTTTCTTTTAATTGCAGGCACCAAATTGATCTATGAGCGTGCCTTCATGAAGAACTTAAGGGCATCTCCCATGAGTCAAACGCCTCCCAGCAACATCCCCAGCTGCCTGCTGCGTGGTACTCCCCGCACCCCCTTCCGCAAGTGTGTGCCCGTGCCGACGGATTTGGTGAAGAAAACATCATCGCTGAAAATTGAGGACCAGGAGCAGTTCCAGCTGGAGCTGTAAGCGAGCGAGCGAGACACAGCCAAGCATCCCAATTCCAAGCAGCTACTGCCAAAACTCATTTACCACATTCACATATTTTATTTATCACCAGCCATCAACCTAGTTGTATTATTGTATTGTTAGACCCCAAATTCCCATTTAATCACCATAATTCACCATGAAGCTGATCATATAGCTTTTAAGTTTGTAGCTCTTCCCGTCGATAGTGGCGATTGTTCAGTTTTCAGTCATATTGACTGAATTTGTTTAATATATTTAAATTATATTATACATTTAGTTCTTAAGCAACTCATGCAATAAAATGAATATTACTACTTAACGGAATTTGATCTATCTGATTTGTTTATTTTAATCAGCTAATGAACCTTGAGACGCTTTCTAATGAGTCGACTAGCCAAGTTATCAAAAGACTGCTTAAATGATTGCCACTTTTACCTTGGCTCAAATCTATATGAATTGACATTTTTAAGGTTTGTTGAACTTCTGGAAATACCGGCCGGCTTGTTTGTTCTGAAAACAAAATGCGTTTTTGAAATAACTGCGCAATTTGCATTTTATTCTGTTGCTCATAATACAAATTTTAATGTCTTTACCTCTTTCTCTTCTTTAGCAATTAGTTTAAAAATATTATTTTCCATTATTTTTGGGATATGTTTAAGATGACAGTATTTAAACTTATTATATTATATTTGAATTACAATGTATCTTTCGAGGCAGAGAAGATATTTAAGGAACTATATTATAAATAATATATTATTTTCCATTATTTTTAGGATATGTTTAAGATAGGAGCTTAAAAACTAATTTTATTTAAATTGCAATGTATCTTTTAAGTCAGAGAAGATATTTAAGGAACTATAAATAGTAGTTTTGCTAAAGTATTTGTGAAAGATTTTATCACTGTCCCATAATGACATAATTTAAATATATTTTATGAAATAATATGCATATGTATGCATTTACCAAATTTACTGTTTGTTGATCGTATAGTGTCTGAGATTGATTCACATTGAGATACAAAAATACTCATGAATACGAATTTTTGTTTGCAGAACTTTCTTATCATTCTTACGAAATTTTAAGAGATATAATCGAAATAAATATACAATTCGTTAAAATATTGCTTATTACAGATGTACACACATTGTTATACAATATTTTCTTGTATAATTTTGTAATCAGTAATTTTTTTCAGTCTAAGCTAATTAATCACATTTCTGTTGCATGAAAAACATTAAAAATTACCTGATTAAAATGAAACAAATGAACTACTGATAATAAACTATACAAAAACTTCTTAGCACTAGTATTATCAATATTATAAATGTACATATGTGAGTTCATATGTATGTTGTTGTTAATAAGCAACATTAGATATGAAAGAGAAAATGTGTATGTAATGACAAACAAACACGTAATCTAGTCTTGAGCCAGGTAATATATTCGTACATTCATAAATACATGTACAAATATAATCATAATCATATAAAATATATTATAAACACATTCGTACACTCATACTCACATACATACGTACATATTATTGTCCCTTCAAGTTCTATTTGTAAAATGAGCTTATTGATAGTACCAGGTGAGAGTACCACGTAAGAGAGAGAGAGCACAAGAGTGAGAGCCAATGGTGAGAGAGCGCAGTGCAGTTACGCCATCGTGACACGTGTGTGTGCATATGTATGTGTGTGTGCCTTTGTTTTGTTTACGCTCCAAACGTCACAAAGAAGAAGAGTGCGCAGTATAAATAGAGCCCCTCAATGCCGTCGTTTGTCAATTGGACTCGCAAAGCGAACCGCAAACGTACGGAGCAGCAGCAGCAGCAGCAGCAACAGCTGATAAGGCAACAACGCAATTCGGCGCAAACAAACAAAAGTCGTTCGATTACGATTTACAAGTGTGCAATTTCTACCAAGTAACGCAAAGTTTCATAACCAAGCAATAAAGATGTCTGCATCGCCCACCGCCCGTCAAGCCATCTCCCATGCGCTGCCTCTGGCCATGACCAAGACCAAGAAGATTGTCATCTCGGATCCCATGCAAATGCCGGAGGTGTACTCATCCACGCCCGGCGGCACCCTCTACTCCACCACACCTGGCGGCACCCTCTACTCCACCACACCTGGCGGTAAGTTGCAGAGATCTATTTCAGTTACTGTGAATCAGTCGAAATTTGTGATAACCGTCTGTCTGGTCGAGCACATGTTCCTGACTCACCTGCCTCGACAGCTGTCTTATCACCTGAATTGCGTCTGATGCAAGATTCAAACACCTTACTCATAGTTTATTTTCCTTATTGTTTTGATTGCAGGCACCAAATTAATCTATGAACGTGCCTTCATGAAGAATCTGCGGGCATCTCCCATGAGTCAAACGCCTCCCAGCAACATCCCCAGCTGCCTGCTGCGTGGCACTCCCCGCACCCCCTTCCGCAAGTGTGTGCCCGTGCCGACGGATTTGGTGAAGAAAACATCATCGCTGAAAATTGAGGACCAGGAGCAGTTCCAGTTGGAGCTGTAAACAAAGCTCTCAATTCCAAGCAGCTACTGCCAAATCTCAAATATTATCACAAGCCATCAACCTAGTTGTATTACGGAGAACTGAAAACTGATCTTATAGTCAAAGTTCTCCATTTTGTTATACTTATGCACTTAGGTTTAGAATTCTCGCTGTAGCTAAAGACAATTACTTAATTTTCAGTCATATTGACTAAATTTGTTCATTAATTATATGGTAGTTTATATTGTTTTTAGTACTTAAGCAACTTCTGCAATAAAACATTAAATAATTAGTAATTTTTGTGTTTGTTTACTTGATCAACCGATGTTTTCAAAATGCAATCGATAGCAAATAAATCGGGCTGTCGATTTTTCGATTTATGTAAGTATCTTTACATCACTACTTTTAATGAATCGAGTTATCAAACTGCTTTCAATCCATCTCGGCATGTCGTTTAATTTGTGTATCTTTGAGGTTTGTTAACCTTCTGGAATTGCCGGCCGGCACATGTCTGTCTGTTTCGGCGCCTATTATTAATCTGAAAACAACAAACAACTACAACTAGTCTGTAAGGGCGGGGGGTCTGTGCAAAAATACATACGCGTGCCATTGGCTCATAACCCACATTTTATATATTTATCTACATACATATGTATGTACACACTTATATACACATATATCTAAAATACATACATACTTAAGAAACCGGCAGCAATCACAAAAAATAGATTTTAAGCAACTGCGCAGTTTGCGAGAATCGCCCCCTCAGCGTCGGTCGATACGCATTCGCATTCGCAGCCGGCACATGGGACCAGTGTTGCCAATTTGTCCTTTTTGCGGACAGATTTGTCCGTTTTGAAACTGCAATTTCCGGAACAATTTTAAAACGTCCCCTATCCGGAAAAAATGCCTTTTTTTAATTTATTTTACTTTATCCTTTATTTATCCTTTGTCATTGTTCTAAGTCGCTCATAGAATTTATCAAGCTCGGATCGTCGAATATTTTTGAGATTTAAAAAAACATTTGATGCATTTCCTGTGGAAAATATTTTAAGAGCTAATAAAGAGCTAACACTTTCAATATTGTAGTAATTTGTAAAGCTATGATATTATTTTTAAATTTTTTTATATGTTTTAACAAGAAAACATAGTTTGTCCAGATTTTTTGTCCTTTAAAAAAGCATCTGTCCGTTTTCTGTCTTTTTATTGAGTTTAACCGGCCTTTTTTTGTGTAGAGGCGTTGGCAACACTGGCACCAAGATAGCCGCATCAGTCACACCAGTGTGCTGCAAAGCTAGAATTTTTAAACCTTTACCAGAATTTTTGTTGGACTTTTCTAGAATTTACAATTTGCTTACTTTTTTTTTCGAGACGCGAAGAGCTAACGGCCCCAAACCAATTTTAGATTGAACTTAAATTATTTATAAAATTTTGGATTTTATTGTTTTTTTTTATTAAATTTTTAATTGATTTAGAAAATTGCAGCTTTTCAGTTCAAATTAAGCGCGCAAACGCAACGTTACTCTGTTAGTATGCAGCCCTGGCAGCAGTTGGGCGAGTAATAAACCTTTGCATAATTTTGCGCGCGAATAAAAGTTATCCGGATAAAATTCAATTTTTGGTTCTAACACATTTTTGGGTGCGCAAATTTGAAATGGAAAAACGTGAAATTTTCAAAAATCAACTAAAAATTATATAAAAACAATTTAAAAAAAAAAAAAACAAAATGCAAAATTTGGTTTATTATTAATTAATTAATTAACTTTATTTTATAATTAGTTTGGTGTCAAAATTAAAAAAAAAACCAAAAAAAAAATTGAGAAAAAAATATCAGAAATTCGAAAAAAATTCAACAAAATTTCTGATATTTTTTTCAAAGCTCTAGCTCAAAAAACAAAAAAGTTGACTTTTTCGGCCGAAAAAACTTTTCTCAAAAATTTCAGAAAAGTTTGTCCGTTATATTAGTCTAGGAATTATTTTTATTTTGGGAATTTAAATTTTTTAACGTGGACAAAGGAGCAGTCGAAAAAATAATAATAACTAACTTAATAACTGAAAAGATAAGTGAAAAAGATAAAGTGCTTGTAGGCTATTGGGAAGCTTTGTTTTTAATTATTAGTGTAGTAGTAGTAATTAAGTAAATCATCAATTAATTGTGAAATAACTAAATAAACAAATATTTAGCTATTCAATTAATTAATTTATAGGAACTAAAATAGTAGGCATAAGTGAAGAAAGAGCGAGAGTGACTGATCTCTAAAAATTATACATAAAGAGAACTTAAATTAAATTTAAAAAAAAAAGAAATTTATATGTACAAGAAATATTCTAAAAATTTGATAAACTTAAGTGAGAACAGTTAATAGGTATAAAAGCAAATAAATACTATTATAATAAAACTTGTGTAAAATTAAATGAATTAAGTAAAATCACTAAATGTTTAATTGTTCATATTGTAATTGTAATTTGTTTTAAATGTAAGCATATAAGTTAAATTGTAGTTGTATTCACGATATAAGCTTAACTTACTAATGTTATTACTATAATTACTATTGCATTTCTTGTGAAGGTGATATTTCGGACCTCTACTCTGTTTAGCCTAGTCTTTTAATCAGCAAGATGGTCAAGTTGGCCTAAAAGACTACAATAACAAGCTATGAATCTTTGTTTGCTTTGGAGAAGCGCTGCATTCCTACAAGTTGTGTGAATGACGATGCAATTGGAATTGGATAGCATGAGCTGATCTCGTGTGCGATTCAGTTTTTGGAGTTGTTGACACTCATTTGGGAACGGAGAGCGCGTGATTTTCAACGGATGATTCCCTGGCTCGGCTCGGATCGCGTTTCGCCGAGCTCAGCAGAAGCGGGTCGAACGGAACGGCTTCCATTGAAAGCAGAAACCGATCGAAACGAAGTCCACATGGAATAAGCCATAGCACAAATTTTTTTTGTTTATTTGCTCTTTTATTTTTATTTTTTCTTTTTCATATATATTTTTTCTTTTATTTGTTTCGTTTTTCTTTTCATTTGTTATTTACGAACATTCTTTTGTTTTTTGTTGTTGTTGTTGCTATTTTTTGTGGTTTTTGTTTTTTTTTTTAGACACAAATACAAATAGATACATATATATTTAAATTGTTCTCTCTAAAATCTACTACAAAAAATTGTTTGTTTTTTTTTGCCGTTGAACCAATTTGTGGCAGGTTAGCACTTAAGAACTACAACACATAGCAAACACATACATACATGTGTCAATGTATGTATGCATTTGCGGCATATATATGTATAATTATATATATATTTCATATAAAAAATACAACAAATTTGCAATTCGTTATCATTAGTCGGCTCAGCACAGCGCCAATAAATGTTGCCCATTGGGATTATTTGTTTATCGCTCACATTATTCTCCAACTTCTATCTAACATTTAATTATGGCAAAAAATCATCTTCTTTCGCAAATTTAAAATACAGTTTTCAATATTTTCATTGTTTTTTGTTGTTTGTTTTTTTGTTTTTATGTTGTTTGAAACGCATTCTACAGGCTAAATTTTTAAAAACTTATAAAATACTACAACGTACGAGATCCGCTGAAATCTCATAGCATTAGAAAATAAAAATATTATTAATATTATAAACAGATGAAATTATGGATTACATGTTAAATAAATTAAATTAACTGTTGCATATTACAGTATTACATATACATACATATTCATATATAAAAAAATAATAATAATATATTGTGAGTGTTGTTGTTGTTGTTGTTTAATGTTGTTGTCGTGTGTGTTTGTGTAAAAAAAAAAACAAATTGCCTGATTCTGAAGAAAATGTTGTAACAGGAAGCGGCATCGCAAAATATAATAAAATGCGACACACCGAAAACTGATTGCCCTTTCCAAAGTTTCAGAATTTGTCAGACATTGAACATCGACGTATCTCACTTTTCTTAGATTTTTAACAAACACAAATTGCACAAAACTTATAAGTTACTAAATGGGAGTTTGGAAAGAGCATGTAAAAAACGCATAGCAGGTGGGTTAAATATGCATTAATATATTACGAACTGAAGCTTCTTTTTGTTTTTCGCTTATTGCAGCAAATTTCGATGATGGTTTTTCATTCATTGTGTCTTTTTATGACCATCTTTAATTTTTATGTATAAATAACAAATGTAAAAAGTTTGTTTTATTTTTTTTTCTTTTGCCGATTGCACTTTTGTTTCTCATTGTTGTTGCTGTGTGTGTGTGTGTTGATGAGTGTGTGTGTGTGTTTAAGGTATACTGTCTGTAAAGTTAATTAATTATTGTTATTGTATAATTATAAAACACACAAAATGATGTAGAACTAAAGATGGATTACAGAACAAAAAAAAAAATAAACAAAATAATTATGATAAATTTAGCAACAGACAACTAACTGATCACATCAAGTAAACATACGTATTATTATAAATTGTACTTAAAACTATTTCAAAATCATTTAGACTCGTAATAACAACAAATAATTTGGTGGTCGGATTGGATTGCCCGTTGCGATTATCAAAATCTGCTATATTGGATGACATAACCGTTACCGATTGACCGAATTTCAAAATTATATATATGTATATACATCTAAATAAATATATACATGTATATATATATTTACTTACAATGAACACTACAAAGAGTTTTGCTCAGCGTTTTATGAAGTTATGATTATAATGTTTGCATCTAATCCGTTTAAATCGGTTTTAATTTGAAGACGACGCGCAGCGTGCAAGTTTCTACCGATTAATCGAGAATCGTTACGTTAAGACAGATTAGACGCTTCTTAATATGGTAATTATGTGGAGTGGAGACTCCAATAATTCACATAGCAATTGGCCTGACGTTATCACTAATCAAGCGAAATGCATTGTTACCAAAAAAAATAAAGAAAATGAAACAAAAACGAAAACGCGTACAACATATTCATAAACATATGGAGATATATATAGGATGCACATACATATATATGTGTATATATATGTATATATTCAATAAACAACATCAACATGATCACCAAATTACTTGTTACTGTTTCGTTTGTTGCTGTTTGTTTTGTTTTTCGCTTTAAAAGCGGCGTTGCTGGGCTGACAGTTGAACTGTTCCGTTTCCGAGCTGCCGCCATCACACAAATATTGTTTCCTTTTGTTTCATTTTTAAATATATATATGGTTAAGAGAGATATCTTTAAAGGGGGGGCAGGTTGACAGATGCATCGCAGGGATTCCTATGAGAGTTAGCTAGCCTGAGGTATTGGCTTGGACAGTAGCACAGGGAGATTTTGTTTCAGAAGCGTGTTTTGGGCTCTCTTCCATCATCGCCTATTGCGATGTGCTAAAGTTGGAAGGCGATGTGGAGGCCGGTGGCGTTTCCGTTTCGCTGCTGCCCAGCGATGCATCGACAGTGTCATGGCCGCTATGATCTCGTGATCGTGTCGTGGGTATTGGTGCACTGCTGGCTGTCATTGCAGTCATTGCTGTCATTAGTTCCGCCTCCTGGGCGAGTCGCTCCCGCTCCTCAAACTCCAGCTCCTCCTGCAGCTGGGCCAAAACACTCTGTTTGTCCTCCAGCCAGTGGAGCACTGGCGTACGCAACACTGTGGTCAGCGTATCATTGTGCTCCTCCAGCGAATTGTAGGCATAATGCTCCACCAATTTATTCAGCGATGAATAGATGTTGTAGGGTGCGGCGAAACCAAATCCGGTCTCCGTCTCATAAATGATACAATGATGGATGCCCGCCTTGCAGACAATGGACAGAGCATAGTGTCCGGCATCGCGCACTCGTATCAGGAATGTGCCAGTTGGCGCCCCCTTCAGCAGATCCTCGGCATCCCGCCGCTTCACATCCTTGAGGAACCAGAGCGACTCATTGCGATGCGGTTGATTTGATGCCTTATCATAATATTGCTTCCACTTGTCGAAGCCGCCTTCCAGAATGGCGTTCAGATCGTCATCCGTTAGACCAAAGCCTTTCAGACGCCTGCAAAGAAACAAAATACGTTTGATTGTTAGTGGGAAATTACAAACAAGTTAAGGTCGAGAATGCCCGACTAAGAGATACCCTGCCTAGGCCTAAAACTCATTCAGCCTTACACTAAATATTGTTTTAGAAAGTCTTTCGAGTTTATTATCGTGATGAAATTTCTAGGGTGGATCTGGACTTCCTTATAAGTACTTGTAACGTGCCAAAATTTAAGACTCTTTTAGCTCTAAATCAGCGGTGGGCACGAAATCTGAATTCGGGAGCACTTCAACCACAACTCTATTAGAGTCTATCTAAGTTAAGAGCAGCCACTGCTCCCGGAGCCACTGCGTGCCCACCCCTGCTCTAAATCAATAATTGATCAATAATATATATAATTTATGGAGTTAGCCACGTCTTCTCTAGCCTGTTACATACTTAACAGCCATTAAATATACTCTCTCCATAGAGTATAAGCAACAAACTGGCCACTGATTCGATAGCTACGTGCTCTTGACGTCGGGCTGTCTGCAATTATACGATTCAACTGCCAGACTAGGCGGCAATTTCATCAACCCGCTGACTATGGGGGCCTATGAGTTTGACTCAACCCTATTCCATTGCATTAATACAACAAAAAATGAAATTAAACAAATATAAGTACAAATAGGTACATATATAAAATGAGTATATCTGTATAGTATATACTGCATATATATATGTAGACACAACTAAATTCTTATCAGCCTTTTGTGATGTCATCGTCTTTGCTGGCGATTATGGATCAAGACAAGGGACTTGGAACTCAACAAGCCCAAGATATCTATTCTCTATATACGTGTGTATTCGTTTATAATGGGATATCATTATATTGTGTCTAATTTTAACTAATATTATATGGAATCTTATCGCTATCGATATTAAGCTTTTGCCTAAATATAAGACAATAAATGTTGATTCCAGGTTAAGATAAAACTTCTTAGAATCAAGAAACCTTATCGAACAATCGACCTTCTCTGCATCTTAACAAATAATGATTGACAGTTAACAATCATACAATTGTTTATAGTTCTTGCCAAACTTATTTTTGTCGTAATCAGCGAATCCTTGAAGAAATTTAGCATAGAACGCAATTGGGAATGAGTCTGATTTGATTTGATTCGCACATTTAACGACCTCTCCAATGTGTTATCTGGTGTGGTCACCACAACTATCGCACGATTTTAATCGCTTTCCTCATGCGACCTAGGCCTCAGTCGATGCCGAGCAATAATTGCTTATGACGCGCAATGCCGCGAGGAATTCACAGATACCCCAATCGAGAGAATGCCCAAACAGAATCTCTCACACATGCCTAGAATCATGTATGCCAGCAGCCACCGACGGGCTTAATCTTAATTAAAATAGAGACATTAAAAAAAGGTAAAAATAAAACAAAAGGTTTGCGAATATAAAGTAAAGAAATGTCAAGAAAAAAAAAATTAAAAAAGAGGAGAAAAATTTAAGCGCTCGGCAAACAATAATGCCCGTCAGCCAGATAACGATAGTGTCTTATCTGGGACCCAACAAAGGTATGGACACAGTCCGGAACACAACAATAGAAACTCAAACTCAAGTCACAGCTGCCTTTCATACAATCATCGATGACAAAACTCTTTAAAAATACAAAAAAATAAATGAGGAAGTAAACCCAAAAATTTTGCAGTTGCTATGGGCGCATTTTCGTTTTGGTTTATGATATTTTAACAAGTTTCTAGAGTAGCAAAAAATTGCAAGATTCCCAAAATAGATAAGAGAAATATGTAATACGACTGATAAATGTAAAATTAGTTGGATTTTCCAGGGGGCTTTAAAGGGGCTTCAGCAACAATAAAAAAAAACTAATCATTGAAAGAGATAAAACTGTAGATAGTGCAAAAAAAACGAAGCGAGTATATAAGATTCGCTTCTAATATGGTTCAAGGTTCAACTAATTACCATAATCATTATCATCAACATCCCCATCGGTGACGAATTTGGCTAAAAACATCATTAAATGCTAATAGCACAATGACACTAGCTGAAGTTTAGGGTTGAGATACAAGTTTCAAGTTTGGAATACAAGTTTCAAGCAGAATTTCAAATGCATTTTCAGCAAATTGACAGTTTCCATGAAATGAAATGGATCTTAGGATTGTATCTTTATCTTCTTCTTGATCTTCTAATTATTTATACAACTGGGAACTGAGAGTTTCTTGCTGTTGATGTTAAGGGCTTCAATTACAACTGAGAAACAACAACTGTACATGAGAATAAAATAATACTTGTGTAATATTGTAGCCTGACAGCCTGCCTCAATTCTTGGCTTTGAGTTAAGTTTGTCAACAATTGTCATTGGCCAACAGGCAGCGCGGAATATACTCGAAATATATATATTCGGTTTCAGGGCAAAAACGCATCCAAATACTTGGTTACATTACATGCGGGCACGTAGGCCAGTCAGCGTGTCGAATTGAAAGCCGAAGCCAGACGAGCGGTTCTAAACGGCAACAACAAACGGCAACGGCAATAAGCGTTATTTCTATTATAGTATATGTATTATCGGTCAACCAAACAAACGAACGACGACAACAGCAGCTCAAGAAAGCAGCCAAAATGGCCAACAATCGAGCCGCGTGTAAAATGAGCCAGAACTTTGGGCATTAAAATTCCTTGACTGGCAAAAAACAAAATGCAAAATGCAATGGGGGGAACAGAGAACAGAACAGGGGGGTGAGTGGATAACATGCAGCCGTAGAGCATGAAACGAACGAGTGTCGAAATATCTTAACTGACTGACAGACTTAGTTCATTTCTCTGCCTTCTCTCCCTTCAATCTACTTTAACCATATTTTCCAGCTAACTCGAGTGTTGACTGTCTGTCGCGCTGACTCGACGCTAATCAGTTTTGGCACTTGAAATGCATATAAAATTGTAAATGTATTGTAAAAAAAACAATGACGTCAGTTCGATTTGGAAACGGACTCGCAGTTGATTTGATTTGTCGGATGACACTCACTCAATGTGCTTGTCCTTGCGCAACTGCAATTCCTGTAGCTCCGGCTTGCTGGCATTTATCTGACGCTCCAGCAACTGTTCGTCCTCCTTTCGAGCTTTAATGTCCAGATTCATGGTTTCCATTTGACCGACCACCTCCTTGAGATAGGCCTTCAGGTTCGACAGATTATATTGCAATTGCAATTCGGGATTCTCCTTGTTCGCATTCGACATATACGATTCAAATAATTCAATTTGATTGCGAAACATCTTCTCCGCATTGGCGAACGCGCATTGATGCAGCTTCCTTTCCCGCAACTCCTCACGTATCTCATTAAATGCCGTCTTCTTTTGATCGAGCGCCTGCTCCCGTTGCAGCAGAATTTGGGAGCATCGTATAAATTCATCACTCAGCACACGTATGTCGCCCTGGGGCTGTGCATCATCGTCGTCAAACGGGCAATATATGGGATTGCTGAGCGTTATGTCCAGCGTTTTATTGTACATCTTCAGCGAGTTGATCGTGTAATAGTTGATCATTTCCACAACCGAATTGAACTGATATTTCTCAACAAAACCATAGTTGCCATTGATGTGGCAGATCTTGATAAGCTTCTCGTTGCCATCCTTCATCAGGGTCAGTGTGTATTCACCCTTCTGCAAGTGCACAAAATAAATTTGATTGTTATTTTTAGTTTTTATCCAGTTTTATCCAGCAGGAATTCAGTATGTACAGTATTATAAATATGCAAATATTTAATTCGTTAAAACAATTACTTGACTAACTGTATGGATGCCTGTCAACTGAGCAGTGTTGCCAGTTTAGCTTATTTCAGGCTAGATCTAGCATATTTGAAAATGAAATAGCTAACATAATTAGCAAAAAGCTTATAGCCATAAATATAGAATATTTTTTTTAAATTTCATTTTAATTTTTTTAATTTTTATTATTCATAAAACCTTGATTTGTTAACTTATTTAATTTAAATAAAAACCTAATCATTTTGGCAAGTTTCCTTTCATTTGGATATAGCTTCTTTTTAGCATATTTTTTTTACTTTTAGCTTATTTTTAACTCAGAATCTAGCTTATACGGGCGCTCAACACCTGGCAACACTGCAGCTGAGCTTAATAAGTAAATATACCTAAGTTTAGTTAATTTTACTACTTACTTTTGCTTGGGCATCGCGTACTAAAAAGCTCCCATCCGGTTTGCCGAACAACACATTTTTTGCCTCCTCTCGCGTTATGTTGCCCCAGTACCATGGTGCAGTGCGGAGCTCATCCTTTTTGGGATCGTGCACCGCCGGCGCCTGTGGCCGCATCGTCGAGTAGTGCAGCGGTGAGGGAAGCACTGCACACGGATAAATTCCATAGCAAAAATACAAAGCACAAAAATCACATTTTACACATTAGTTTTAGTGTTTTTTGCTTAATAAATGCATACATATATATATACATTTACAAACATATGCATGTAAGCACATATGTATGTGCTTGTACATATGTATGTAGCGGCTTTTGCTTGTTGCCAAGCGCCCCCGAAACGCATTTGAAACGCGAATACAATCGAAAGCGCAGCGACAATTTGCCACTTTGGCCATACTCACTTTTGATTTGCTTCAATTCCAATTATTAACTGGAGAATTTCTTAACCACTTTTCGCCAAAAAAAAAATATGTTGAGGTATTTATATATTATTTATTTTCACGCTTACAATTTACCGAGCACCATCTTTCTATTCTCAATTTCGCGAATCAACTGAGAAACTCGCAGGCAAACACACACTTGTACTCTCGCATACACCTATAAGAAAATACACTCACACATGCACACCATACACAAGCATACATATAACTATAGTTAAAACAATTAACGTGCTGGAAACGGTATTTAAAGATGCGTTCACTATGAGGCTTATTTATTATATTTTTATGAAATTAAACACTTTTGTTGGTATTTAATTTCTTATTATTTATAATTAAATCACAATCAGCACACCATTTCTTTTTTTGTGTGGTATAGAAATCGTCCTCAACACTGCACTGGCACTGGCATGTTGCTGTAACTTGACGCTATCCAACACTTGTTGAAGAAATACACTAAAAAAGACCACAGCACCGCGATGTGACAAACTATCGCTCAATTTACTTTTAGGTATATCGATAAACCTTAAACCATTTCTGTAACGGTCGAATAAATAATTTTAGATTTTATTTTATAAATTTGGATAAGAAACGCAAATGTTAAATTAAAAATAAAGGCAGCATATAAGAATTTACATTTGTTTTATCGACAATACTTCAGAACATCTGTTGAACACCCTTTTTTGAAATAAAATCTCATTTGAAAACAATTCTTTTTTTTGAACATACCGTTTACATACAGTGAACCACTGATGTCTTCATACAGCATAAATTTGTAAAATTTGCGTATAATAAAGATGTTTTGATGCGGTTTTCTTATATTAAACTTTTATTCACTTAAATCCCGTTCTAATGATACCAAAATTTCTTTAACCCATTAAGTACCCCTCGAAAATTTTGAATTTTGAAAAAAGTCAATTTTTCAACTTTTTTCCTCGATTTTTTCCAAAAATATTTTTGCTAGTATTTTTTAAACGTTTTTGAAAACTGCAAAAAAGCCACTTTTTGTGTGAAAAGTAGGAAAAAGGGGTTAAAATCGTCATTTTTAGGATTTTTAAAAAATTCTAGCAAAAATATTATTTAAAATTTTTTTTTACTTAATGGGTTAAGGAAATTTCGGTATCATTAGAACGGGATTTAAGTGAATAAAAGTTTAATATAAGAAAACCGCATCAAAACATCTTTATTATACGCAAATTTGACAAATTTATGCTGTATGAAGACATTTGTGATCCACTGTAATTAACATTTTAATCAGAGGATTAAGTGTTTTAAGGTCTTGCGTGTTTGGAAGCTATTTGCAAATTAAATAGATCAAATAAAATACATTCTAGCATACAATTACCTTTCTTTGACTTGTATTTATTTTACATTGAAAAACTTATTTTTAGAGCTAAGCTACAGCATATTATGTAGAATGAATTTTCGGACCACGGCTTTGTTAGTGGTACTACTGCTCTACCAACATCTGCGTAAATCAACTATGCAGACAGTGTAGACATATGTAAGTGTTGTATATTTTTGTATATGTTATTAGTTTCCTTTAGTGAGCTTAGTCGGAAATGTTACTTAGTTTTGAAGCTGCACAAACGCAGCCTATTAGTTCAATTATTATGTTTGCTTTGTGTCTCCTGAATGTTAGCGATTGGTGTATATTTTGGGTATAACGCTAGTCCTAATGTATCTGAATAATGCCCGACTCCAGCAGCTTCATTATCTTATCGGCAATGGCTGGATTTTGTAAATGCCTGTAGAGAGAGCAGTGGTTAAAGAAATGTTTACATATTCTAAATACACTTGTCTTACTCTTTGACAGCATTTGGATCATTCTGCATCTGTTCGAGTATCATACGCATGGCCGGATCCTTGAGAATTTGCTGAATCTCTGGATCGGACATGGCGTTCTTGAGCACTTCTTGTGGATTGCGTTGGAAGTTCATTGAACACTGGCGATAGCCATCAATAGCTTCGGCATTGTTGGGATCCAGTTCCAGGGCCTTCTGGTATGCCGTCGAAGCCTTTGAGGTTTGTTGCATGCCCTGCAATAATTAATATGATTAACTAAATGTTGCAAATGTTGCAGATTGCTTCACACTGGAGGTGGAGAACTATCGATAGTCAGCAACATCGATAGTCAGCGATATTATTTTTCAAACCATCGATAGTTTTCGATAGTGTGTTAAATTGAGTATTAATGTATTTTAACTTCTAAAAATTATAATTTTTTTTTAAAAAATTCCAATAAAAATTTGAAATTGGCATTAAGTTAGGTATTATAAATATAAAAATAAATAAAATTCCCTATCAATAATAATGTTTCGCTATTAGCTTTTGTAAAATCCAAAGTTCAACGATCTAAATCTTTTTGTCCAGCCTACTGAACATGCGCTCGGACACGGTTCAGTTCCGTTATGTTCTTTTTTAACTTTTTCGACTGTAGTAAGGAACTTGTCCATGTAATAAAAATATATAATTATTTAAAACAGAACTTAAATGTTTCGGTAGTTCTGCAGATGCCAAATACGAGCCTTCCTGTGACGCGTTGAGCGTCATAAAAAACTATCGCCCACTATCGATAGTGCAGGTCTGCCATCGATGGCGGCTCGATAGTGCTTGACCATCGATAGTGCCATCGATAGTTCTCCACCTCTACTTCACACTACTTGCCTGCAGAATTTTGCCCTTTCGTATGTAACCCTTGATGAATTTCTCGTCCAGCTTGATGCAAGTATCGCAGTCCTTCAGGCCTAGATCAAAAGCGGCTAGCTTTGTGTAGCAGGCAGCACGATTGCTGTACAGCTTGGGATCATCGGGATTGCGCTTGATGGCCTCCGAATAATGCTTAACAGCATTGCTGTAATCGCCCTTCTTAAAGTACTCATTGCCCCGCTCCTTCTCCTCCTCGGCCTTGGTTGGATCAATATAGGCGCGTCGTTCCTCCTCCTTGATTTTGGCCTCCACCTCGCTCAACGAAGTCTTGATCTCGGGCGTGCGATGCTCCGACATGGCCTTCTCATAATAGAACTTGGCCTGCTTGTAGTTCTCCATTTTGCGATAAGTGTTGCCAATGCGAGCCAAAGACTTGGCAATCAGCTTAAAGTCCGCTCGATTCTCACGGCCAACTTCGATGCCCTTCTCGCACTGCTTAATGCACGCCTCGTACTCCTTGCGCTCAAAGTAAACGGCCGCGATGTTGTTGTGAAACGTGATATCAGTCGGATCGTGCTCGATGGCAGCATTATAGTGCTTGAGGGCAGTCTCGAATTCCTTCTTTTTGTACGCCGCATTGCCCAGTTCCTTTTCCTTCCGGGCAAAGTACTTTTTGCGCTCCTCCTCGCTCATATCCTCGGGCCTGGGCTCGGCCGGCTTTGATGGCTCCGCTGGCTTGGGGGCGGGCGTTGACTCAAAGGTGGTGCTTGGGGATTGTTGGGGATCAACATCCATGGGCAGATCACCTTGCGATTGCATATAGTTCAGCACTGAGGCAGTGATCTCTTGACGACCTTGCAACAGAATTGCATTCTGCGGATCGTACTTCAAACCTGCACACACACACACGCACACACAGATACACAGCATTAGTGAGGTTATGTCGTGGCGGTAATCAATTAATTATATAGCTTACCCTCATTATAGGCCTCGAAGGCCTTCATATAGTCACGCAGTCCGGCGGCGGCAGCACCCTTGCGGGAGTAACCCTTCGCCCAGCTGGGATTCAACGCAATGGTCTTCTCGGCATCCTCCAACGCGTCCCTGAACTTTCCGGCCTTTGCATAGGCCGCCGACCGGTTGCTAAACAGCACATGGTTGGTGGCATCCAGCGCGATGGCTTCTGTGTAGGCCGCAATCGCCTCGTCGAACTTCTCGGCATTTAGCGCTGTGTTGCCCCTTTCTTTCAGTTCGTTCACCTGCCGAATGACGACAAATGCATGCAAAATTTTCGCTTTGTTTTACATTGGGTAGTGTGTTTCATACCTTGTCCATTCTATGCGTTTTCCAATGTCTTTTTAACTGATTAAATAATTTAAAATTGCGATAAACACAACGTTAGCACGCAAAGTAATGAGCTGAAATTGCAAATAATGCCGCAGTCGGACTTTTCTAGAAATACATGAGTTTGTGCCTCGCTCAGTTCTCGTGTTCTCTCTCTCTTTCTCTCTCTCCGCTCTTGACGAAATGACAGACGCGCAGCGTTGCCAACAACAATGGCCTTGCCGGACTGCTTGTTTTATATACAATTAATAAATTAAAAAATATGCAATAAATTGTTTGCGCTTGTTTAGTGAAAATACAAAATATAAGAATATCAATTTACACAACTGTATTCAAAATTTGTAATTTTCCGGCAAGCAGCAAATAAGTTGGCAGCACCGGCACAAATTTTTATGATTATTTTCAACCTGGCAACGTTGTCGCAAAATAAGACAGACGCTGCTTTTTTTTGCGTGCGCCTGAAAAATTTATGTTAAGATTTTGTCAAAATATAGAGAAACGACGTGTAACAAGGCTTGTTGCGAACGGCACGCATAGAAGATAATTGTTAATTACAGCAGTTCACAACAGCAGTAGCGTAATGGCCGAGTATTTGGCATCAATTTTTGGCACGGAAAAGGACAAGTAAGTAAAAGCAAAAACACACAAACCGCAGTCCCCATGTTCCTTTCAACTCCTCCTTCATCTCCTATTCCTCCTCCTACTGCTGTACTTTTTGCGGCAAACAATAATTGAGAATTGTTTTTGTTTGCAGAGTCAACTGCTCGTTTTACTTTAAAATTGGAGCTTGCCGGCATGGAGACCGCTGCTCGCGCATACACAATAAGCCAACGTTTTCGCAAACGGTGCTGCTGCAAAATCTGTACGTTAATCCGCAGAATTCGGCCAAATCGGCGGATGGTTCACATTTGGTGGCGAATGTCTCCGACGAGGAGATGCAGGAGCATTATGACAATTTCTTCGAGGACGTCTTCGTTGAGTGCGAGGACAAGTATGGGGAAATTGAGGAGATGAACGTGTGCGACAATTTGGGCGATCATTTAGTGGGCAACGTGTACATCAAATTCCGCAATGAGGCCGACGCCGAGAAGGCGGCGAATGATCTAAACAATCGCTGGTTTGGCGGCCGACCCGTCTACTCGGAGCTGTCGCCGGTCACCGATTTCCGCGAGGCCTGCTGCAGACAATACGAGATGGGTGAATGCACACGCTCGGGCTTCTGCAATTTCATGCACTTGAAGCCCATCTCACGCGAGCTGCGGAGGTATCTATACTCGCGCCGTCGTCGCAATCGCTCGCGTTCGCGATCCGGCGGACCAAGGCGTCGGTCGCGCAGTCGCTCCCGCTCACCAGGCTCACGGCGACGACGCGAGGAACGTGGCATTGGAGGAGGCACAGATCGTGGCGGTGAACGAGGCATTGTGGGTGGCACTGATCGTGGCGGTGAACGTGGCATTGGCGGCGGCACTGATCGAGGTGATCGTGATGGCAATGATCGTGATCGACGTAAAGGCGGTGGTGGTGGCGGCGGAGGTGGCGGCGGTGGAGGAGGAGGCGGTGGCGGCGGTGGACGATATTAGTGAATGGTCCACAGTTTGGACTTGGGACTATGGAACTACATCATTGGTGGCAATGAGATACGGACAAATGAACAATGGCCAAGAATCGTGTATTTCTCAGTCACTTCAGTCTCCTTTTTTTGTTTATTTTTTGTATGATTTAGAGAAAGGGGTGTCCACCACATAAATATGTATGTACAAACCACCCGAAATACACTATGTGAGTTACTTTATCGAACGCCCATTAGAATTGTAATTAATTATACACACATTCGTAATAATAAAACTGAGTAATAATTATAAACCGATAGATGTAAACCGTAAAACTAACAATAAGTCAGTCAGAAAATCAAATCAAGCAGATTTTTGAATATACAGTTTGTCGAGAAATTCTTTGCACTCTCTTAAAAATGTAATATTTTTACTTTAAATATGAAAAAAAATAGCTTATATATATTTGGAAAGGTCGTTTAAATTCCGATTGAATGACACAAAACTTTCCTTAACCCATTTAGTACCCATCGAAAATTTCGAACTTATGTAAAAGTCACTTTTCAAAACTTTTTTCCTCGATTTTTTACAAAAAATATTTTGATGCAAAAAAAATTCTTGGAACAAATCTAAAAGTAACTGCAAAAGCTAATATTTTTGATAATATTTAGAAAATCCTAAAAATGATAATTTTAACCCATTTTTCCTTATTTTCATGCAAAAAGTGCCTTTTTTGCAGTTTTCAAAAAATTATAAAAAATACTAGCAATAATATTTTTGAAAATTTTCTTTTGCAGTTACTCTTAGAATTGTTCCAAGAATTTTTTTTGCATCAAAATACATACACTAGCCAGAAAAGCTATGCTATGATTGCAAAAAAAAATTTTCAAAAATATTTTTTTTTGTATTTTTGATAATATTTAGAAAATCCTAAAAATGACCATTTTAACCCATTTTTCCTCATTTTCATGCAAAAAGTGCGTTTTTTGCAGTTTTCAAACAATTTTAAAAAATACTAACAAAAATATTTTTGAAAATTTTTTTTGCAATCATAGCATAGCTTTTCTGGCTTTTTTTGCAATCATTCCTAGAATTGTTTCAAGAATTTTTTTGCATCCCAACATTGTTTGGAAAAAATCGAGGAAAAAAGTTGAAAAATTGACTTTTTTTTAACTCAAAATATTCAATGGGTACTTAATGGGTTAAGAATATTTTTGCATCATTTAAACGAAATTTGAACGACCTTTCCAAATATATTTGTTTTACTGTGATAACTTCACTAACATAGCTGTTAAAGCAAAAATAAGGGTGTACGCATAGTTTTTTTTGGCTAGTGTATGTGAAAAATCAAGGAAAAAAGTTGAAAAAGTAGACTTGCAAAAATTCAAAATATTCCATGGGTACTCAATGGGTTAAGGAAATTATTGCATCATTCGAGTGAAAAGAATTTCTTGACAAACTGTAAATCGCAAGCTAACAAAAAGTCAGTCAGAAAATCAAATCAATCATATTTTTGAATAGAACTATTTTGCATTTGATCTAGCCAACTAATAACAGAGTCAACATAATAATTTTGGATGCCCCGTCTTTAGGGCGGCGGCTGAAGAGCAACAGCGTCCAGATTGGGCTTTGTACTCGAGCTGGAGCTGGCAGAAGAATCCTGGGGCTTCTCCTCCGGCTTTGTCTGCATCGATTTCAGCTGCTTGGTCATGTCGATCTGTTGCTGCAGGGCGTATGTATTCTCGTGTTTGCGTCGCTGCTGCTGCTCGACATCACGCAGCACACCCTCGTGCAGTTTTAGTCTATGAATGTTAATTTAGTGAATGTTTTCATACATGAAATTGAATCTCAATTTACCGGTCGTCCGATTGTTTATAGTGCACATAACCTATAATTGCGGCAGAAATTCCAATCGCTGTTCCCAGTGTGATTTTGGCCGACAACGACATGCTTTTGATTTAGCTACCTTTAAGCAAATTTTGTATATTAAATTTCGTTTCATTTAGCATTGGCCTCTAGCAACCAGTTGTTGTTTGTTACGACACAACTTATCAAATTACTAGAAACAACTCTAAAAGGAAACTGAAAGCAAAACAAAAGCCGATTAACTTTATACTGTTGCTTATAGTCAGCTGACCTATTTAACACTTCTCGCCAGTTGACCTACTTTGTGTAAATAGTTTATGCATTTATCCAATTTATTGTTGGTTTAATATTTGTTAACATTTATCCATTTTAAACGTAAATATAAAAATTTTACTTAAAGAGGCCGATAACAGCTGATTGCATTGGAAAAAAGGTGGCAATTTTGGCAATCCTGGCATATTTGACAATAGTGGGATTCCGGTAAACGTTTTTGATTTGCTTTTGATTATTTTTAACCAAATATAAATCAGTTGACGGAACGACCCTTTTTGCACACTGATTTTTTTTTGATTTCGTGAACAGCTGACAGCCTGGGCGAACAGCTAATTGACAACTAAAAAGTATACAAAAATGGGCATAATTGCACAAAATGGCGAAAGAAAGTAATCGAATATATTTTTATTGAATATTCGTAGATTTACAATGCAAACAAACACCAACTGTCACACAGCTTTTCGAAACCAAATCAAAATGAAAAAATAATCAGTCTCAGAGCTGATTTTTCGAAATCAATTTGTAAGACCACATTTCCCTGATTTGCTCTGGGCTCAATGAAAATTTTGTATGGAGCAGCTGTGAACAGCTGACTGAAAAATCAAAATCAAATCAAAAACGTTTACCGGAATCCCACTAATATTTAACTCTTTTCAGAAATGTTCTTAGCTATCAACTTTTTTTTAAATTAATTTGGAAGCTAGAACTTTGAAACTTTCATAGGAACTTTATTTTCTTTTTTTCGATTATATAATTTTTTTTCTTTAGAATTTCATATTTATTTTTTTAATTTCTTCACCACGCAAAACAATTTTAAAATTAACTTTATTATTTTAGAAAATTTATTTTTTTCTCAGTTTAGTATATTTAATTTGTTCTTAATTAAATAATAATAAATAAATATATTTTTGTTAATTTAATTAATTTTTATTAGAGAAATATTAGGACCAATTTTCGATAAATCACTATTTCCACCTCTACAAAGTGGTCGATAAGATTAATAAGCAAATCCAGGGCTGGCCTAACAAACTGCTGTTGCCAGTGCTCGTTAACGTTGTCGCAATGGGCGCGTCATTTTATCAATTCAAACTCAATTGTTTGGACAAGCTGTTATCTTCAGTTTTATATACACATCAACTTGACGCAGTATCTAAAATTATTTCATTTTGTTATGTTTGTTTATCGCAGTCATTTATTCAAGTGAATGACGCATTTGCATAGTTAAAATTAGAATCAGTTTTCTGATTAATTCATAAGTGTCTATTACAGAGTGAGCTGTTGTAGTAAATGTAAATTCGTTGACCTGCCTGCCATAAGAATAAAAGCCAAACCGCGAACCTGCCACACGCAGCTGAAATTCTGGACATGCGCATCAGTTGCACGCAATTCGAAGCAACAGCACAAGTACAACATACGAATGGGCTTTTGTGTATGGTATGTGGACGAAAGTAAAAGCGACAAGCAGCCAATGCGGCGTATGAGCAACATTATTTATCCAGTGCCAGTGCGACTCCAGTTTTCCATACACCAAGTTGTGCGCGCCAGACAAAAAAAAGCAAAATAAAATTAACAAAACTATAATATATTGAAAGAAAAAAAAAAAACAACAAGAGAAATATACGTGCGTGTGCGTCGTGTGCTAAAAGATTTGTTTAAAAATATATCAAAAACAATCAACAATTGCGTCGACTAGCTAATAAAATCTATTAACATATGTAAAATTATAAACAGGCAACTTCAATTTGTGGCTTTCCAACCAATTTCATTTCGGATTGCGATTGCTAGTTTTTCAAATATTTATGTCAGTGGCGCAAATATTGATTGCGTTTTATGCTCGCCCGGGGAGTCTTTAAGTGGGTGCTAAGAAGACCTTGCTTCGACTTGGACTTTTGTGGCACCTTTATACAGGTTGCCACTGTACCTTTTACATTTTTAAGCACTCGTCACTTTTTCTTTGACTTGTAAATTTTAAATTTGCAGTTCTCGCTTTAAAAACTTTTGTTATACAAGATGACCAAAGTGGAGCTATATAAATCTCGTGTCTTTGTAACAATTATACACCTGTGTGCATTGGGACAATTTGCCTATGGACTATATTACAGCAGTTTTGAGATACAACGCAGCTACAAGCTCAAAACGAACTTGAATCGTCGCCTGGTGCCCGAGAATTTTCCCCAAAAATTGCGTTTCCTCAGCTATTGGTCGCTGGTAAGTTATATGTAAAAATATAAAAAATCTCAACATATATCATGGTCATTATAATATGACGGAAATGCGGTCGCAGCCACAATCGTTTCAAGTGTGTTCCAGTTTCAAAAGAAATTAAATGAAGAAAATAAAACATTGCTTATTATTGTCTCCCATTTATGTCTGCCATATGTTCTGTTTATACTATGTGCATATATCGATCATTTTTTTTATCTTGCTTCGTTTTTTTTTGTGGCTGGGGGTCAACAACTGCGTGCGCTGCATCCGCGTATCTTGCAGATACATTTTCGCATTCCATTCAACCATTAAAACCATTCAATTGTTGTCGCTGCAAAGTGTTACACATCGCCTTAATATGCCATGAATAAATTTCATTATTTATTTGCTCAGTCGTAAGCGAAAAATTCTTGGCGGTGGAAAAACTCTTTGGCTTTATTGAATTGTAAAACTGGCCACAAATCAAAATGCTACAAAACAATAGGCGTCCATCTATAGCCATCATCTTGGCCGATTTTTATTTGGTGCTGATAGATGCCAGATTATCTTATTGGCGTGAATGTAAATATGCCATACGGTCTCTGGAGGCGATACCAAGAGAATGAGGGGTGTGGATGAGGTTGAGAGTGAGATTGCTGGCAAACTCATTTACATGTCGTAAAATATTCTTAGAATTCGACGGCTTCTCGTCATGAATGCTAATTTTTTATTCAGCTTCAATTTAAATAATACTTTACTGAAATTTAAAATTAAAATAATGAAACAACTATATATAATTCAGTTGTAATATATCCTTTTAAATAAAATTCTAGATAATACAATTTGAGCGAAGTATACAATAGTTTAGAGTGTCTCTCTGATTGACGCATTTAGCAGATTGATTGACGGCTAGATTGACTCAAATGTTTGTCTTTGATTTATTTGGAAATGAGTGCAAAATATCTCAATGATTTATTATTAGGTATGACCTGTAAATAATGCTTGTAAGTAAGTCCTTATTTAACTTTTCTAAAATTAATGCTAAATTATGAACAATTAGTTAGACAGATACTTTTCAAAACTTGGTTTTACTCTCTTAACTTTAGTTTGTTTTTTTTATTTGATTATTTATTTAATGTCGACAGTTGCCAAAATTAATGTAAAAAATTAAAGTTAAGTAATATAAAAAGTTAAGTATTATTAAATTAATTAAAATCTAATTTAAATTTAATTGAAATGATAAAAAATGTAAAATCTGGGGGTATTCAACTTTTTTTTTTAAAATGATCCAACATTTATTGCAAGGATTGGGAAAAACCCATAAAGATAGTATTAGTAGTTATAGTTAGTAATAATACAAGGATTAGAGTTAGTAAGGCTTAGGGATTTCTTGAAAGGAAGAGGAAACGGGATGATTTCTTAAATGAAAAACTTAGCACTTTTAGAAACTTGAAAGTACTTTTTTCTTAATTTCTGCAAGTTAGTTGAAAGTTTTATTATTTATCCAGACAACTTTGATGACCTTGCGTGCCCTTGATTTATAATCTCAGCACAATAAATACTTTGATCTTGGCGTTAAGTGCTTTATATCTTGGCGTTTCTATTTAAACGTGGACACGGGTGCCGCTGTTGTTTTCCTTAGCTGGTGTTTTTACTAGAACACTTTTCTTTCTCTTTTGTTTTTTAGCAAATAGCTTTCATGTGGAAATCATAGAATAGCATGATCTGGTCATGCACACGCACCATTCACCATTACCATCCGGTTGTTTGGTTGCTCGGCATTCCAATGGCTTCCGTCAAATATCCGCGCGCCTCCGAACTCCGGACGAATTGTTTATGTATCGCCGAAATGAAAATCAAAATAAACGTTTTTTCGCCATTTCGCCAAACAATTGCATTGTAATACAGAAGATTCGATTATTCAATGATCGGCATATGCTCAGATATATTCACTTATGTATGTATTCTTCTCTCTATATGTATGCCTGGATTTTAAATATATATCTGTGCATATATGTTTACCGTTAGAGGCGCACGTTCGTCTCCATTCGTTGATTTTGTGCAATTTATTGCTTGCAAATTTACTACCCAAAATTTATAGAGCAGTTTATACCGAATTTTTAACTCTTTCAAAAACAACGAATATAATTTGATCTAACAAAAATTAGATTATTTAATTATATTATTAAATTGTTTTAAAATTATTATAGATTACTTTTTTTATATTCTTATACATAGTATTGCCCATGATACATTTTCTTCTTTTACATCTTACAAATAATTTTATCTTCTTAAAATTAAGTTTAAAGTGGTGTTTTATACTTATTACATAAAAAGGTTGTACGAATAAATCTATTTCTCTTAATTTCTCCTTTTATTCCATTTCTCTGTGCCTCAAAGTACACTGGTCGACATATTTATTTTGACAACATTTAAAGTTAAATCTCCCCAAAACTTACTTTATGTTTGGCATCAATGGAAATCATTTTTAAATAATAAAAAACTTTCCTTAACCCATTAAGTACCCATTGAAAATTTTGAATTTTTGTAATGGTCTATTTTCAATCTTTTTTCCTTGATTTTTAAAAATAATGTTTTGATGCAAAAAAATTCATCAAACAATTCAAAAAGCGACTGCAAAAAAAATATCTTCGCTAGTTTTTTTTTTAATTGTTTAAAAATTGATAAAAATGAATTTTTCGTATGAAAAGGTGGAAAAATGGGATAAAATTAAATAGATTTAACATTAAATGTTGTCAAAAAAAATATGCCGACCAGTGTAATCTAGATTTTCTGGGGTTTTATTTTTTATATTCTAGGATCCGATTGTTCCTATTGCAGCAACATGATATAGTAATCCAATTTTTACCTAATTTTGGTCAGGATGTAACAAGCAGTCCCAAATATACAATCTGTGAGTTTGGTTGAGATATAAAAACGCCATCTTATTGGTTTATAAAATTGTCTCAGCAATGTTGTGTGAAAATTTCAGCTTTCTAGGCTTAACCGATTGGCCTACACGTTGATACGTTAGTCAGTCAGTCAGTCAGTCAGATAGAACCAATCCGAAAAGCCAAATTACATAATTTTTCTAAAATACCCAAACTTTTAATGATTTTTCATTAGGCATTGTGGAACTTGCTTGGAATTTGTTTAGATCTGTCTCTGCCAATGGTTTATTTTTTATTTTATCTAATTTTAGAGTAGTATATTTTCACTTTGCATTCGGATAATTATCTGGGAATGTCGGGAGAGCTGAGGAAACGCCCCCAAAAAAAATTACAGAGTAAAAATGCTCGTAATTGAAAATTGTCGCTGGGTTTTTAGTCTGAGTTGAACGTTGGTGTCAACATGTTGCAGTCGAAGCGAGTCCTAGTTTTAGTGGCCAGTCTGCTCATTTTGGAGGCGGACACCACGACCATCAAGTGGCACAGTGCTGGTGCTCCGTTTGGAAGTCCTTCGGCCTGGCTGGATGACTATTTGCCTTGTGTACACGATTTGGTTGTCTTTCCTCACTATTATCCGGCCATATTGCCACTTCCGACGGAAGTAGCCGTCAGGGGATTCCAGCTGCCACGTCAGGGCGCTTTGCTGCTGGCCGAGGACTCCACCATTAGCTTGGCAGCCGGCAAAGGGCTTAATCCCGACTGTGACAGCGACGAACGTCGCGCAGTTTTAAGGCCGCCCAAGACGAGCAAATGGTTTGATCCCAGCAGCTGGAGCGTCCAGCCGGGAGTGGGTAGTAGCAACAGTTTCAGCGCCGTGCCCGAGCTGGAACGCGTGCCGTGCGATGACGAGCATGTGGTCATCTCCAGCACCAATGGCGCCGCCCTCTCCTTTGATCTGGAGAATGTGCAGTACCTGCGTCTGGGACAGTTGGTCCTGGCCGGCTCCTCCATATCGAGGAGCTATCTGCAGGAGCTTATGGGTCGGGAGCTGGGACAGCTGCTCTTCCACAATGCCCGGGACGTGAATGTGGAGTATTATCGCGGTGAGCTGTGTGGCTGCCACAAGGATTACGAGCAGCTCATCGAGCCCATCTGCCACAATGTGGAATCGCAGTGTGAGCAGCCCCATTGTGTCGCCCCGATTCGTCCCCTGGGCTCCTGTTGCTTCCTCTGCGGCGCCGTGCTGACGCTGCCCAGTCCGGACTGCATGGCATGGCATCGTCAGGAGCTGCTCAAATATATCAATTCACTCATTACCAAGGAGAACTTGGCGGATGAGCTGCAGGTGCATGTGGATTTTGTGGGCTCCAAGCAATATGGCAATGCGCTGCAAGCCATCATCCTGGATCGTGGCAGCTACACGGAGCGCAGCATTGAGATCATGCGTCGCGTGGAGAGTCATCGAAATGAGACTTCAGTGCTGCTCGGGGTGAGCAGTCTGGAGGTGAAGTATGCGGGTCATCCGTATAATCCCAATGTCAGCTTCGCCTCGGTGCTGCTCATACTCTTCTGTGTGGTGCTCGTGGGCGTCGTCTCGATCATTATCCTGGCCCACTTTATGCCCGAGCATCCGTATCTGAATCGCATTCCCCAGTGGATACACGATCCACGACGCTGGCGTTGGCATCACTTGGACGTGCGTCACACACTGCGCCGGAATCTGCTCTTCAATCGCTTTGACGATGCATCCAATGGTGCATCTCCAACCGCCGCTGGCAGTGGCATTGAGCGTCTGGCCGTGATTGGTTACGATGCTGAGAGTGGCGAGGTGCGGGAACGCTCCTTCAATAATCCCATGTTCGAGCAGGACATGATGACACCAGGAACAGCAGCAGCAACGGCAACAGCGGAGCTGTCTCTGCCAAAGGGCAAGTCCGTCCCCAGTCCCAATGTGGAAACTGGCGAGCTGGACAGCTGCAGCGGGGGGGAGGAGCAGGAACTCACCGAAATCAATTTGGAGTCCTCCGAGGCGGAAAGCGATGTCGAGGCGGAAACCAAAGAATAAAATCTTGTAAACATTCCCACTCAATAAATGAATCAAATAAGATTCAACTTAATTACACTAATCAACACAAATTCGTTTTTTGACTTATTAAAAAATAAAAACAGTTGAAATTACATAACTCGAACTTCTATAACTTGAATTTTTCTCTAACTCGAGCTAAATGAGTGGCAGTAAAATTAATAAACTTAAGGCCCTATTCTCTTTCAGCAAAAAATTTTTTTCGATTTTTTTTTTTGCATTTTTTTATAGCTTGGACATTTAAGAATACGAGTATACCCCTAAAAGGGTTTTTTGAAATTCGAAGTACTTTAGGAGTTATGGCCTTTTTTGTCCAGCAATGTTAATGTTAATGCACGTGGAGTCAAAACTTTGAACGCGTTTATCTCGAAACCACGTTTTTCGAGCTGGAGGCCACGATTCCGCCAGTTCTACTGAACCGATTTGGATGAAACAAAGTTTAATCGACGTAGAATTGTCACCATTCTGGCCCGTAGTAAAATAAAAATTTTGCGATTTTTTTTACTATTTTTTTTTACACTAAACTACAAAAAAATGGGTCCAAATCGATTTGTCAATTTCAAGTGGCCGCCATTTTGTCAAAAAAAATCGCAAAATTTTTATTTCACTACGGGCCAGAATTACATCTATACTGATTATAACCCCGTTTATTTTTTTCATTTCCGACGCTCCGGAGACCCGGAATCGTGGCCGCCGTGACGACACTTTTTTTTTCAACCCCCAACTTTGAAGTCTCATTACTTTTTGAACACCCCTCGTGCCGAGGCAAAAAAAATTTTTTTATTTTCTTTCATTCATTACTAATTCCATAAAAAAAACAAAATTCAAATATCTTTTTGCGTTTTCAAATGAGAATTTTTTCAAAAAAGGTCCAAAAACAGCAAGCTGAAGGAGAATAGGGCCTTAAGAAAAATAACTTTATAAGTCGAATAACTCCATAACTCGAACTAGAGATGGGCATGGGCCGTGCCGTGTCCGTGCCGTGCCTATTTAAAAAAAATCCGTGTTGGGCCGTGTTGGGCCCCTTATTAAAAATTGCCGTGTTTTACCGTGCCAATGTCGGTAGGCACGGGAGGCACGGTAGGCACGGGAAGCACGGTAGGCACGGTACAGATTTTGAACTTAAATATGGTACTATCGATAAGTTGGCGTAGTTTTATCGCTTTTTTGTCAGCTTGAGCTGTAGAATTCATCGATGTATCGCACAATTTGCGAACACTTACAACATCTATAGCACGATTATAATAAAAAAGTGACGCCACGATGACAAAAATTAATAAAGAGAATTTACAAAGTGAATTTACAAGCGCCCGTGTTTGGCCGTGCCGTGCCGTGCCTATTTAAAAAAATCCCGTGTTGGGCCGTGTTGGGCCTCAATTTTTACCAGCCGTGCTTGGGCCGTGCCGTGCCTCAAAAAGGAGGCCCATGCCCATCTCTAACTCGAACCTTTTCTTTGGATAATGGTGATCGAGTTAGGGAAGTTCGACTGTATAATATTTATATACCATAGTTAAACTTAGAATTTAAAAAAACTTGTTGCCTTGTTGGTTTTCAAATTCAATAATATTGACCTACAATTTTTTTTGGAAATGCCTTTATAATTTATAGGGTATTTACACTGACGCCCGTATGACGCCGTAACGAAAAAAAGCCGGTATACGGCCCGTCAGTAGGCCTTTACCATACAAAATTTGACAGTTAGGTTTAAATATAAAGGCTCTACGGCGTGCCGGTATTGATAAAGGCGTCATTACCGACCTATTTTTGACAAAAAAAAGGTGGCAGCTCTGGTCAAAATTGATAATTAATCGATTTGCCACCACAAAAAACTGAAAATTCAAATCAAAATAATAATTTCTATTTGATATAGAGGAAAAAGATACCACAAGGAGCGCAAAAGATGAAAGACATAAGCAGCACAGCAGCAGAGGCAATGGCGAAGTTGGCCGAAGCTGCAGACAGGTCTGCTACAGCCATGGACAGCATGGTAAAAATTTTTAGTCGCTTAGTCCACGAATAAAAAAATTTAAAAACAAAATAAATAAATTATCAAAATGTTTTATTGAAGTTCTTGAGCACAAAAATAGTTGCCAAAGCATGTCGTGTCCTTGGCCATTTCTGGTAGTGCCTGCACCAACATATCGAAAGCGGCGCGCTCCAAAAACATATTTATAAACTCCATTGGACATGTTGGGCACGTCTTTCTCCCAGAATACGCCGTTACGTTCCTATAAAAAGTGTGAAAAATTACCGTTCTTGTCTACAAATGCACTTTTTACTTACGTGCGCCCAAACTGATTTAAACGTCTGCTCTAATGCAAGATTTAATGAATTAATCTGCACCTTGGATCCCTCACAAGCCGCCAATGCGTGGTTCATGCCTTGGTTTATTCGCATAAACATAATTGTCACTGCGGCAATAGCTTTTGGATCCATATTGTGTGTTTTTAATTTTTTCGCCTTTGTTTACAAACAATTTCACAGTTTGACACTAGACGTCAAAATATCGGTTTTTTTTACCGGCCTACCAGTGTAAACGACTTTCGCCGTAAGCTACGGCTTTTTGCTTACGGGCCTCAGTGTAAATACCCTATTAGTCGAAAGAACAAAAAACCTGGGATCGCAAAATAAGAGTTATGAAAACCTGGATAAACTTTTATTTGAAATTTTTGTTAATAATCATGGTATAAAAGTTATTTTTTGATTTTTATAAGAAAAATTAAGTTTAAAAATTATTCTCAATTTTTATTTTAGCAATTGAAAATAAAAGTTATTTTTTCAATTTATAAATCCAAATTAAAAAAAAAATATTTTTCAATTATTATTATAAAAGTTGAAAAACTAAAATCGAATGTAATATCTTTTGAACCGGAATGTGCTAAGAACTTTTCAACAAGTCTACTTTATATAACTTTAATGAAAAAAATCAATAAATTTGTTAGTCAGCTTTCAAGTTTAAAAAGATTTTTAATTTTGTTGATTAGTATAAACTGTTGATCGCATAATATAAATATAATAACAAATTCATTTGAATTTAAAGAGAATTTTTGTTGCCTGCTTTAAAGCTTAAGAAGTTAAAATTAAATAAAATTCAGTGAAATGCATAATGATAACACATAATTCTCGCATTTATTTTTAGCATTGCGTCAATTTTCTGGGTTTGCCCCTTGACCTTCGCGCGGCTTTGAAACAGCGCTCGAAATTAAATCGATAGTTCGCATTAGTTGTGGCGACAACAGATTCAATAGACTTTGCTTCTATTCATAGCTCGACGGCAATATTCCCACTTCCCACTCAGCCCATCGCTTTCAATCATTAATACAATTCAGTTGCAATTGGATTACAGGTGAAAGTGTTTCAATTTCAATGCCGTTTCCGTTGCGTTCCACGTCTCTATTGACTATTTATATAAATATATATTATTTATATGAAGTTTGCAACAGCTGCACACAAATAATATCAATTCAAAGAGACTTGTCATGATGATAAGCAGTCTTATCAGGGCCCGACCCAGAGCACAACACGGTGTGGACAGCGACAAACATTAAACGTAGATAGTACAAGTGTAATGCATATAAACTATATACATATATATATGTACATAGATTGTACCCAACCGGCTAATCAGTACTCACTCAGTACGAAGTGGACTTTTGTGCGGTAAACATGGCAAGATCCAAGTCCAATAATAAGGGCTCCACGCCACCTGCCTTCAATCGCGCAGTGCAGTTAATGCTGCACATTACGGCGGTGTTCCAGTTTAATTATGGCGTTTACTATTTTTATAATCTGGAACTACCATCATCAATATTCCATCCGTTTGCCGGCAAATTCAAATTTTTGACATTCATCTGTGCGGTAAGCGAAACAGTTACTAGTGCAGCCCTAACAGGTATCGATAATTGAAAGCTATCGCACCCGATTGGCAGTTAAGAGCGCGCAATCAATTTTAAATATGTGCTGTCGTCAAAAATATCAATTGGAAATACAGTTGAACTTCCCTAACTCGAATAACCATTATCCAAAGAAAACGTTCGAGTTATGGAGATATTCGACTTATAGAGTTCTTTTCTCAAGTTTATTAATTGTACTCATTAATTGTACTCATTTGTACTCATTTAGCTCGAGAAAGAGAGAAATTTGATTTATAGAAGTTCGAGTTATGGAAGTTCAACTGTAGTTGCACATTTTTCTAAAAGTAGTGATCATTTTTAATGACACTTTGAAAATCCTAACGATAGCTGAATTTTAAGTTTTTACTCATTGGAGCTTCTTGTAATCAGAAAATTAAATTATACAAATAAATCAAATGTCTAAAATAATTCTTTTTATCAGTAAACATACATTAAACTTTTATTTGTGTATAACTTATTGATTCAAATATGGTTTTATGGTGCTATTTATTACTATCCATTTATGTTTTTGTCTGCTTTTAACTTCCTGTGCAGTGAGTGTCAGAAGTATGTTACCATATATAAGAAACGTAGCCGAAAAAAGCCGGGTGCGATGCCGTTTAATAAAAGTCACCCCTCCGCGAGCGACACAACAAAAATTCAATTTGGTTTAAAGAGTATTTCTAATTTATTCAGTATTTTTTGATTAAAGAGTATGCAACCATTACTATATTAGTATTTTGTACCTTAAAGTTGATTTATTTATTTATTTTTTTTTATTATTTATTTATTTATTTTGATTATCTCAGTCTTCTGTACCTAATTTAATAATGAAATAAATTAAACACAGATTTTCCATCCAAGTTACTTGTAAAATTTAACGTAAACCAAAAATACTAATTTATAGCAAAAAAAAAGCTAAACAAAAAGTGCACAAAGTCTGATGAGATTTATCGATAATTGTTGAAGGACCACGGTTGCACTGCGACCAAACCGTCTTCAGTTTTACGTTTTAGCTGGCCGGCCGCGGTTCGTTGTTGCCGTGAAAAAATCAATTGCCAAATTAATAAAATGGCCAACAACGCTGCATCGCAGTCGCTGCTGAAGAGTGTTTTTGGCGCCCTTCGTACGCTGCTCCACTTAACGGCGGCAGTTCAATTCACTTACGGCATCTATTACGATTACAAATACGTTGAATTTCCCAATTGCACTGAGACAAATTCGAAATTAATTCATCATCCATTTGGGGGAAAATTCAAATATTTAACTTTCTTGGATGCGGTAAGCACTTAACACGTTATTACATGAGTTTAGATTAGCTGTCTATTATCATAGTCTTATCTAAATCAAGTATTTAAGTATGATGATAACCGGTTTGGATTCGTTTTTGTGAAGGTTCAATGATTTTGCGGTTTGCAATCAATTCCACTTCAATTACCCCGTAATATCACCCTTAAGCGCAATCACAACCCCTCGATTGTTAGACACACGCATCTCTCTAACCACTTTTCTTTTTGCACTTACAGATAATTCAGGCGCTTTATTACATCGTCTCGCTCGCCAATGACTTTGTGGGCACGAATGAATTGGTGCCAAAGCGTCCGCCCGCTATACGCAGGTTCAAGGACTGGCTGATGGCCACCCTCGCCTTCCCTGTGGCCTTGAATGTGGGCGTAACCTTTTGGACGCTGTATGCCATCGATCGCGAACTTGTCTTTCCCAAAGTGCTGGATCCCGTCTTCCCCAGGTCAGTTTAATGCATGTTAATTTGCGAATGCACAACTAATTATATTTTAATTCATATTTCAGCTGGCTGAATCATGTGCTGCACACCAATATTGTGGTGTTCATTGTGCTGGAGATGTTCACCTCGTATCGTGCGTATCCCAAGCGCAGCAAGGGTCTCACTGCCCTGGGCATCTTCATGGGCAGCTATCTGGTCTGGATTCATATCATCAAGCACTATTCAAATGTCTGGGTCTATCCAGTATTGGAGGTTCTTCAGCTGCCACAGCGCATTGTATTCTTTGTGGCTGTGCTCGGTTTCACCTTTGCCCTCTATCTGCTCGGCGAGTTTGTGAACAACATTGTGTGGGCCAAGGAAGTCAAGTTGTCGCAGCGCAAGTCCAAGTAGGCGGTGTCTTTAAGTCTGTAGTCTGATGTCTGATGTCTGTGTCCTCGTCTGTTTTAATAGCAACTACTTGAATCAGCATAAATGGAATGAAATTATCGCTTATATATTTTACACAACAATCTAATAAATTATAAAGTTGATCTTATCCTCTATATCTAATAGTAAACAATACAATTTTGTAGACTTTTCAATTAGATTGCAATTGCAAAAGCTCAAGTTTGTTTCTTTATTAGATGAGCATAATTAACATTAAAAAAAAAGTATTTTAATTGCATAATTCATATCAAAGCACAGCAACAACTTAAATACCTGCGTTAACCTGTAAATTTCAATATTAGAATCATAACAATTACTATTACAATTACTACAATAAACGAAATCTAATGAACTTATTAGAAACTTTCAACTAAACTTTGTGTCAGTCTCAATTTGTAAAAAAATGGCGCCAACTGTCAATTTTCAAACTCCAACTGAGAGAAATCAATTATCAAACATCATTATTGGAGCAGCTGCATTGAAGTTTATTGGTGGAGGCTGTGGGTGGTCTTGCCTTGCCTTGCCACACCCAATGGCAACTCGACAAACAAAAAAAGCTCCCAATGCAGCTCTGTATTGTCAGTCAGCTGCTTTTTTGACTTCTTGTTGTGATCTGAATATTTAATGCGTACGCGTTAAAATTCGCTGTGAAAGCAAACTACAAGAGTTGATCTATTTAAGTGTATTGCAGGTGTATTGTATATATTTAATTTTAGATAATTTTACCTTATTTCTTTTGACGACTGTTATTAGTTGAAAAATAAATAAATTTATAATTTACGACACTTCAATTGGCAATTCAATTTTCGCGTGCTTCTGTTGGACAAAAATATTGACATAGCTCGATCAAAAATTGGTTCTAGTAATTTATGGAGAAGGTTTTAAATTTTTGGATACATTTTTGTGGGGTGTGGGGCTCGTCAAGTTAAGTACACTTTCAAAAATTGCTGACCTACAAAATAGGCCCAATGCATTTTTGATTGTTGAAAAAAAACGTAATCATTATAAGTGTTATTAAAAAAAATTTGAAATAATGATTAATTTTAAGTTTTTTAGATTTGCTCACAAAATAATAAGCTATACTTTACTCATCAACCAACAATCATCATTTTTGAGCAAAAAAATAAAACTTAAGAAATAATCATTATTTCATGAGTTTTTTTTTTTGCTCAAAATAAAACTCAAGTTGTAGTTTCAACAAATATTATAAATAAATATGTATATGACTCTTGTCAGCTTTCCAGACTACTTCCCTGTACCCACAGATTTTTTTGGCTTTTTTGGTTCAAACGATATTTCAATTCAATTTTTATTTTCAATTTTTATAGTAAAAATTGACAAATAAGAGTAATGTGTCAATTTTTATAATAAAAATTGGAAATAAAAGTCAGGGCTAAAATTTTTTTTTAATTGCAAAGTAATAATTATTTTTGATTTTTATCACTTAAATTAATTTTAATAATTAAAAATAATAAATTATTTTTTTATAAAAATCAGCCAATAACTCTTACATTTTAATTTTTTGAATAAAAATTATAATTGTTACTGTCCCTGAAAAAAAAAACAAATAATCATTATTTGCAGTCTCTAAAAAATCTAAGTTTTAATTTTATTGTCTGATATTTCTTTGAAGTGTTTAAAATATAGTAAATATATATTTTAATTTTTAGTTTTTTTCCCCTTACCTTTCGCCAAGTGTAACATTTCCCAGCCAAGTGTAACTTTACTATTTCGGTAGAAATGATCTAATGGTTCGTGGCATCTGTTGTTTCCACTTTTTACCTGCTGTTTGTTACCACTGAAACGCCCTCGTTCCGGTTTGCGGTGTTTCCTCTACCTGCTGTACGCACAAGTCCAGCGGTCAGAGTTCAGTTTCGACCTTTTGGCAACTAGCTGAATAGCACACCTCTCTTTTTGTTTTAATATGGTTTCTGTTTATTACAAAGTAAATGTATCTTTTACTTGTGAAGTATTCAATATTTTTTTTAGAGGCTGATTTCAGTCCAAAGAGATATTTTTATACCCTAGCAGGGGGTATTTTAAGTATAAAATGCCACTTTAACATCATATGAGTTTAACCAAAGTTTACAAATCTAAATAAATAAAAATTCTTAATAATAATTCATAATGCTCTCCCAGGGAGCCTCACAACCACATAGGTTAATCACGTAGAACGACTTTTAAAACAATAAATTTATTTTAATGTGTTTGATCTTGAGAATAATTGTTGTTTTAAAATGTTTATTACCCAGGCACCTAATTAATAAGAATAGGTCAAATTTTATTGCTCTCCACATATCAATTTTATAGCAAAATCATAATTAAAAATGAAAATAAATGTTTGTTTATAATTAGAACTCCCCAAAGGCAATGTTTACAATTTGTAAACAAGAGCTATAAATGAAATGCAACCCATTTTATAAATAGAAAATATTGATGCATTTGATGGGATTTAAAATTGGTTTATTAGTTACAAAATGTTAATTGTAAGCATTTTAGGCACTTTGTAACACAATTCGTTTTCGTTGTGCTGATTTGCCCAATAGGGCGACTTATTTGTACATTTAAAACAACATACATGCATCTTTAAAATTAGTTCTACAGTCTAGTTGAAGGAAACAGTCAATATAGCGACATATAAAAACACACAGATCTTAAATGCTAGTTCTCTTTTTTGAATATATGAGATTTGTAAACTTTTCAAAAACTTAATTGCTATGAGTATTCGTATTCGTAATCGTTGTAATGGAAGATGAGAGTTTTAGAAACTTAAGTAAATGCATTTCGTTTGAATGGGCCGCTCCATTCTAGTTAAAAAATCCTATTTGGAGGGCAGCAGTAACATTTTAAGTTTATCGGATTCGCTCATGAGCGTTGGTTCCCTGTGATGATGTCGTGGTCCGAGCAGGGATTGCATTTCCGTGGCCTCCTCCGACAACAGCTCGTTGCGTTGCCGACTTGCTGCATTGAGCAGACGCATCGCTTGCTGCAGTTCCTCATTGCCATAGGTGGGCAACGTGTGTGTGGCAATCTCAAAGGGATTCGCCTGTATGCCCACATCACAGCTGGTCTTGCTGTTGCGCGAATTGGGCTTGCCCGTGGACATGCCGGAGTAGGAACTGTGCAGCATTATGTCCAAGGGTATATCCAGCTCAGCGGAGGAACAGCTAAGAGAGTCACCATTCACATTCCCATGCCCATTGCCAATTGCTGCCGTCAATTGTCGTACATATTGCTGCTTAAAATCGCTAGTTGAGTCCACATCCAAATCGAGATCGAGTTGACGTTGTGACTTGGCCTGTTCCTTGCGTGACTTGCGACTCCGCTGTGAGTTTCTAGAATGGCGATTGCCATTGCAATTGGACTCGTTGGACTTTTGCATGTGCTTGAGGAAATGTCCAAATGCGGCGGCCTTGTTGCCATTGCTGGGCAGCTCTTGAATTTGTGGTCCATCGTCGTCGTCATCATCGTCGCTCAGTTCCTGTTTGACCACCACATTGAGGTCGTGTATCTTAAAGGAGGCACGCGAATTATCCTCCTCATCCGAGGAGGTAGTCATGCCCTGGTTCTGTAAAAATGGCAATATAAACTGTCCATTCTTTTGTATAAACTCATTGATAATAGTTGGATCCAAGCCCGCATTGCGACGCCTTGTGCTGTGGTGCTTTTTGGTGCTCTGGGCAAACATGCCCACTTTGTGACTAGCATTCGGATAGGTGGTCTTCTTCAGCGCTATAACCTGCGACTCCACCGAGGTGCTGCTCTCTCGGCGTCCTCGTCCTCCAGCGCTGCTGTACTTTGTGCGCCCGCTGCTGGCCGCAATGAAATCTCTGCGTCGTTGGGATCTCTTGTTGCTGCCCGATGCGTACGCATGCTTGCCATGTTGTCGCGATCTCGAGGCCACTTTCGTCTTCATTTCGGCTATCTTCACCGAGACCTGTGAGTCCACAGAGTTGCGACGCGATTCAACAGACACATGACGCACACTGACGCTGATCTCCGAGTCCAAGGAGTTTTTGCGTCCAGCCTGTCCCTGGCTGGAGGAGTTCGTGTTGCCGGGCGTGGCGCCCGTCAATGCCATGCGACGTTTCACACACTGTGGCAAATAATGCACCCAAGTGGAGCTAATCTCGTTCGTTTCCGAAGAGTTTAAGTCGTTCACATCGAAATTTAGACCCACGGGATCGGTGTGTGTATTATACAGTGTTATGGACAGTCTGCCCTTGTCCTCAAAGTCCTTGCGCTTGGCCCAAGTCTGTGCAATGACCTTGTGCTTGGGCATTTTGACCTCCTCGACGACCTCCTTTCCACACTTTCTGGCAAAAAGAAACCAAACAAAAGTTACAGAAAAACTTACAAAATTGGACAACAAAACTAACTTTTTGATGTAGCGCTTCCAGGTCTCTATTGAGGACGGTGTCCAGCACCAGGTGGACATGAGAATGCCAGAGCTGAACAGGCAAAGCAAGTTCAGTTGGAGCACGCCCACACTGGGACGATTCTCAATCTTGCAGACGCTGTTCTCATCAAAAACGGAGCTGATGCGGCAACTGTAAAGCAATGATGTCTATAAATGAAGGCTGCAACTTTTGTTATTAATATACTTACATAATATAGTGCCTAAAACTTTCGGCCCACTCGGCTGAATGGCGAAACTCAGTCACATGGCAGGCAATGGCAACCAGGATGAAGATTAAGGTCAACAGTGCACAGACGCCCATACGCATGATAATCAAATGGATTTTATTGCTGGCCGAGGTTGATTTAATGTCATTGGCAAAGTGCTTCAGGCCAAAGAGCATAATCATGCCGCGCGTTATGAAGTAACCGCCAATTAGAATGACACCACAAAGGGGTCCCAAGAGCAGACCAGCTCGCATCGAATGATTGATGTAGCCAACGAAACAGATGCCCACAATGCCATTGCCATCCACTTCACTGAGCGCCATTGTCGTAATGGTGAGCACCAGTGGCAATGACCAAGCCACCAGATGAAAGTATGATCCCTTCTTGTCGATGCGATCCTGGACATGTCCCATGGCGCGCCAATGCCAGGCATAGGTGAGAAAGACAAACCACACCATGCCGGCGGTAAGAAAGTAATAGACCAGCACAAATATGACAATGCACGAGAGATTCTCGCCCGCCGTTGGCTCCGAGTGACGCAGTGTGCCATCCTTGCGACAGACTATATCTTCCCGCGAGCCGGATGTAAACTGCACCAGCCAGCTGCAAAGAATCAATCAATATTAGTAAGGAAGGCTAACTTCTGACTGTTCCTATGGATGCTATACTTAGGATATATTTCTTTAATAGCAGGGATTAAAACCCTAACCGAAACCGTTACCTTTAACCGGTAAAAACCGATTAAAATTTAAAACCGTAACTGAAACCGCAACCGAAAAATAAAAATTTTCATTTGACCGAAAAATTAAAACCTTTATTTATAAGGGTTAATTTCGATTTGTTCATACATCCAAAGACAAAAAACAAATAAAAATAAGATGCAAAAATAATAAAAATTGAAAAAAAGTTTACTTTTTAATTGTTATTTTAAAAATTAAAAAAAAAAAGAGTAATGGTATAACTTTTAAATACAATTTTAAAAACATGTTTTATTTTCAATTTTAATTATAAAAATTTAAAAAACAAGCTACAAATAATTTAAAACAAAAAATGTTAAACTTTTTAGATTTTTTCCGACTCATAGGTCTTGTTTGCGTTCTCTGATATTTTGTTATATGTTTTGTATTTATTTTGGATTCCCTATTTTATTTTTCATTTTTAATCTTGATTTTTTATTTTAATTTTCTGTTTAATTTTGAATTTTTATTTGTGATATTCATGATCGAATTTTCACACCACTGAATAAGTGCAAATAAAATAAATTTGTTAAATAATATATTAAAATTGTTTAAATGTAACTAAACTACATAAAACTGAAGAATATATAAAATAAATGTGTGAATGAAACATTCAGAAAGTAATGCCTTTTTAATTATTATTATTATATTATTAATATAATTATATTTTAGCAAAGAAACTTTTTTTTGTGAACCGAAACCATATCGATATTTCAAAACCGAAATATACAAAAACCGGTTCGCCGTTACAAATCCTTTATTCAAAGATTTTGCGTAACCGATAACCGAAAACCTAAATGCGAACACTGTAACTAAAACCGATATTTATTTCGCTTTTAATCCCTGTTTAATATAATATCTATAGTTGTCAACTCACCCAAAGCAGGAAATGAGAAAGCACAGATTGATGTAGAAAACGATCACAGCTGGATATTTGTTGGCATTCTGCCAATCGATGAGGAACGTGGCGACCACAAACAGATTCGAGAGCAGGCAGAGTGTGCCGCCGTAGCCAATTAATTTGTGTATCTGGCGATGCTCATCATCCGTGTACAACGGATCCTTGCACTGCACGCCACAGCCCTCAATGCCGGGATAATAGCTGGCCGCGTTATCTGCCGGCACCAAAGGTCGCAAACATTTTCCAGTCACATTAAATTTCATTTCTCGTGCATCATTGCTGCACTTCGTGGGAAACAGAGTTTCGTTGCAGCGCAGAAATTTCGGGAAAAATGTTGTATTGTACAGGACGCGGCATGGCTCGAGCGTTATTTTGCACATTTCGTAGGAGGGCAGGTAGACCATATCCTGACCGTTGATCTCCTCGCACTTGGGCTTGAACACAGCGCAGAGAAATGGCTGTAAGGACAACAATTATTTGGGTACTGCAGCACGCATATAAATCTCCCTGCTTACCTGAATAACAGCCCAGCATTTGGGCACATGCCGCAGGGCATAGTAACCACTCAATGCCTCATCCAATTCCTTTTCCTTGCGGTAATCGGTTAGACCCAGACTGGTCAATGCATAGGGCAACTTGGAGCCCAAGCATGTATTGTGTGTGGTGTTCACCTCCAGGCAACGTCCACGACGCACACACTGTATGTGCCGGCTATCGATGCCATCAAACCAGGGCTTATCATCCTTGCCCTTTTTGCCATAGAGCCGATAATTCATAGTGCCATTAATGGGCTCCAAATCGACATCTGTGGAGCTGGCTGGCGTTGTGCTGGCACTAAATTTCGTGGCACAGGTAAAACTAGCCAGCACCAGGCAGCAGACCGTGAGAGTGCTCCTATAAGGCAGGCCAAGATTTGAATTAACATTTAAATTGTATTTTGATGCTTTCAGCATACTTACGTCTCCATAATGCAGTGAATGAGACTGCCACAAAATATATATTCGCTATTAATATATATTAAGCGAAGCCTTTTGTGAATATTAATGCTCCAGCGAAGTGAAGACGGAGACGAAGACGGCGACGAAGATGGAGACGAAGACGCAGTAGCGCCTTGTTTGGTACTACAAAATCTCGCAATCAACGCATTTTGCTGCTGTTCTTTTTGTGCTCACGCCAATGCTACTTTCACTATGTTTTGTATTTTGCAATGTGTTACAAGAAGTTAATTCAAAAAAATTAAAACAAACCGAGAAGAAAATAAAAACTAAATGCGCCGAACGAATGCAACAAATGAGCGTTTGACCACCCACAAAGTGCTCAGTTATCGTAATCGTCTGCAGACACTATCGATAACCGACTGCAAACCGCAATACGCAAGTCGCTGCAAACATATCGATGTATGGCGTTCTTTACAACCCTGGCCGCAGTTTGGCTTGTGCAAATTTTTTATCAAAAAAAAAAAATAAGGCTCGATTTAAATTAAACTTGTGCATTTGTTAAAATCGCTGGCCACAAATTGAAGCCATGGATGCCGCTCCAGTGGTAGCACCGCACGCTGCTAATGAGACGAAGCCAGTAACTCAGCCACCGGCCCCGGCGGCCGCTGCGGCAAATGAAAATGGTGTACAAACAGCAGCAAAAAAATCGGAAACAACAACGACTGTCGCTGGTGGAACTAGCGCTTCTGGTACGTACAAAACGACGATGAGAGTTGGTTGGGTGTGTACCCAATGTTGTTGTTTGGTTCAATTTCAATGTTGTTTACTTGTCGCAGAAATGCATTCCAATGCCAATGTTGAGGCGGCTGGAAAAGCGCCAGACGTGCAGAAAACGAAATTGAAAACCGATTTGCCCGCTGAGAAGGTATTGATTACAATATGCAGCGCCGATCGTAGGAATAAAAAGACATTCATGTCCTTGCCCAGTCGAAAGGATGTGATCGAAAAAGGTAAGTGTTGAATTTAAATAACAAATATACTAGAGTGCCACAGAAATCGCTTTCGCTTGAATTTCACTTAAATTTGTATGACTTTTAAGTGAAATTCAAGCGAAAGCGATTTCTGTGGCACCCTTGAATATACCTATGAATTTGTTACTATTTAAAATTAATTAATTTGTGTTTCAGCACACAAATTTGGCCTGGCTGGCAGCACAATTGTGTTGGAAAGCAATGGCTGTGAGATATGCGAGGATGAAGTGCTCCTCTTTGCAGCCAAAGAGAAAATCTTGCTTATGCTGTTGGCCGAAAGCGATGAATACGTTATTCTACCTCCGCCCTCGCCGCTGAATCGTTCAGAGCGCGCGGGCAGCTCGCTGGATCCCAGCTTTGTATCGAATGCCAACGACTCGACAGTGTCCAATGACGAAACTCTTTCACTGGCGAGTGTGACACCGAGCAACTCAAAGACATCGACGGCTCAATTTAAGGAATTCTCGATACCTTGGTCCAAGGTACCGAACGATATTATGAGGCTGTTACGCAGCAAAACCAGCTTGGGTAAGCGCCTGAATACGCTGGCCAATCTACTAGTAGATTCATTACGCGAGCGCTCAGCCCATATACCCATACGTGTGTTTCGCGAGGTGGCTCAGCAGGCAGCCGAAAAGTATCCCGATTCGTTGCTGGAAAAGGATCGCGAAGGACAACAGATTGCCACATCGCCGCAAACGTTAATCTCGAAAATGATCAATCGTAACAATGCGCTGAATCGTCCACAGAAGCGCGCCAGTTCCGGCAGCTCGGATGCACACATAACTAGCAGCAACAAGAAGCGTAAATCAGGCCATGGAGCAGCTGGTGGATTGGCAGCAAATGGCAAATCAATGGCCATTAATCGCGACCTAGAGGAGAAAAGGGAGCTGCTAATTTCCAGCTATCGTGGCAGTACCAAAGTTGAGCCAGCCACCATTGCCGAGTACATGAAGGAATGCTTTCCGCTGCAGCGCGTATTCTTCAACAACAGCGAGAAGATACCGGACATTACGGCCATCAAGGAAAACTGGCCGTATATCTTCAACAAGGATCTGCTCTATCAGCATTTTGAGCTGCTCATGTCAATTGATCCACGCTTGTTGGAAAAGCGTTTGGCCAGCGAAAGGGAGCGCATTTTTAAATTCTTCAAGACGTCCAAAAATAAGAAAGTTAGCGCTCTGGAGGAGAACAATGCGAATGTGGTGCGGGGCCTGGCATACCATTTCAATGAGGATCCCGATTACATTTTCAAGCAAATCGACAGCGGACCCCTGTCCAAAGATGTGCTCCAACACATGAATCCAACCAATGCACCCTGGGTGGCTCTAGTCAGTAAGTACAACAGTGGTTAGGACATGGCAATCCGTTTATTTCAAGTATTTTTATAATTTATACAGATACACCAGCAGCTGCGGGCACTGAAGCCCAGAGCGCCCAGACCGAGGCAATGGTGTATATTGAGGGGCAGATAATGAGCACGTTTGCTGCCGCGGATGTTGATTTGCCAGACATCATTGCCCAATTGCTCTGCTACTATTATACCTTCAACATGATGTACCCCAAGGAAGCCAATCAAACACTCGAATTTATTGTCCTATATTTTCTGCAACATGCGCCCGAACAGGCGCGCAACTCCAAAAAGAGCGTCACATCCAACAGTAAATTCAATCAACTAATTGCCAAGCTGGCCAATGCGAATGGTTGAGAATCAACTGCAACTGAAGCAACTGTATCAATTGTCGTCGTCTCATACTGTTTAGTTTACATCCATATACACTGGCGAACATATTTATTGGCACAGCAAACATTTTGAGATTTGGGGGCTTAATTGTTCCTTTATCGTCAACATATTGGTATCAATGGAAAGGTCACTTAAATTCCGTTTGAATGATATAAAACTTTCCTTAACCCATTAAGTACCCTTCGAAAATTTCAAATTTATGTAAAAGTCAATTTTCGAAATTTATCTCCGATTTTTTATCAAAAATTTTTTGATGCAAAAAAATTCTTTAAACAATTTAAGGAGTGAGTGCAAATTTTTTCAAAAATATTTTTGCTAGTATTTTTTATAATTTTTTGAAAATTGCTAAAAAGGCACTTTTTATGTAAAAAGTAGGAAAAAGGGGTTAAAAAGGTAAATTTTAGGATTTTCAAAAAATTATAAAAAATACTCGCAAAAATATTTTAGAAAAAATTTTTTTGCATCAAAAAATTTTTGGTGAAAAATCGAGGAAAAAAGTTTCGAAAATTGACTTTTATATAAATTCGAAATTTTCGAAGGGTACTTAATGGGTTAAGGAAAGTTGTATATCATTCAAACGGAATTTAAGTGACCTTTCCATTGATACCAATATGTTGACGATAAAGGAACAATTAAGCCCCCAAATCTCAAAATGTTTGCTGTGCCAATAATTATGTTCGCCAGTGTGCATATACATATACATATACATATTTATTTTGCAAACCCATTCACATATTCTCCTATTTCTAAGATGATTTACATTAAAGTGTGTAGTACTTATGTTGTGTATACATTTCTACTGAATGGTATTACTTATTTTGTTGATCTGCCAACTTTTTCAAATTTCTTGATTGTTCCAACTGGTTAGTTCTTCGCAAGTTCTGAATCATGTCTCTCATACTTGTATTATCATGTTTTTGATTTGCAATTTTTGTTAATTTTTGACGCACAAAATTGCGTTCCCATCCATTCAGCTTCTCTTGATTTTTCTTCTTTATTATGGTCTTCACTTTGGATGTTGATGGCCCAGAAGCAGCATTATTATCACCATCATCGTCGAACTTTTCCCATGTGGTCTTCTCATTGCGCTTGGCTTCGATGATGTTGCGCCTGTGATTCTGCTCACGTTGCTTCAGCACATCCTTGGCCTGCTGGCTGTCCATATTGCAGCGATTCGAGCTGCGGAGTTCCTCCTCGTCGTCGAGAATATCGTTCTTCACATGTTGCCATGGTTGCGCCGCCGTTTCTGGCACTGGTGCTGGTGTTGTGCGCACAAATGGTTTGGGCTTAAACTTATTTTTACCCCACGTTCTTGAGCGAGCCTCACAAGTGTTCTTAAATTTATTATTTCTATTCATTTTTGGAACAACACTTGCTTTAATGTCGCTGGATAAATATTGAAACGATATTTCGATAACTTGCTTGTTAACGACCAACGATAAGCTCGATATTTTTTTAATTTCTTCTCTGCTTCGATACTGTGAGGCAGTGATGCCAATTTGGCTTTATTTCGGATTGATTTGTCTGGTTTTAAGTTGCTTCAGCCGGCCTGGCAAATACCTAAAGAGGATAGGCACCATGGGCAAAGTTCAATGACAAAGAAAATGCCGAAAAAATCATTGAAGATGCTTTAAAACTTTTAAATTAAAAGAAAAGGAAAAAAGTTGTCCTGTTCATCTGTCTTTTTTTGTCCTTATTTCTTTGGCAGTTTTTTTCTGAAAATATTTGGCATCACTGCTGGCATCACAATGGGTGCCAAAAAAATTAAAAAAAAAAAAAGTGGTAAGTAATATAATCTCTTTTACATTCTGAATATTATAATTTTATGATTATGCACAGTCTACAAACTGGCTGTCATCTTTAAAAACCGCTAACTCGACAAAAAGAGTCAGATTTGGCGCAAAAAACGACAAGTCGCCAAGCCGTGAATGAAACTATTGTAGACAAAAAGAAATACCGGCAATTTTTAATCTTGTTTTTGTAACACATATAAAAATTCCATGAACTATTTTATAAATGTAGTTTCAAGACTTTAATAAAAAAATGTATTTAATTAAAAACGATACTTGCCATAATATTGTTGTTTACGTTATCGATGACACATCGATAATGGCCATTAACCTGCAGATTATCGATACTAATAAAACACGTGCAAGCGGTTCGTATAGTTTTTGACTTGGGTTTTGAGATGCAAAACGGCAGAGAAAGACGTTCCAGCGGCAATTGGCAAAACAAATCCGGCTCAGACCGATACCATGGTCATAACAATAGTGGTGATCAGTTAAATAGAAGCTGGAACGACAATAACAGAGGCAGCAGACGCGGCCAGGGACAGAACAACCATAACAATAACTTTAACCGAAACCCGCGTGGAGATAATGTCTTAAATAATCAGGAATCATTTACCAAGTTTCGAGATTCAAGTCAACAGCAGCATAATCAACATAATCATCAATCTTTAAATAATCAACAAGATCGTGGAATTGGTGGACATGATAATCTTCAGGGCCCAAAGCATTGCCGCGGCGGCGATCAGAATCGTGGCGGACGCAAAGGCGGCCGTGGACGCGGCGGCGGCGGCGGTCGCAGTGGCGGCGGTGGACGCCATGGTCATGATGGTCGGCATGGCGGTCGAAATGGTGGGGGGATTGGTCGACGTGGCGGCATTGACGGTAACGGCGGTGGTCGACATACTGGAGGCAATACAGACGGACCCTGGTATGACGAACCTGCTGAAGATGACATTTACTATTTCACAAATGGCCAACTGAGGCTGGAGGACAGCGCGACGTCGCCGTCGCTTGTGCCATCAATACAAACTGCTCCGGAAGTGCCAATGCAGGTGCCAACTCCTGAGCCACCCATTGCTCCCATTGCGGACACTCCCAAAGAGACGATGCCAGTGACTGTGACTCCTGCTAAGCCACTGATTAACACGATCAACATAAAGAAGGAGAAGAAAGATCCATTGCCCAAGCCGGCCGCCAAGCCACAGGAAAGCAGTGATGAGAGCTCCTCCAGCAGCTCCGATGACAGCCACGAAGACGGTGAAGTCATAAAGCCAACGCCGGCAATGATACTGAAGGCTGCAGCAATGAATAAGACAACAAGCATCAAAACTGCGGTCACTGCTAAACCTCCAGCTTCATCCTCTTCCTCCGAAGACACATCGTCCAGCGAGGAGGAGAGCCCACAGCCAGTTAAAGTCAAGACCCAAGTCAAGACGCCAGTCAAGACGCCAGTCAAGGAATCTATTGCAAAGTCACCGAAAACATTAAAGAAAATATCATCCGAGGACGATGTTGTTTGCATTGGCAATGTGATCAGAAAGTATACAATACCCGGTGAAGATGACGATGACGAGGAAACGGAGGCGAGCAGTGCTGAAGGGGATTCAAGTACGGAGCCTAGTGTCAGCAAAGGGAAACCCAAAGGCACCATAATGTGTATCTTATGCGACAAGAAAGTAAGTATTTAAAATAATTGATATTGGATCACTGCTAAATCATTGAATTCACAGGGCCATACCTCATTCGAGTGCCAGATGATCTGCAGGAACTGTTCGGCACCATATCATAGCCTGAAGAACTGCCCAAATCCACCCAATTTGACAATTGCACTGCAGGCTTTCATGGAGTTTACCATGCAACAAATGTCCGTCTTTAATATGGAGAAACACTTTGCATTTCCCGGCGGCGTGGTGACAGCACCACCAGTTCCAACTGTTGCTCTTCCTGCACCTGCCGCTGCTCCTGCTCCATCCACCACGTCAAAGTCAAAGAAGGATAAACGAGCTGCTGCTAAAAAGTCAAAGAAAACGCCCAAAAAGAAAATTAAAGTGGAAGCCAACGATAGCGACGATGACGATGATGATGATGAGGTGGATGAGGAAACCTCTGCAGAAGAATCCAGCGACAGCGAAAGTGAATCCAGCAGTGAACCGCAGCCAGCAGCCAAGGCGAAACGCAAACGCAGCTCCAAACAAGCGAACACAACACAACCACCTCCAAATATTGCACCACCAGCAGCTGCATTTCCATTCCACATGCTCGCTGCCGGCGCACCGTACAACTCCATGATGTACCCTTATGCGGCGCCGTTTAGTTATCCTAAATAAGTGCATTAATTAACAATTATACAATTTATGTTTGTATATAACTTAATTGAAGCAACCAGTAATTTCTATTATAAAATCTATGATTTGGTAAATTTGTATAGATTACTTACAATATATTTGAATTAAACAATATATCAGATAAGTAACTTTTTTGTTTACACGTACAAATGTTAATTTATAATAAAGCTTAAAGTAACTTTTTTAATTTTAATAATTTAGTATTATTGGGAAGCGCACAGATTTGCCTAAATTAATAATTACTAGAATTTGGCCACGATGTTTGCCGCTATAAACTTTATAGCAAGTTGGCGGTTAATTCAAAAATTGAGTTAAATCTGGAATTGAGTTATCCGTGGGACTGCCACCTTTTTTACCCAAGGCTGCCACATAGTGACAATATCGTATATCTATCTTCCTCTCTTTCTTCACTTGTTGACTCACTCACGCATAAGCTATCCACAGAAATTTGGTCCATTTCATTTCTCTAATGAAATTAATTATTTTCAAAAAATTAATTAAAAACTTGTGCTTAAAAATTCAAAAAACCAACAAAATACAAAATTTAATAAAATAATGAAGTTAATTTTAAAATTGGTTTGGTGCATGAGACTATTCGCGTGGTGAAGTTTATTAAACTTAATTCTAAAAAAATCTCAAAAACTCAAGAAAAATACCAAAAAATGCGAGTGAAATTTTCAAAATTCTAGCTTTAAAATTAAGCGAATTCCATCTTTTAACTCATAGTTTTTTCGTTGAGTTAAATAGGATTTGAGTTATTCGTGGAACCTGAAGGTTGCCACCTCTTTTTTTTTTGTCAGGCTTAGCCAGGGCTGCCACATGCATTTTTTTTACAGTCAGGCAACTTCCTTAGGCATAAACAAACAGCTGTTCACCATGTGTATGCAGCTTGTTTTCTGTTTACAACAATTTAAGATTGTGGCATAAATTTATAAAATAAGTGAAGTTTGGATAAAAACAACAGCACAAAAGCGCAGCGAGTATTTGATTGACAAAGTAAGTAGTTAATACATATATATTTAACTTGCAATTTGTGCGACATAAACAACAAAACCTGTGGATTCCGATTAGGAATTTGGGGGAATGCGAGAGACAGAAACTTGTTTGTGTTTTGCTAATTTAACTTGAGCAAAATGAACGCAGCTCACGTTCACGATCGGTGCCGCAGCTGGTTGGATGCGACATGCCGCGTGGATCGATGCCAGGCTTCAGCAGCGTCTGTTGCAGCTCCCAAATGATTTCGCTGGAAAGAACATTCACGGCCAGCATTAGAGCAGTCTCAAAGTTAAGCGGATTGACCGCGAAACTGAGAATGCCCACGGCAATTTGATTGTAGAGAAAGTCCTTGTCCAGTTCGAGCAACTCCTCGCGCACCTCCATAATGCGATTCTCAAAGTGACACTGGATGGCGGCAAACACCTGCTTGTCCAGGCCCACCAACAGTTCGCGCTTAAACTTGACCAAATAGTGTTCGATGAAGACAACTTCGCTGCGATTCAGATGCGGCAGATGTACCTTCTCCTGTATCACTTGATCGCCAATCTGGCTAACCACCAACGAAGTCAGCGATCCCGCCGGTGTTGGACGTCGATCCGTGCAGGGTCTGACATCGACAAACGGATGTATCTCGTAGCTGCCCATGCCAATGGTGCATGCAACGCCATTGAACGAGACATGCGATACACGCGATTGACTCTTCTGTGGGATGCGCGACTTCACGGCTGAAGGTATCTCCATGGCCTTGTTGTCGCGGGCAAAGCCAATAATCTGCACCGCTTTCTGTAAAAGTAAATGAAGCGATGAATAAATATCAGGGCTTAAACCGTTCCCGTCTACCGGTATTAACCGATTGAAATGTGTAGCCATAACTGCAATCGTAACTAGTGCTGCCAGAATATTGCTAGATTTGGAAAAAAAAATGTTGCTTAAAATAGCTAAAAAAATATGTGAAATTTGTCAAAAACAAATGCTAAATCATTAAAATTTTCGTTTTCAGAAATTAAATAAGCAGTGTGCCACTAATGTCTTCATAAACCATAAATTTGTCAAATTTACGTAAAATAAAGATGCGGGTTTCTTATATTAATCTTTTATTCACTTAAATTCCGTTCTAATGATACAAAAATTTCTTTAACCCATTAAGTACCCATCGAAAATTTTGAATAATAAAAAAAGTATATTTTTCAACTTTTTTCCTCGATTTAAAAAAAAAAGTATTTTGATGCAAAAAACCATTCTAAAAGTGACTGCAAAAAAAATTTTCAAAAATCTCTTTGGTAGTATTTTTTATAATTTTTTGAAAATTTATTGAAACAATAGTTTTGTTATAAAGTTGCTAAAATTGCTAAGGAAAAATGAAAAATCGCTAGATTTGTGGCTAATAGCATTTTTAAAAAAAGTTGCAAATTTTTTTTTAAAGTTGCCAGATCTAGCAACTAAATGTTTAAACTGGCAGCACTGATCGTAACCTAAATTATTCAAACCGTATAACCGTTTGGAAACCGGTTCAATTAATCATTAAATACAATTTTGTTGTTAATGTGAAATCTTCGTTTAAAAACAAATTTTGGATTTTTTCGTTTTGATCTGATGCCCCGATAATCATTATTCAGAGCAGAAAGACATTTAGGTCGCGAAACTTTGGTAGTTCTAGCCCTTAAAGTATCTGAGATCAAGGATAGATAAACAAGTTCAAACATTTCTACTCACATAGTTGACATATTTCTTAGCATCGCACATAAAGTTCATGACGCGACCAATAAGAACGGACAGAGCGCACTCATCATCACTGAGATCAATGCTAAAATCTTGAAGTATATGATTCAGTATGTATTGTGCCGCCTTATAGATGGGATCATTCGGGGCAAAGGTCACAGGCGCATGACCATCCAAGGCAATGGCGGCATTCAGAGCATAGCACAGCTCGCTGTCCAGCAGACCATCAAAGGTGGCCTGGAATTCATCGCAGAACGATGGCTGTGTACGCTTTGGCACAGACCTCTTCTTCTTTTTCTTTGGTCGTTTGGGTTTGCGAGCCTGTAATACCTTGTGGGATCGTTCCTTAATCTCATTCTGAATTTCCTCCCACTTGGCACGATACCTTTCCTTGTGACTCTCAATGAAACTTTCCCGTTCAACTTCCATCTCACTGAGCAAGACATCGATTCGCCGTTGATTGGCGATGCGCTCGTTTAGACGCTTGTGCCAGGATTGTATCTGACCCTCGGTGTGCTTCATCAGGCGTTGCTTGTGCAGATTGCGCATATTCTTATTGTAGCGATCCTTTTTAAACTGAAACAATTTCTTCAGCTTAATGAGATGCTTGCGCTGCAGATCCTGATGCAATCCAATGTGCGCCTCCACACGCATGTTTGTCAACATCTTGCGATGTTCCAGCAACATCTGTTGCATGGCTGCCATATTCTCCAAACGCTTGAACTTCTCCTCCGTAATATTATAGAGCTGAACCTTGCGCAAATGACGCTCCTCGTCCAGTCGCTGTTTACGCGCCAAGACCTCCTCCTGGGTATGATGACGGCCAGCCGGATTCAGATCATCGCGTCTGGAAATGCCTTCGGCATTGGCAATCAGCAGACGATCATGACGCTCCGTCTCCCGTTGTCTGTACGCCTGCAGGACATAATACAGCTGCGATTTGTGCAGATCTTCACGAAACTGATTGAAATCCTTCAGATTGCAAATGACCTCGTTGTCATCAGTGATCTCGCCATTCTCACGCAGACGCTTCAGATTGCGCTCATTCGAATAGAAGGTCTTTAAATTAGAATCGTGCAGTGGATTGTACTCGGGTATATGAACTGTCACCGAGGAATCAAATTCCTGCATGCTGCATTTGAACTAAACCAAATAAAACGCTAAGATAACAATTTGAATAAGTTTGCTTTTGGATTAATCCTACCGTATTGCCAATTTTGTCCTTTGAGAATATAACCTGATTACCGGGACACTTGAGCATGGGCAGTTTACAGTTCAACGGTATTAATTCCCAACCGGGTAAACTGTTAATCGGTAATCCAGAAGGCTGCTTGGCCGTCGACTGACCAGCAGCCACCTTGTGGCGTCGCGGCAGTGACAAAATATCAATCATATCTATATCTTATATCCTCGCGCTGATGATTTAACCAATACAATTTGGTAATCTTTCAATTAACACAAAACATTCGAAATAAATAGATTTTTTGTTTTTGTTTTGTATATCTCACATACTTGTGTTTGGAAAATACTGAAAGTTGAAGCAACGCTCGTTTTTATGCTTGGAAATTTGGTTCATTTGCCTACTGTGACAGCATTTCAACTCTATTGACTTTCTCCCTCTCAGCCAGAGTTGACACAAAAAAAGATATTCCGCTAAAAGTATAAAAACAAAGCCGAAAGCAGCGAATAGAGAAAATTGTATTTCTTTTTGTTTTTTTGGCCATTTTTAGCTACTACATAAACTTTTGCATTTAATATTGATGATCATGATCTTGTGTTAAGCTAATAATACAAGTTTTAATAGGAATTTGCAAACATGAAAAATTCATTATTTATTTTTGTCAGATTTAGCTTTTTTTTAGCCTTTTTCCAACTGAAACACCTTCTGGTAGTTTGGCAAAAGTTGACAACACTGCTGAAGTTTTTACTCTCTTTTCCAAAAGCTCTCTCTTTTCAAATTCAAAGTTGACAGCTTCCGTTGTCCTTTTTACTTGTTACTTTTACTCTTGTTTGTTTAGTTTGTTGCTCTTTATGTGCCCTTTTGCTTATCAGAGCTTTTCTTGTTGTCATTTAAGTTGCTTCTCTCTCTCTTCTCTCCCTTCTCTGCTGGTCTTTGTTCATTTTGTTATTGTTGCCTGGGGGCACATTGAACCGGAAACTACAGAAAATGCAATTTATTTCAAAATATAATTTAATCGTCTATAGGTAAAGGACTTGATAAGCATTTGATAAATTTGGAAATGCAATTTAATTCCTTTTACTATGCTTTTCTTTACAAAATGAACAAGATTGTATCTGTATAATAACCTGTTTTAAAATGTAAGGAAAACAATTGACTTTTTAGTATAAAAGAGAACACTTTCAACTTTTACCTAAGTTTATATACGTATTCTGAAACTTGAATAATGATTGTATAATAAATTTTCTATTGCCATGTTCCACTGTATAAATTGGAATCTTCCCTGTGGTTTATCTTATGCAAAACAAACAGACTTTGTCATTTTATTGATACCTAATTTTATGTATGTTTGTCTTTGTGTTACGATTTTACGATGCTCTCCGCCCGCAAAATCCAATCCGCCGTAGTTATTGGCATGTCCTCGCTGCCATTAGTCGCGCTAGATTTGATATTGCCACAAGAAGCCAGAGATGTGGAAGTCGAGGCGTTATATAAGTCACCGTCTTGGGGCGACCTCGTTGTCTGCATTGAAGTTGCGGCATCAGCATAAATATTTGCCAATCCGGTCCGTCGGTCAGTGAGTCAGTCGACAAGTCGGACAGTCTGGCGTCGTCAAGTCTGCGGTATTTCTTCTCACGGGTGCCATGTAAATAAAATCACATCAAGTGCTGAAAGTACTTACTGCTCGCACGTGCTCCAAATACGCTTTCGAGTGTGCTTTCCATTTCAGCTAACATTCCGCACAGCACCTGAAAGGCCATGATATAAATAAAAAATGAATCCTAGCATCTCGTCCAAAAAAATATAAGCACATAGTGTGAGAAGCCAAAGGTGCGTGCCAATCTCTGGTGATAAGTTCTTGCCTCGCCTGGCCTATTTCCTGTTATATAATAGTTACTTCCTGTTGCCAGCTGAGCTAGCGATGACATCGTGAATCATATGCAAGCGTCGTGAAGAGATTTGGCTAAAAAAGCAGCGAAAAAAAGTTTGATTTGCTTGTACACTTTTTGTGGAATGTTAAGTAGTTTTTAACACAGATGTGTTTAATACTAGTATACTTTTAACTATTTTAAGATAGTTGTCATACAATTATTTTCTATCCAGTTCGATTAAAATTTTTTGGAAAACGTTTTCAGAAAGCACAGAAAGTATATCAAGAAAAAATCAGGCCTGTTTCGAATTTTACTTTCGATAAGATTTGTCGGAATTGAATTTCTTTAACCTGCTCTAATACCATTTCGGCGATATTCAGTGAATCGATATCACTTTGGGTTGATGAGATAAAGCGAAAACGATATTTTCAAACACTTAGTCTATATTAAAAGTGAATAAATGCTAAAAAAAAAAGGTGAAAACCGGAACAGCCCTGAATATTCTGTGTGTTTTACCCTAAATTTATATAAAGTTTTTAGCTTTCTCAAGAAAGCGAAAAAAAGACAAATACTTAATTTAATAATATTATAATGTGATAATATTATTTACAGAACAAAATGTATAAATATCATCTAATAGTCGTCAGCCAATCTATACTATTTTGATTTAGCTTTTACTTTTGACTAATTTGGGCTATTAATTTTCAACTCAAACGATGTTCACGCGCTCATCACGATGTTGAAGTATAACTACCCATTCCCATTCCCAGCACAACTCCCACTTCAACTCCACACAATCTACCCCCAAAAAAAAGCATACCACAGACACATACACATACACATATTGGGATAGTTAGTTTAGATGTGTGTTGTGTCGCCCCAGGCCGGTCTTTAAGCTGAAAACGCTTTACCGGCAACCAGACAGCTGTGACACGTCGCTCTCTCACTGTCACTCTCGCTCTCACCGTCTCTCTATCTGCCGTTGTCTCTCGCAAGGTGAATTTACTAATAAGGTGACGTCGTCCGATGTGGTGAGGCTACAGTCAATTTTTCACCTCTCTCTCTCCGCTCTCAGAGAGAGATGACAGAAAAGCAAATGCTTGCTTAAAATAAATAAAACGAGATACAGTCGAACTTCCCTAACTCGAACTTCCCTAACTCGAAGTCTCTCTAACTCGAACCAAATCGAGTGGCAGTACTAGGCAAATTTCATACAATTCTACTTCCCTAACTCGAAGTCTCCCTAACTCGAACTTTTTCGTGGATAATGGTGATTCGAGTTAGGGAAGTTCGACTGTAATTCAAAATAGTTTATAATATTTTAATGCATAAAAAAACAATATTATGAAAAAATTGAATATAAAATAAATGAAATGAATAAAAATTAAATAAAAATGAAATTAAATTAAATCAAAATTAAATAAAATTAAACAAAAGTTCAAAAATTCCTTCCCGAAGTTTTCTTACGGCAGAGCATACAATATGTTGTAGTCATTTTTAGATCTACTGAGCAACAAAATAATACACACTGTTAATAAAATAATTGCAGATTATAATAATAATAAGTTTATTCTTTTCTTTCTACGAGTTTATTCGTAAAGAAGAAGACAATAAAAAAAACATGCGACACACAACCTCTTTCGACAACGTTTGCAGGCATACTGTCAAATGTTTGTACTCCCGAAAGAGAGCAGCTGTGGTGACAACGTCACCTTAATAGTAAATTCACCTTGGTCTCTCGCTTTCAATGGTTAAAAAAGCTTTGGGAGTGCTTTCAATTCGCTTTCAACTTCAATCGCTTGACTTTGTGCTTGCAATTGCAGCAGGCTTGAAAGAGCTTTGCACGCAGAGCATTACTCAGTTGCTTCGCATCTGTCTGACGAGTTGGTTCGTTTCTAAGCGTTACGGTTATTTCGTCAGTTGCTCCCACTCTATTTCTGTCTCGCTCTCACTCTTGCACTTGCTCTAGCTAACTGTCTGTCTCTGTGCGCGTGTGTGTGTGTATGTGTGGGAGCCAAACACAACAGCAAACAAAAACAACGACAACAACAACGAGAAAAGCAAAAGCTGGCGGCAAAAGCAAAGGAAATCATAGAGCAAGAATTTCTGTGAATGGGGGTGGGGACAGCGTAGTAAGCGACAACCCTGTAAGCACCACCCCCTCGGAACGTGTTTAAGCGTGATTCTTAACTGCGCCATTCACACACACACACAGACAAACACACACACTCCCACTCACATATTTACAACTGACAACAAACAAACGCGAAAAAAGTGACAACAGAGAGACAAACAACAACAAAGTGAACAACGCACAGGATAATTGCACGCGGATTATATAAACACCACTCGTTGCGTGGGCGTGGCATTGTATTAACAACAACAACAACAACAGCTGTAATGTGCCATTGCCAGCAATTGGAAACGTCTCACATCATCAATTCATCAATTTCATCATTATCATCATCATCAACAACAACATGCGCAGCGCGTCCAGAGCGACGCAATTAGCGACGCCAGTTGCCAAACAGGAGGAGCAGGATCACATAATAACCATCAGCACTGCCAGCCTAACCGAGCAGTCCCAGGAGGCGCCAATCAAGCATTACAATCAAGCAACAACAACAACAACGACAACTGTTATCGGAACTGGAACTGGAATTGGAAATGGTGCATCGATTGTTTCACAATCGATAACAAATTCAGTTCAAGGATCGCAGCAATCGGAATCTCTAAAGACTAAAAGAACTGGTTCCACTGGCTCCTTTTGCCGTTTCAGTCAGCTGATTAGCTATCAGAATAACATTGCGGATGTGCAACATCGTCGTGGACGCCGACTGCATGGACTGCAACTGCCGCTGCATCCGTTGCAGCTATTTGGTTGGCTGGTCCTGTTGCTCTTCGGTGTGGCCAGTTATTGGGTGTTGATACCAGCATTTCATGCCCCCATACAGGGACCATTGTATGGTCTAATCTCTGGCCTCTACGTAGTTCACATTGCCGCCCATTTGACCGCACTGTTAACGGATCCGGCGGATAAGGAGCTGCGTCGCGTGCATCGTAACGATCGCATTGTGCCGGAGTTTGATCGGAGCAAGCACGGTCACGTTATCGAGAACGGCCGGTGTCATCTGTGCAACATCCGGACGTCGTCGCCGCGGACAAAGCATTGCTCCGTGTGCAACAAGTGTGTGGGCAAGTTTGATCATCATTGCAAGTGGCTGAATCACTGCATCGGATCCCGCAACTATGTGGCCTTTCTAATGTGCGTCGTCAGCGCGGTGGTGGCCACCCTGGTCATTGTGGCCGCCGTCATTGGCCAGATTGTGCTCTACTATGTGCAGCCGGATTGGCTCAGCTTCTACTGGTGCCACAGCCGGCTGGATGGCATGCTGGCGTCCAGTGATTACATCAATCTCACGCTCAGTCTCAGCAATGGCACAATGATGCTGCTGGATCAGGAACAGGATGAGCAGAAGCAGCAACAATTGTTTGACGATGCGCAGCTGGATAATCTCACCGTGTCCACGTTGCCCACACTGCTGGACAACTTTACGGCGCTGATGGAGCAGAGCACAGCAACGCCGCAGGTGAATCACACGGTGACACCGCTCGTAGGGGGCATTAGTGTCCATGAGACGATATATCTGTTGCTTCTGGGCGTGCTGGGATTGCTGGCGGCGATTAGCGCTGGTCTGTTGTTGCATCTGTGCTTCTTTCACATCTACATCTCGTTTCTGGGCCTGACCACATACGAGTATATCAGGAACCATCGGCAGGCACAGGAGGCCAAGGCCAAACAGCTGCTGGAGCAGGGCAAAAATGGTGTAGGCGTTCACTTTAGTCCCAACCTGCCCACAGTCAATCACCCGTCCAAATTGGCGGCAGCTGGCACTCAGCTCTATTGCTGCTCCAGCGTGCCGCATCCCAATCAACAGCATCAGCTGGAGGATGCACAAGGCGGAGGAGGAGGTGGTAATCGGCTGCATTGCTGTGCCAGCTCACGGGAGTTCCATCAGGCGCGCCAGGCTGTCTACATGTGCTCGCTGCTCCAGGAGCGACGCAGCGACCGCATTCAGCTGGAAACGGACGTGGAACGTGATGATGCCGCGTTGCGTTCGTTTCATTGTTGCTCCAGTTTTGGGGCCAGTTCCATGCAGCGTCGCGTGAGCACGGCGGCAAGTGCCAAGGCGGCATTGGAGCCGCGCCAGCGTGCGCCGAGATCATCAGCTGCCGCGTATTTGCAGTATACGGAACAGTGCACCCTGTGCACCTTCCAGCTGCGCAGTCCGCTGGGGAGGGGAGGCAGTGCAGCGGGGAGCAGCAGCACACGCACACTGGCCAGTCAAACGGCCACGCCCTCGTCATCCGCCTCGGCAGCTGGCAATATTTCCAAGCATCAGCGTTGGCGTCGAAAATGGAATTGTTGCGCCAGTGTGCCGGATAGTCCGGATGTGCCCAATGATCTCTTGGCAGCGCTCTCGTATCGGGAGCACGCCACCGTCAGCGCCAAGATCAATGCCACCGAGCTGCCGGTGCAGTTCATACGCAGTCTCAATGGCGGCTTGGAGGTGCCCCACGCCACCCACGAGCTGCCACTGAAGACGCCACGCAGCTCCTCCCGGCTGCGACACATGCTGCGACTGCTGGGCAGGTATCGACGTGCCCGTTGTCATCGCGGCGCACATGGCAATCAGGGCGTGGCTGCCGCGGAGCAGCATGTGGCTGCCATCAAACAGAATCAAATACGTCCGCTGCAGTTTCAAGGAGGTCGTGGCTATGGCAATGACAATGCCTCCAACACGACAACGACACCGCCGCCAGCGAGTTCGCCCAGCAGCAGCAGCAGCATTGGGGCCAGCAGCAGTGAACTGAGCACGGATCATTGTGCGGGCAAGGAGCTGATGCTGCTGCCCACCAGCGTTATACGGGATGACAGTGTGACCACCAGTTATACGTTGACGCTGCCACCAGCGTTGCCGCCGCCCACGCGTCGCAAGATGCCCAATGCCAGCGAATTGGCTGAGCTGGCCGAGACTTTGGGCTTTGTCACATCCCACGTCCAGTCGCAATCCCATTCGTCCCATCAATCGTCCAACTGCAGCCGGCAGATGCCCGGATTGGGCAATGTGTATCGCAGACAGCGCCGGAAACATTTCCTGCGCACACGTTCGCCCACATTGTCGCCCATCCATGAATCCGGCCTATCGAATCCCACGTCGCCACAGCCCTTGCGTCATAATTTGGCGACCAGTTCGGGCTCCATTGCCAGCTCCAATGCCAAGTGCTCGCCGGTTGTGGCACGATCATCCGTCACACTCGTCCAGAATCTCTGCGGTCTGGCTGGAGAGGCTCTCAGGAAGAGTGCCTCCAACAGTTCGCTGCAGAGCATCAGCTCCAATTCGAGCAGCACCTAAAAAGGATTGTAGACAGTTCCTTGCATGGTTTCTGCTTAGTCCATAGGTTAGTCATAGTTCGTCGTGTAATGCCCAGTCCAGTTTCCAGAGGCAAGCTATCACAAATTATGATCGGGGGATTCACAAGTTGTCGTTGGAGACGTTCCGGAATACCAAATTAGAATTTGAGGCTTTGTAATTCTCTCTGTAATCCTATTTCCCATTTCAATAGGCGCTATAAGTATGATATTATTATATTAAATATGCAGTAAATGCTAAAACTATCTGAATTGTTTAACTCTTGTTTCTTGTCGACTTTAGACTATGCATTCCTGAATTTATTGTTTAAAATTGTTTCCGAAATGAATTCTGCGTTATTTTCTGAACTCTATTTTGAAATTTTTAGTTTTTCTTTAATTGGATTTGATTTCGCTTAATATTCTATACTAGTTTTTATTAAAAATTAGAAGTTAGGATTGAATTGGACTCGATGTCTTTGTCAGTATCGCAATTATTAGATTTACAATTTATTAAGTTTTTGCTCACATCAGATTAAAGCAGCGGTGGGCACGCAGGGGCTCCGGGAGCAGCGGCTGCTCCCAGCTTAGGTAGACTCCGATAGAGTTGTTGTTGTTGATGTAGTGCTCCCGAATTCAGATGTCGTGCCCACCGCTGGATTACTTTTGGGAGTATCTCAATCTCAAGAAGTTTGCTTAAAATCACGTATGATTCCTTATAAACAAACCCTCCAAATCTGTCTAAAATTCTATTGAATTTTATCTTTAATTTACTTTAATTTAAAGTGAGTCGAAGTGCACATAAAACTCAAAAGCTTAATTGTAATTTAAAGTAATTAAATGACTTGCAAGCATCATTAGTAAAAACTGCTATTATTGAAAATTAAAGAAACATTTACATATATTTTCCCTTTAATTTAATCTCAAGCATCTATTGCTGTTGATGCCTTCAATTCATATTTTTTGTCAAAGACATTCCCTTTTTGCATTCGGCAAATGCATTCAACTGAATTGTAAAGGGTTTCCGAGAATTGTAAAGAGGCGTTTGCAGTGCTCAACATATTTTCTACTCATAAATGTATGCTATACATTTTCGTGATTTGCCCCCCTGTCATTCATAGAAAACACTTAACCACACACAAACACTTCTCCACACACACACACATTCGCACAACAAGCTTTGTCAGTTTTTGTTGCTGCAGGAAGTGAAGGGGCAACTAAATATCTCAGTTGTATCTGTTGGATGGCTTCGCAATCGCGTTAAATATGCAACAGCATGTCGTGTACAATTGATTGGGGAGCACAAGAGAGAGAGGAGAGGAGGGGAGAGGGTTACAGTTGTACTTTACTCACTCTGCTAGCCGATATTGATTTTCATTTTGAAAACTGTTAGCTGGGGCGTTTGGTGATTACGTACGAGTAAATGTATCTGTATCTGTCGATGTCGTTGTCAATGTATCTGTATCTGTGTAGTTGCGTGAGGTTCCATCTTCTTGTGACTTTGCAACATTTGCGCAAACAAAAGCCAACACACACACACATACATACATTTGTAGCATTGTTGCAGTTGCAAAATTGTTATGCAAATGTTTTCATTCAAACTCAAACTTGGCAAATCTTCTGTTTTACAATGACCAGAATTTTGGGGCGAAGAATGAAAATGCGTGGAAGAGGGAATTGCGTAATACATACAGCATAATCATATGAGTGTAGAAGAAGACAGAGAAGAGAAAAACAAATGGAGAAAGAGAGACATAGACACTTTGACAAGGCTAATGAAAAAAGTTCAACTTCATAGTTCAGTTTTCCCCTTAAGCAATGTTAGAATTGAAGGAAGGAAATAGGAAAATGCTCACACATTAAATACTGAATTATTAATTCCGCAGCTGAGAATGGAAATGATGCGTCAAAAAAAATTGTGATTGAGTCAGGACTGACACGTATGTCAGGCAGACAGGCAGACAGACAGAAAGAGACAGGCAAACTAAATGAATGGATTGCTGCAGATACTTGTAAGGACAGTAAGATAGACTGTCATAATGCACACACAGCGAACGAGAAATGGAGTGAGTGGGAGAGAAAGAGACAGAGAGAGAGAGGCAGACAGACAACACTCCAATCTACTCTGAAAGTCGACAGTTTCTGCCATTGAGACTGACAGCAGCAAAAGTGGAAGATTAGTCGGCATTCCAACTGAGTATCAGCTGATTTTCAGTTCATTGTCGCAGTCACAATTGGTACTTACAGGCAGAAAGGGTACTATAAATTTGTGGAAATGTAGATAACAGAAAAAATAGCAAAATTCGAGTCAATAATGAATAAAATGTCATCAATAATCGGGTTGATTAACCTCCGTCTCTTCAACTGTTTGTCATGCTCAGGTCTTATTTATCTAGAATATTTTGTTATAATATTTTGAAACTAGTCACAAGCTACTTCAACTTAGTTAGTCATTTATTTAGCAACCGATTACTTTCTTAGTTTGGTACATATTTCGCAAATATTTTCATGCAAAATTATAACTCCATCACAATAACTCCATAACTCTAGTCACACTGTGCACAATTGTGCTACAACTGACAGGTTAATTAAAGTTTCTAAGCTGGGTCACTCCAATATTCACATAGACACACACACTCATAACTATATGACTGCTATATATAGTTGCATTGTTGTTGTGTTTGCCATAAATGTTATTTGTGTTCCCCTACTCCCTCCCTCTCTCCAACCTACAACACGTCAACTAAACTAACTCGTGTCTCTAATTTCAACTTCAGAGCAACTGACATGCATTTCATTTTATCGTCTCTTGTGACATGACTTACAAAAAAAATTTTAAAAAATGCTGAAATGAAGTTAAATAGAAGTTCTTTGACTGCATTTCAACTCGAACGTTGTTGATGTTGTCTATGGAGTCCAAAAAGTCGAGCAAATTTCCACTTGCAGTTGCTCATTTCCGCTTGTGCAACAAAATGGCAGATAATAAAATGTTGCATACTTTTTAGCGCAAGTCTTCATATGAGTTTCACACTGTGTGTGTGTTTGTGTGTGTGGCTGTGTTAAAATACTTAAGTTGATGGCTCTTGGCATTAACAATTTGGAGCTGCACCTGCTGCCACTCACACACACACACACAAAGCCACAACACACACTTGCAGGAAATTGCTGCTTCATTATATTTAACTTGCTGTCAAGTTGTTTATACCTTTACCAAGAGCTCATTAACTTGGCCATCACTTTGGCAAACTATTGTTATAGCCAAGTTTGAAAAATTAGTTTCTTCTACTGTCTTTTAAATTTGCTTGCTTAATTTGTTTGGCCTGATACTGAATTACAATAAATTTTCTAATAAGTAGGTTTAAAATTTTGCATTTTTGAAAAATTCAATATCTGAAGGTAAACAATTTTTGAAATGCATTTAATTAAATTTAAAAATTATTGAAAAGCATATAATTAAATTTAAAAATTATAATACGCATTCAATTAAATTTAAAAACTAATTGGCAAAAAAAAAACTTAAAGTTTAATTCGATTTTAGAAGCTAAAACATGATCAAGTTGATATTTCCCTTGAATATCTGTTCAGTTTTGGCAATGCTTTGAATGCTTGAAGTTGGTTGTTTTTTAAATATTTTCTTAGAAAAATGTTTAAAGGGTCTCAGGTAAAGGAGAAAATAAATTTGTGAAATCTTAAATTAAAGATAAAAATGGTTGTCTTATAGCTTTTTTTGATTTACAGCTACTTGTAACTTTAATGAGATGAATACACGAATTATTATATGATATTCTTATATAACTATTATTATCCAATTGGCTTTCTTACACCTAATTCAGCACCTAAAAAGTGAACTTGAACTTGCAATAAAATAGCTCTCAGTATATAGTACTTTTATATATCCTCAACACCTTTTGTGGTAATTTTTTTACTATAAAAAAAAAACCCTCCCCATTTATTTTCCTCAAAATGTGCGCTCACATGTGTGAATATTGCACCTGGGCAATTTGTGACTACACTTGACTGCCACGAGGGCGTGGCAAGGGCTGGCCAGTCGTGCAACACGTCTCTAGCCTTGGGAAATGCCAAGGTTTTCACCTGAGCTCGCCTCGTTTGGGGCTTTTTCACTGAACGCGATTCGCACTTTCGCAAGTTGACAGCCAAAATGTCAGAATTCATTTAATTCTCAATTGTGTCCGCTGTGAATTGTGGCAAAAAAAAATATACAACTTTAATTACACGTACATGTCCATGCATGTGCAGAGCCATTAAACCAGATGTTGCACATATAGTATGTCAAATAATTGTTTTGACAATGGGTGAAAAATTGCGAATATTTTTTTCTTAAATTTATTTAATATTAAAATTTAATGGGCTTAAAAGATTATAATAATAAATAAATAAATATGTGCATTAATAAATTTGTTCAAAATAATTATTTGTTCAACTGTACATATTTTGGGCTAACTAAAAATGCTCCCACCTTCGTTCTTCGCCTAGCAACACCCTCGAATTTCAAGTTGATTCCGTTGTCTTCTCGTTAAAGTTTGTTTATGGCTCCAAACGGCGACTCCACCCTCATATGTCCCATCTACGGCTCGAGCCCCCTTAGCTGCCCCATGGCAACAGTTAGTTGTTGTCATAAGCAATTGTTGTTGTTATTGTTGATTTTTTGCAGGCGCATCAATTATAAATTTAACGTTGCGCCTTCATTTGCAATGGACACGCAACAAGAGCAGACAAAATATATGTAAGGAGGGACAAAGAGGGGTTCAAAGAGGGGCTCAAGGAGCAGCTCGATTACCAAAAAGATGAACTACCTATTTGAGTGGTCGCTGTCTGCCTATAGTTAAATGGGAGCTTCTCCAACACACGCCTAACACAATTTTCTATTACTGATGATGTGTGGAAACGGTAAAGGATGGGTTGGCAAGGGAAGGGAGAGGAGGCAGCAGAGTGTACTGCACCCATTGAGTTATGATTGATTTATTTGGAATTTGGGCGCCGCTGTCAACGGTCGCTTCACATGCCAGACAGCGAACAAGTCTACGCCTCTGTCTACGCCTTTGGTTCTCCTGCTTTTAGCCAGACAGGACCCTTCTCTACTCGCGCCTTCTCTTCCAGCTGTTTATCATACAATGCTCAGGCCTTCAGCTCCCGCTCCTGCTCCTTCTGGTTGTCATTAGCAATCGCCGTTTGGGCGTTTCTATCAGTTGGCTGGCTAACCTGTAACGGGATACGACTCTGCCCATACTCATACCCTTTCCGTTTCTTACCATTTCTTTGCCTCCTGCTGCCATTGTTTGCGACTCGCATTGTTTTTTTTTGGGTGAACGGAAAGGGAAGCTCCGGAAGCATGCACGACAATTTTTACTTGGCTTGCCTCTATTTGGATATTCATTTGTGGTTCAACGAACTTGCCGCTTTTGTTGCTCCTACTCCAAGCCAGGTGGGTGCTCTACCTGCAACAGGCTCTTCAGGCTCTTAATATGGTTTTCAATTTAGTTAATGACTTTTCAGATAGGCGCTGCACTGAAACTGGGCTGGGACGAATCGGTTTTTTTGGTTGAAAACAAAAAAAATACCAAGTGTATGAGACTGGATACGAAATAGGCAAGGAAATTGTGGGAAAACTCATTAGTAACCAAAAAAAAAAAAAGAAAATTATAAAAAAAAAATAAATATTGTCATTAATTAAAAATAAAATTGAAGCTAAATATGCATGCGCAACAATTAATTGTAATTAAAGAGCAAACAAAATAGAATGTATTTTGATAATAAGCAAAAGTCCATTATTAGAAAACAAAGTTATTTTAGTAAAATCATTTAAAGTGAAAACTAAATAAAATAAAAAAAATGTTTAAAACAATAGGAAAACAAAAGTCGCAGCAACCATTTCAGTCCATATTTGAAGTGAAAACTAAGTAAATATAAATAAAATAAAAAAAATGTATAAAACAATGGGAAAACAAATGTTGCAGCAACAATTTCAGTCCAAAAACTGTTTAAAATACATAACAAATAAATAATATATAGTTATCTTCGGTCAGTCGAAGCTTTAATACCCTTGCAGATGGTTTTCGATTCGTTGTAGAATGAGCAATCACATAATCTTAAATAAAAAAGTTTGCCTATTATAATGATATAATAAGTGGTGCCAAGTTTCAGTCAGAAAGAAATATATTATTACATTCTGCAGGGGTAAATAAAACAGCATAAATTTCTATAATAAGCAAAAATACAAAAAATAAAATTGAATAAACTGTATAATTCCTGTATGCTTATGTCATTGTATAGTGTATTAGTATATTTTTGGTATTTTTTCTGGTATTTTTAATGTATGCCATAAGTGTGATGCGAACAAAATAAAAAGTTGGTCAAAAACTATGTCATAAAAACAATTATTGGTCGCCAGGTGGCGTGGTTTTTTCTGCACTACAAAGGGGTAGAGAGGAGAGAGAGAGAGAAAGAAGTTGGAATGCGTCATCAAGCTTGATTCTCGTGTGGCGACCCCCTTTTTCAGTGGTATTTTAAATATTTACTAAGCCAGTTCAGTTGGCAGTTGGTAGTTGGTTGTTGGTCTGTGTCCAAACTGTGGCACAAACATACTTATACACATTCATATGTGTTGACACAGCTATTGAAGGCAGTGCGAGCCCGACCCGAATCGACTTAACTCGCCTCGACCCGCTGTGGTCATCATGGTCAACATTATGGGGCGTCATCATGTCGTTGTCATTTGCCTTTATGTGGATATGGATGTGACCGGTGTTTGCCAAAGGATTGTGACCTCGATTAACGACTAAACAGCAGCAATTGATTGAACTTTATAAGCACATCAACTATAAAGAACAACAATATAATAAAGAAGGCATGGCAAATTAATAATTGCTTTGTTTTTACGTTAAAAGATGATGAATATAATTTTTATTCATTATAAAAATATTATATAAATAAATGCAGTATCCGAGTCCTATACCATTTTTCTTTTAAATTATATCAGTTGTGCCATAGAATTCGCTTTCGCTTGGACTTTACTTAAATTGCATACAATTTTAAGTGGAATTCAAGCGAAAGCGATTTCTCCTCTGTATATTTAGAAATTTTTAAATGTTAAATATTTAATTTAATAAAGAAGAATCGACGTTTGTATACAAAACTTTTTCCTAGTTGGAATAAACAACATTTAACCTTAAGGCAAGCTTTCCATTTGCAGCTTAAGGCTTAAACCTACGTATTTGAGTTATAATTCGATTTGTAATACATATATCAAATATCAAATAAATAGCTAATCAATAAGCAGTTTGTCGGCTTAATGAGTTGTTGCTATAGAAAAAATGGAGGAAACATTAATATCGTCTCTAATTCGTATTGAAATATTAATAAATATTATTGCGTATACGCAGTGTGTGTTGCCGTGGGGCAGATACATAAGTATAAGTAAATATCATTAAATGTCGAAAAGTGTTGAGGGGCAGGGAGCGGGCGTTAGTTGTCGTCATATTGGCTGCCTTTAACTTAACTCGTATATACATACACATATGTATTATTTATGCAAATAGATTGCGTAAATTAACAAAGTAAATTGTTGTTTGGCATTTTATATTTCCTGTTTGCCTTTCGACGTTTGTTCGTTTGGCATTTGGCGCGACGTCATGTGTTTGTCCCGGCAAAACAAATCACACAAATGTGACAGCACGCACACCCACATAAAAACACACACACATGCACACGCAACTATATATACATATATACATTTGGAGCCTTAAGCCAAACACTCGGCAATAAAACGTCGGGGATTTATGGGTACGTGTCATTTGGCTTGTTTGTCCCGTGTCCCGTGTATATGTACATAAGTATGCACCATTATACAGCTTGTGCATAGCACATACATACATACATACACACCTTTGGATACACATTTACTGCTGCAAGGCAGCGAAATAACAAATAACAAAATCCAGCAACTAAAGTGTTCTCCTTCGCATTCATTCATTTAACATTCGCTTCAACAGGCTAACAAAGTGAATGACGCCTTTTGGCTAGGCAGCGATAGCAACTTAAACTTAGACTTACTTAAGTGTAGAGTACATTAGCTACGGGAAAATACAAGCTGGCAATTAAAAGGACAGCTTTAGAAATATAATATGTATTTGGAGATAGTCGACGCATATCTTCATTGAAGAGAGGTTCTGAAAATGAAACAATTGTACTTCAAATTTAAATTTTCCTCACTTAAATTCAATTTTATATTAATAAATTCCATTTATAGATTGTTATTTATTATTTTGTATTGATTTAAAATTGTACTAAATTTGAGGCATACTTAAATTTTTAAGAAAATTGTTTCAATTTCGAGAATGAGTTCAGGCTAAAAACTTATTTTCAAACTGGACGTTTGTAGGTCTTAGAAAACTAGCAACAACTGTTATTAAAAATTTTTTAACGACATAATGGCCCATGAAAGTTTACAATATTAGCGAATTACAATTAAAGTAAAATTCAAAAAACGGCCTGAAGACTTGAAATTTATTTAAAAATATGTTTATAGAAGTGTTTTATATTTTGTAATATATATTTTAAAGAAATTAAACCACTTTTTGTATGAAAATGAGAAAAAGGACTGGATTTTTTGCAGTCTTAAAAAAATAAAAAAATAAAAAATTCTAGCGAAGAGATTTTTGAAAAAAATTGTTTGCAGTCACAATTAGAAATGTTTGAAGAAACTTTTTGAATGAAAATATTTTTTGTTTGAGACCGAGGAAAAAAGTAAAAAAAAAATTAGACTTCTCGATGGGTACTCAATGGGTTAAGGAAACTTTTGTATTATTCAAACGGAATTTTAAAATTAAATTAAATAAAAATTTTGACCACCCCTGTATTGCTTACAATTTACCTTTATTTTTTTAACCATTAACTAGTGTAGCTTTGCGTCGACTATCTGCAAATATAATATGATATTTCTAAAGCTGTCAGCTCAAGAAGTGCAGCAACAAAATGCGCATTAAGAACTTGCAACTTGAACACCTCGCAGCACTTAGTTCTCACTTCACATGGGTCTCAGTATATACATATGTCCCTCTCTCGCTCTTTCTCTCTCACTATGTCTTGCTTATTTGCCTTTCTCTCGTTTGGCTCCTTCTGCTTTGCTTGGAGTCAATCAGTGGATTTCACGTTCAATTTGCTTGTTGGCCTCATCTGGCGTCGTTGTCTGGAGTCCATGCGAGTACAAATATAATTAAGTGTCAGGCTAACACGGCAGCCAGACACTCACACACACACAGTCATAGACATGTGCACATGTGAGTGAATGGAGATTGATGCTGGGCATGGCAGTTGCTTCATTATCGCCTCGTTCTTAGCAGCCAAGGCTCAAGTTTTGCGCAGCGCTTTACTTTATTTTATTTTTTTATATATACATATTTATTTACTTGTATATGTTGTTTTGGCTGCTGCTGCTTTTTTGGCCCGTAACTTTGAGCTGACAGCAAGAACAAGCATCATTAGTCCTAATGAGCTGTGTAATAAAATTTCATCAAAAGTGTGCAAACAAAGTTTGGCACAGGACACAGGAGGCGTCGTCGCGTGTCCTGCCAACGACTGCGTCTCGAGCTACCAAAAAGTCTGAGCGCCCCAAATAATGAATAAACCAATTTTAATTACCAGCCACTGGCAGCAGGATAGATAAGTGGGCAGAATTCCAGCTGCTGCTCCAATCAATATCCGTTGATTACATATCCTGGCTGAGCTGTACTTCTGCCAACGACGATCTTGGCCAGCTCTTGATGCTGTTTGCTGGCTGCATTGTTAAAGCTGCCACGCCCCCTGCAGAGTAAAACGCCCAGCTAAAAAGCAAACGTCGCCAAATTGTCCTCTCGACTTTCTAGTTGTTTGTCATTCGCCTTTGTCCTTGAGCCTTGAGCACAATGCGGCCTTTTATTATGGTTTATTGCGTCAGCGACGCTTGCAGGATTGTCATGGATGCCCCCCTCCCGCTCCCCCTCCCTCGACTTTCTCTCCGCAAAGCACTTGCCACTTGGCAGTGCGCCCTGTCTTTGACCTTGTTGCATAACAAAAGGCTAACGAAACCACGCCCAGCAAATGCATTTAACAATGCGACCCGTGCACCTGACAGGACTCAACTTAACCGCATTAACAAACTTGTTACGTCAAATTGTATACAGTTTTCTTTGAATTGAGTGCGATATAATAGATAGAATGTCTTAAAGGGTAAACAATGAATTCTTAGAATTGTTATGATGATAAGAAAACTGTTTGGATAATTGCAGAAATTCAATTTTAATTCTTTGGAATGTTTCCAAACGAAAATACGAGCTGATTGTGATTTTGCAGGAGACGAAAACTAAAACTATCTTAGATATTTCTATCATAATCTTTACTGCACTTCTACAAACAATTCCAACAATTCGCTAGTAAAATTTAAAATAGTAATTTTAAGCAATTTTAAAAAATCCTTTCAACATTTTTTAAAATTGCTAAAAATTACTATTTTAACCCCTTTTTCCTTCTGTTCATACAAAAAGTAGCTTTTGAGCAATTATCAATAAATTATAAAAAAATACTAGCAAAGAGTTTTTTGAAAACAAATTTTTCCAGTCGCTCTTAGAATTGTTTGGAGAATTTTTTGCATCTAAATATTTTTTCTTAAAAATCGAGGATAATAGTTGAAAAAATAGACTTTTACAAAAATTCAAAATTTTCAATGGGTACTTAATGGGTTAAAGAAATTTTTGTATCATTCAAACGGAGTTTTAGTGAATAGAAGATTAATTTTAGAAATCTGCATCAGAACTTTTTTGTCATACACAAATTTGAAAAATGTGAGTGACTGTAGTTGTTTAATAATAAAATACCATAAATAAAGTGATTTAAAAAAACAGCTGACATAAAATTAAGTCTGTCCAAGATCAGATCAGAACATTCATTATTTAGAATACCAAAAAAATATGCGCTTTTATCCCATAAATAAAATTTTAATCGTTTAAAAGCGCATCAAAAAACGTATAAAAAGTTTTAATTGCTTGTAATTTGTCAGGCAATGACCACAATGAAAGTGCACTAAAGGTATTTACTCCATATGGATTAATGCAATTTAAAAATATACTAGATGTTCGAGCTTTTATCTCAATCAATAGTTGTGCCAACTAAAAAGCCACGACGTAAATTCATAATCCCTTTGAAATGTTCAATTAGCAGAACGTCCTACATTCGCTGTTGGCCAACAACAATAATAATAACAAGGAAAACAATAAACTTTGATTGGTAGAAAAACCGTTGAAGTGGATATGAAATGAAAATGAAAATTCCACAAGTATCTTTTTGTGGTCTAGGGCAACTTAATCCACTTTGGGTGCGCTATTTAATAGGTTAATCGCAATTTCCACCTTCGTGTAAGTGCAATACAATGAATTAATGGACATTTCTGGTTTTTCTTTTTGTACGTGGCACGCAAAGAGGTTTTTCTTTTTACTTCCCTTACATATTTTTTTTATTTGGTTGCCAGCACGCCAACGGCACTATACTCAGTGCCCAGATCCATTCCGCGCCCTCACATTACCACTCGAAATGTCATTGCGTTTGCAGGCTGTAAAACAAGTAAAAGTTGTAGTTTATTTTTTTTTTTAAGCTCGCTCCTCGTTGCATTTCGTTATTGCCTTTCTGCTTGGCTGTTACATTTTTCTTTGCTTTAGCCTTGCCCACAGCGCGTATGCGTAATGGCTGACTTTATATTGCTTGAGTGCGTGAGTGTGTTTGTGTGTAAGTTTGTTTGCTCAAAATGAGGTCATATTTTGGCGCCGGCATCGCCATCTTTGCAACGTCTGACAGATCCACAGAGTAACAGCAAAACAGATACGAATAAGTCTAAAGCCAGAAGCGACAATAAAACAGCAGCCAAAGCAGCTGCGAGTAGCAAATTGCGGGTAATTGTGCAAAGCCAATGGGATGGGGTTTTTGGATGGGGGTTTAGGGTTTGTAACGGCCCCATAAGTAAACCACAAAAACATGTCAAAGTTGAAATGGCAAGCAGCCAGTGACTCTGACTCTGACTCCGACACCGACTCCAACTCTGTCTCTGAATTGTGCTTGAAAGGATTTAACGCCTCGTTGAATTCAATCCAGTTAATTCACATTTTTTGCGCATTGGCAATTTCTTGATTTTTGTATTTTTTATTGGGTTTCAAGTTTGCTGCGAGTGTCGTTAACATTCGGGGCGTGGCAGCTAACAAGAAATTGCTGACTGCTGGCCAATACTTCTGTCTGGGGCTAGATAGTAATACCCTGCAACAATTGGGTTGAAAAGGTTGCGTGATTTACTAATTTAATCAATCAATCTATTTAATTTATTTCAAATTTTATATTAACATTTACTAAAAATAAATGGTCGTAATTCAAATCAAATTCAAACATTCATATCTTTGCCAAAACTGATCTGACTTTTAAGTGGAATGTAATTTTAATCATGGGTTGATTTTTTTATTATTTATTCTGCATTCAAATTAAATTTATTTCGTTTAAACAATTTTGTCACAATATTATACTGTTTCTTAAGCAAACTTTTCCTTAACTTTTTCGAATACTAAAAATTTAAAATCATAAGTTTTAACATTTAGGCAATTCCTCATACCAAAATTAAGTGAGCTTAATTCTGCAAATGAACAACGATGAACTAACTAACTTCAGAGAGTAAAAATATATTTAAGTAACTCGATTGGCAGTCATAAAATATTATCAAGTTAAAGCTCTCGAAAATCGATTCGCAAAAATCGAGCTGTTGGTTTTTCAATGTATTTTTACATCACTAGCAATAAATAAAAACTCAATTCAATAACTAATTCAACGAATATCCATTCCTGATTGCTCGTTGTTCCCTTCGCGTTTCAATTTTTCAATTTTTTTCAATGTTTCCTTTGCATTTTTTATGGACTGGCCAGTGCTGGTAGGTGACCATTAAATAAACAGCATTGGCCCGCCGCGATTAGCTACCAGTAAAACCATTTTGAAAATTGGAAAATGGACGCGTTCCATGAGCAAATGCTAAATGAAAATTACTTGCAACTTGGTCAAATGGAAGTGAGAGAAGCGTTGTTTATTTTTCTTTCTACCAGCAAAAGAGCTGCAACTGCAATAAAGAGGGGAGAAGGGAATGGAATATACATTGCTCCATGCTTGACTGCCTGACTAAAAAGTCCATTTGTTATCTATCGTTGCGAGTGAAAGCCACAACAACAACAAAGCCACAGCCACAGAGCCAAGTGCAATGTGGCAGACCTTGGCACGCTCTTGGCTTGTACACTTGATATTGATTCGTCTTAATTAGTGCGGAAATTATTAATTATCTTTATGCCGTTTGCCATCAATTCAATTTCTACGACCAGGCTGCCAACTCTTTTAGACTTTTTCAGTTTGAAAACCGAAAGCATTGAAAACATTATTTTGTAGTTAAGTGCAATTAAAACGTTGGTTCTTTCCCTTCTGGCAAGTAATGCTGATTTGGAGACATTGTCTGAGGACTTTCAATTACTCAACAGGACGTTGGCCACTTTGTGGTCTCGTTTTATACGCTACAGTCAATCGGATGCTAACGTTTTTCAGATCAAAATGAACAAGGTTTAATTTTTTGTGCATAATTTTAGAAATATTTCGAAATAAGTATATTCATGTGAATTTTTATTAAAAATATCATAATTAAAACTAGGAAAAGGTAAAATAATATGGTCTATAGAAAACAGAAAGATACTAAATTTGGTATAAAAACTTAGTATAAACTAACTCTGAGATTACAGTGTCAATTTTTATATAAAATATCATAATTAAAACTAGAATAAGGTCCTTAAAATTCTATGGTATGAAGAAAACAGAAAGATCTATACCAACTAGAGGTACTAAATTTGGTATTAAAACTTAGTATAAACTAACTCTCAGTAAACAATGCCCTGATTTTGAAAAAGCCTAAATTTAAACCACAACAGACAACGTTTAATTAAATATTTTTGTATTATTTGTATTTATATATGCTATTTATAATTATAAAGCTATTGTAGCGTTGCCTGTTAGTCTTGCAATTTGCATATTTTAAAATGCGAATTAATTTAAGCATGTAATTATTTCAGCAATAATAAAATGCATTTCCTGAGAATACGGCAATAATGCAGTTACAGTTACAGTGGCTGCTGAAAGAGCATTCATATTAAATGTTGCCCTCCAAAAGGAACTTTATCCCTTTTACAACATTGTTTTACTAGCTTCTTCTTGTTGCAGTTGTTCTCTCCCTCTCTCGCTTACTTGCTCTCTGTCTGTGTCGTTCTCACTCATTGCTGGCATTTTGGTTTCTTTTTGCACAATTTGCAAAAGTTTTTAATTGCAAAATGCCCATTTCTGCGGCAGGGAAGTTGTTTCCTGTGCTGTAGTTGCCTGCCTGCTAAGTTGCTTGTAATTTGGGCATAATTATGACACACAGGCAACATCTGTCATGGCTGCAACAGTGCCACGCCCCCAAAGCGTACGCCTCTTTATTTTATTCTTATGCAATTTACGTGAGTCAAAAACTTTTCACTAGATTTCAACTTTAATTACTCTCAGACATTTACTTCCAAAGTGCACAAATAACAAAAAGAAAAGAACTAAAAATACAAAAACTGCTAAGAACAGCAACAACAACAACAATGGGGATTCCATTTACAACAAATAAAAAAGGGGGCGAAAACAGCTTCGCCATTGATAAAATTGCATGCCATTTCCGGTCAGTAAACTTTCAATACTAAAAGTTTTGTTTGTGCTCCACGTCACGTCGTCTCCAGTGCTGCCAATTTTTTATCAAAAAAAAAGCTGAATTTAGCTGGAGAAAAAGAAAAAAAAACGGAAAATATTCTGAAAAAAGCGCAAAAAAAAGCGCAAAAAAATATTTTTTTTATCTTAATTTCTGTTTTATTTATAAAATATTCATCAGGTCGTCTAGTTCTTTGCGACTAGCATCTGTTTCGCAATCGTACGACATGTTTGTACCGATCATGCGAAGATAATTTGAAGGCACTTCGTAATTGTAGCAGCGAAAAATTTGTAAACCACCAAATATCGATAAAAAAAAAATGCATGATTAAGCTGCCAGATTTATCAAAAATGGTTTTTTCTTGAAAGTGGCAACATATTTTTATGAAATTGGTGGCAGCATTAAAAAAAGTCAAATGCATTTCTAAAAAATCCAGAATTTCCGCTTCCCGCAATTCCCAAATTTTTCCCGCAATTGGTCTGCAAAACCCGTCAGATTTGACGGGAAAAAAGCTAAGTTGGCAGCACTGGTCGTCTCACGGCAAATCAGATTTACAATTGAGCCAAGAGTTATGCAACTTCTTGTTGCATTACACACACACACAGCTAAAACTTATTTCTCTTCTACTTTATACCTGATAAAGTTAAAGCCGTTTAAAGTTTTAAACGAACTTTACGAGAATCAGAAATCAAATTGAAAATTTCATTAAGCTGCATACACAATTCAAGTAACTCAATTAGTCGAGTCATTGTTGTTACCTGCTGCATTGTTGCAATCGACTTTAAGCGCTTTTTTTACGCTTCTTTGCACGCAGCGAGCCCGAAAGCGAAATCCATCGTGTGGAAAGTGAAATGCATACCGTGCACTCATACATTTACACTGTTTTACACACATACACACACATGTACATATGACTTTATATAATTGGGGCAAACTGAAAGTGAAACGCCCACAGCTCACACAATTCTACTTTGCTCCCTATAATATAAATTTGTTTAGCTTTGCGCTTTGTAGAACTGCTTGACGCACGGCTGCGCCTAGTTTTGGCCAATGTGTCGCTAATTAGCTTGCCCAGCCGGTTGCCGTTTGCCTGTGTTTGGCTTGCGGTTAAAAAATTGCCCACAATTTCACGCAACAATTGTGACGTTTGTCAAAATGGCGCTTTTTAACATAAGGGGAGTGGCAAAGCAATCCTGTTAACTCTGGCTGTGAATGACAAATGACGATCGATAACGAATTTTGATAACAAATTTGCGATACAATTTTATCTAGCTAACAAATTTTATCTAAATTTAAAAATTATTTTAATCAAATCTTTTACAATTCAACATTATGTATAAAGTAAAATGGCGATAAAGAGATGCAAATAAGTGAATAATTTTTTTTCATTGTAAGCAACTCGTTGTGAATGCCAAATGACCATCGATAACGATTACCGATTAGAAGAGCACAAATATAACTGATAATTTGATAACTTTGAATTATAAACACAAACTAAAATGCAATTTCTTTTTAATTGATTTGCAGTTGCAGCAGCTAAATGAAATGGTGAACGAAACTCAAGAAGCAAAAAGCAACAAATTGGCCGGCTATGAGTTCTATCATCGCGTGCTGGGCTCCCCGCGCTACGTGGTCGCCCCGATGGTGGATCAGAGCGAGTTGGCGTGGCGAATGCTCTGTCGTCGCTATGGCGCCCAGCTCTGCTACTCGCCCATGTTCCATGCCAACCTGTTTGCCAACGACCTCAAGTACCGCAAGGATGCATTGCAAACGTGCAGCGAGGATCGGCCACTGATCATACAATTCTGTGGCAATGATCCACAACAGATACTGGAGGCGGCGCTGGCGGCACAGGATTACTGCGATGCGGTGGACATTAATCTGGGCTGTCCGCAGGCCATTGCCAAGCGTGGACATTACGGCTCCTTCCTGCAGGATGAGTGGGATCTATTGTCCCAAATTGGTGAGTCTTGAAAAACAAACACAAACTAGTGGACGGTGCTACAGTCGAGCATGCTCGACTGTCGGAGACCCTGTACTTAATAATATAAATCGCTACAAATATTGATAAAGTTATGTACTAAATGTACTTTTCGCTCAACAAAAGTTTTTCCTACTAAGACTTGATTTTCGACTGATCGTTCCTATGGCAGCTATATGATATAGTCATCCGATTTCAACCAAATTTAGTCAGATTGTATGGAACCATCCCATATTCATATTCTGTCAGTTTAGTTCAGATATCTCAAACAACAAAAAAGTTTTTCATACTATGACTTGATTTTCGACTGATCGTTCCTATAAAAGCTATATGATATAGTAGTCCGATTCAGACCAAATTAAATCAGAATGTATAAGACCATCCCATTTTCATATTCTGTTGTTTAAGTTCAGATATCTCAAACAACAAAAAAGTTTTTCATACTAAGACTTGATTTAAAACAGATAGTTCCTATGGCAGCTATATAATATAGTGGTCTGATCCAAAATCTAAAACAAACTCAATCTGTTTGTAATATAGATGAACCTACATACCAAGTTTGGTGTCTCTAGCTCTAATAGTTTTTGAGATCTAGGCGCTCTTACAGACGGAATGACGGACATGGCTAAATCGACTCGTTTGTTGATGCTGATCAAGAATATATATACTTTATGGGTTCTGCCACGCTTCCTACTGCCTGTTACGCACTCTTTTTTTGTGACAAAGTTAATAGACCCCTGTACTTGTTTTAAGTACGGGGTCTAAAAAGGGAAGAATTAATATACAACAAATTGAATTCTCCTCCTTCCTCTTTTAGTTCGCACGCTGCACGAGAAATTGTCCGTGCCGGTGACCTGTAAAATACGTCGCTTTGAGGATCGAGAGAAGACGATTAACTATGCGAAAATGCTGGAGGCTGCCGGCTGTCAGCTGCTCACGGTTCACGGACGGACGCGGGAGCAGAAGGGTCCGCTCACTGGCATTGCCGATTGGAGTTACATTAAGGATGTGCGACAGCACATCAAGATACCCATGCTGGCCAATGGCAACATATTGGGCCTGGAGGATGTGCATCGCTGCCTGGACGAGACTGGCGTGGATGGTGTCATGACAGCCGAGGGAAATCTACATAATCCCGCCATGTTCAAAGGCATCGCACCGCCTGTCTGGCAAATGGCCAGCGAGTACTTGGAATTTGTTGATCTTTATCCATGTCCCACCTCCTACATACGCGGTCATCTCTTTAAGCTCTTTCATCATATGTAAGTAGATGATTTATATGGCAAGTTCATTCGGTTTTTTGAAATTTCCATATTCGTACAGCATGAATATCAAACAGAACTCGGAGCTGCGGGAACAGCTGGCGACGGCCAATCAACTGGAGCAATTCCACAGTGTTGTGGCCAAAGTGCAGGACAAATACGAGGCATATCACACGGGCAGCGTGGCCTACGAGCCGGAAGAGATGGTGCTTAACGAGGGAACAGAAGAGGTGAGCACAATTCCAGTCACTCTCTGAGTACCTTTTAAATTGAGTTTGTCTTCTGTTTAGCTGCCAATGTTGCGTCCTTGGCTGTGTCAGCCTTATATACGCGCCTCGCCCGAGTCTCACCGCCAGAAGATCGCCGAGAAGGAGCGCCAAGCCATCGATCCGAATCGCACGAAACGACAATACTTTGACAATGCCGGCAACGAAATCTCCCGGAAACGCATGAAGAAGCTGCGACGTCGACAGCGGCGACCGTCCAAAACGGATGCACAAATCCAGCTGCGGCACGAACGGCATCTGGAGTATTGCACACAGTGCGCCAATCCCCTGGGCTCCAAGTGCGAGTTTCGGCTGTGTCGCATCTGCTGTCGGGACAAATGCTATGCGGAGGATTGCGACTGTCCGGGACATGGCATACTCATCAAGTCGCGACGTGCCAAGGCCAAGAAATACGAGGAGCATTCCAGGCAGCTAACTAACAATGACTCCCAAGTTGTTGCCGCAATTGCATCCGAAAAGTCACAGAGCATCGACAATGCGGACGGATTACCTGCCAATGTTCCTTGATATCGAACCACGGATCTTAGCGAATTTGTACCATTTATTATAGGAAAGTCCTTTTACTGTTGTTCCTATGCCCTTGTGTGCAAATAAAACAAATCTACCAAGTTTACGTCAATCGCAATTTTTAAATTTGTGTTAATTTGATGCTAGAGCTTTGAAAATTTTACCAGAGTTTTTGTTGAATTTTTTTTAAATTACAATATTTTGTTTTGTATTTTTTACTTTTAATTTAAGAATGAACTTGAAAACTGTTCCTCAATTTTTATTTGGTGTTTGAAAGTTACAAAAATTTCATTTCAAATTTTGCGCGCTGTTAAAGTTAACAGTGCTACATTTTAGCAGAGGCAACAGCTGATAATAGCAGAATTCCTTCATGTGTATCTGAACTGGTTCGGTTCATCGTTTCATTAAACTTGCCGACCGCTCCGACGTACCTGTGGCGCCACCTGTTGTCAGTTTGTGAAACAAGTTGAAACAAACGAACTAAAAATGACTTTTAATATTAATTTTATTGTGACAATAAAATTTATAAATTTTGCTTGTCAATTGTTTTTTTTTATTTTGGACTTAAGTAAACACATTGCTCAAAACTTAAAAATACATGAAATTGAAACATTCTTACAAGTAAATAAAGAAGAAATTTAATCCAATCGCGGAACTTCATATTCTAATTGTATTTCTTTAAGTTGCTTTCAGACGAGGATTTTTTAACCGACACTTTTTTACCGTCGGTGAGTGTTGCCATTCACACTATTCGCATCGGTGTTCACACCAAAATCCCGTCGGTTTTTTTTTCACGGAAGCTGGTCACACTCAACACAATTTTTGTTCGCGCACACTTTATTTTTGCCGAAAAGCACAAAAAAATACCAAAAAAGTGCGATGTTAACGTATTGATGTTACTGGCACGGTTTAACCGACGCAAAAAACCGATGGAATAGAACGTGTTCTATTTTCATCGGTGAGCGTCGGTTTCTCACCGACACTTTAAAATTTTGTGTGTTTACACGACACCGACAGTTTTTTGACAAAAAGTGTCGGTTAAAAAATCCTCGTCTGAAAGCACTTTTAAGAAATTTAATTTTTTTTTAAGAAATTACTCAGCAGCTGCGAAATGATCGATTTAGTTCATGATTGACTGAATAAGTTCATTCGTTCATCTTAATGACCCGTTCATTTGAATTTTTTGCAGAACGAAACGAAACAACTCTGTAAAACCACACAGCAAAAACAAACAAAAACAAGACGGTCTTTTGAAGATTTAACTAATTTATTTAATAAGTATTGCCACAAAAGTCTATTAAATAGTCTCCAAGCCTTACTGACAAGTAAGTGCTGCTGTGAAGTATAAAAGTTTTGCCAATTAAAAAGCACCTAATCCACAGGAAGTACGGCAAGGAAAGTGGCGTCATCTCGGAGTTGGAGTCTCTGCATTCTTTTGGAAATTGGAAATATTGAAACAGTTACTGGAATTAAAAACACAAAATGGATGAGAACAAGTCGTTTAAATGCAACGTCCCCGGATGCGCAAAGGCCTTCTGGTTTAAGTCGGCACTAACGCGACACTTGAAACGACACAAAAAGAAAGAGTCGGATGCGCCCGCAGTTACGTTTGATTGCAATGAATGCACCAAAGTATTTACTTCAATTGAGTCATTGCGACGACACTACAGGTAAAACAAGCCAAGCCGAATATGTGATGCCCTTGCAGAGGCCAAGGTGAATTTATATATGGTGATGTATTCGTTTGACGTGCTCTCTTTTTCGGGGCGCAAATGTCATAACGAAAGCAAACATCGTAGTAAGCGGTTGTATTAAATTCTCTAAAAAATGCCCCTTGTGTGAAAAATACATATGCCGCTCGAACGCAAGTCGTTTGGTTTGTGTTTCCAGAGATATGAAAAAGAGACAAATAAATGCAACAGGAACTGTGGGAGCCTGCACCGGTGAGCAGCTTCCACAAAGAGAGCAACAGGGATAACAGCGTCGATGCTGACGACTAACAGGAGCTTAACAGATCTCCATAATCACAATTAATTAATTGGTTACCTACGGGTCATTACAGGAACAACAAGACAAGCATGCCATTGCATTTTATTTTCATTTTATATATTGCACAGCGCACAAAACGAAAATGAGCGAAGAGTATAGAAAAGCAAACAAAACAATTTTTCTATATATCTATCTCTGTCGTCTCTCTCACGTCAGACTCTCTCTGAGAGTTGACAGCAAAAGCTTCGCCCCGAGAGAGCGCGAATACATCACCATTATTAATCCACCTTGATCCATATTCGCATTTCATTTTATTGTAATTAATTTACCCTCTGCAAGTCTATAAAAAATAAGTTACATAGTTCAATTACTAATTTACTTCAATATTACAGAACGACGCACGGCAATGTATATGTGTATCCTTGCGAATTCGAAGGCTGCAATCAAATGTTTCAGCGCAGGGATAATCTGTCCAGACATGCGGCCACGCACAGTGCGAACAAAAATAATTGTGATTTGTGTGGTAAATCATTTTCTAGAAAGGACGCTCTAACCCGACACAAAAGGTAAGTATTGCTCTGTCTATCTAAATTCAATTGATTTACATATCTTATTACCCCTTAGAATACACACGAGAAAAGCGCCATCAGCATCAAGGAACGCAAATGAGGAGCGTTCTCCCAGCCAAGCTCATTTAAATACATCTTCCGATGAAACGTGGACGCTTAAATCTGATGAAATGATAATTCAAATCGAATCGGTATAACTTGATCCAAAAATTCGTTTAATACTCTTATAGAAGAAGCAGACGATTGACGGATCGAAATCCAAAGAAACTACTTCAATCTGGGAGCGTACTGAGTGAGGAATTTAAAACATTCTGCTGGGAAGTAGGAAGACCTGATTGTGATGTCGGATCAGGAATAGTATCAATTTGATAAATGATAGAAATCCTTCACGCAGAAGAGAGGAAAATATATTGTACTATACATAGGTGTGCTATTTTTTGTATAAAAATTATTATGAAATGAACCTCGAACACGAATTCTACAATTTTATTATAATCGTATCTGTAATTAAAATCCTAACATTAAGTTTAATTTTAAAATAAAAAATATTTTCAAGAAAACGTCAATAATTGGAAAAATATAAAAATATTCAAACTAAAATTGAATAATAGCTGTTGTTGATTTTTTTCTTTTTTGTATACCAAATTTGAATTATGATGTTTGGCGGCAATTGAGATGCTTGTTCTTCTTCGATAACCATGTTGTAATCGATATACTTCGCCAAGCAACCCTCCGAGCACACGTTGTGCGTTTGTCGCTTAAAAAAAATGGAACAAACAAAAGGATTTTACGACTTTTGCATACCTTTCAACAAAGATGACAAGATTATGCGAGCTATTTTGGAGGAGCTGATCGAGCTGGGATATAAAACGATAGCCGTTGAGCAGAGTTTCGATCATAGCAAAAAGGAAGCCGGCAAACGTGGAAGCGAAATGTTTCCAGAGCCGCACAGCATTGAACACTTGCGCAAGGAGTTTGCGGACAAACTGCGGATACTGCAGCGAATAACAATCTTGTATGTGGACGTCAATGTATCGCACGCAATGGTAATGCTGTCCACAGTTGGCAACTGAAGCAATAACTCACATACATAACTCATCTCCAACCTAGAGTGTTTCCATGAATCTGCGCAAGTTCAATCTGATTGCTGGCCAACCGAAAACAGATGCCGCCCTAACGGTAAGAATCAGGATGAAATTATATAAAGGTGATGTATTTGTTTGGCAAACATGCCATTGCTTTTTATTTTTATTTTATATACATATTTCACAGCGCACAAAACGAAAATGAGTGAAGAGTATAGAAAACCAAACAAAACAAGCTTTCTGTATATCTATCTCTGTTGTCGCTCACGTCTCACGTCAAACTCTCTGAGAGCAGACAGCAAAAACGTCGCCCCGAGAGAGAGCGAATACATCACCTTGTTATAATTTCATCATGCTCTCAGCAGTGTTGCCAACTCTTCGGGACATGAAACAGCCAAAATAGCCTTAGAAAAAGCTGAAAATAGCTAAACAAAATTTGTTCATAGCTAAAAAAAAACGCAAGTAGTAAAACGATATTTTTATTGATTTAATCCTGTGTTTTTGGAATATTTTGATGCAAAAAAATTCTTTAAACAATTCTAGGAGTGAATGCAAAAAAATCTTTTCGCTAATATTTTTATGATTATTTCTAATTTGCTAAAAATTTGACAAAGTAAGGGGTATGAAGACATTGGTGGACCACTGTATATATTTTAGGCATTTAAAGCTCGATTCAATTGATTTCATAGTTAAAAACGATCAAATTTAATGCTCTTTTGGCTTATCGATGTTGTGTAAGTGTTTAAGTGTGGCATCGTAAAGCATAAAAATACATGAAGTTACCAGGTGTTTTAAAAAAGCTAAAATTATTTTTAAAGTAGCTAAAATTCCCGCTACCCGCTGTTTTACAATTTATCCCGCATTTGTCAGTTGCAACCCACTAAATCTGTCGGAAAAATAGCTAAATTGGCAACACTGGTTCTCTCACGTCAGTCTCTCTGAGATCTGACATCAAAAACGTCGCCCCGAGAGAGAGCGAATACATCACCTTGTTATAATTTCATCATGCTCTCAGGAATTTAAAAATTGAGAGTCCTTTCTCTTTCACTCGCTTGCAGCACTGTTGCACATCATTTGGTGGCGATATTATCACATTTGATTCCGTGGCTGGCGCCCGACTCCTCGTCAATCGGAAGGCCTACCAAATAGCGGTACGTCGCGGCATGTTCTTTGAGATTAAATATGCACCGGCCATAGCAGACTCCAGCAATCGCAAGGATATGATTAAAGTGGCCCAAAACTACTGCACCAAGGGCAAGTCGAAGAACATTATCTTCAGCAGCGGCGCCATCCACGAATTCCAGCTGCGAGGACCGTACGATGTTGCCAATCTGTGAGTTATTTCCAGGCATTGGAAGTGCACGATTCTAAAGATAATTACTTACAGTGCCTTTATCTTTGGACTCTCTGAGGATCAGGGCAAGAATGCCATCGATCGCTTCTGCCGCCAGCTCTTTTTACGTGCCGAATCCCGACGTCTTGGCAAAACAATAATGTTTGTCAAAAGCAAAGGACCAATTGTTTTTTCAGACAGCTCTGACGACAATAACGAAAGCGCCGAGGAGGACGATGAAATGGATGTCTTGACAAATGATGAGGAGCTGACTGGAGACAGTCAAGACAGAAAACGATTGAAAATGTCATAGCGAATAAAATAAATAATATAATTAACACATTTGTTGGTTGAAACCGCAACTTATTAAAATAATCGTCTTCACTTTATCAATGTTTAGTTTAATTGATTAAATATTTGAAATGCGCGCCCTGACTTTTTGGCTCCGTAAAATGGTAAGAAAAAATCATGTGGCAGCCTTGGCAAAAAAAAAGGTGGCAGCCACGGTTCCACAGATAACTCAATCCAGATTTAATTCAGTTCAAAAACTTAAGTTAAATTTGGAACTTGCTCAGTTTTGAAGTTAGAACTTTGTAAATTTTCTCGAATTTTAAAGATTTTTTTTAGAATTTCTTGCTTAACTTCACCACACGACGGTTGTCGTACACCAAACCAATTTTAAAATAAACTTCATTATTTTAGAAAATTTATAGTTTTCTTGGTTTTTTGAATTTGTAAGAACAAATTTTTAATTATTTTTAAAAATTAATGCATTTAATTAGAGAAATTACATGGACCAAATTTCTATCGATATTTTGCGTGTATCGTTTCTGTTCACGTGAGCCGATGAATAGTTTCGTTCACAAGTCCTAAGAAAGTTCAATAGTTAATTTGAAAGACCCGTTCAAGAGAACTTGTTCTGAACGAAACGACACAACTCTAAACAAAATGGAGGTCTTTGATGTGGTGCGTACATGTCTGACAAAGTGCTGCTAAAAATTTGCGTAAAACGGTAAAAATAAATAGAATAATTAATAAAAAGTTGCAACAAAATGCAAATAAAGTTGCCGGCAACAATTTGCGCTGAAAACCAAACGAAAATTGAGCGTATTTTAAGTGTTATATGATTTTCCAAACGATAACCGAAAAACCAGACACTTGAGCGAAGAAAAAAAAAATGTGAAAGAAGTAGAGAGCGAGAGTACAAGACGACGGCGACAACGACAACCAAACGACGAGAAAAACGGCAAAAGAAATATGTATTTCGCGAGACGACGACCGCAGCGGCAGCAGCCGCAGCCAATGTTCAATTGTTTTTTCCGAATTATGGCCAAGTGCATGTGTGTGTGTGTGTGTGTTAATTAATTGGCATATCTAGACAAATTATAAATCAAAGTAAAATGAATATATAATGTACAAACGTGAATTGATTTTAAGTCGATTCTACTCTCCAACGCCTTTAACATTTTCGTTACCTTTTGTATAATTAAAAATGGACCTCGCTGTCTGTACGTACATACATACGTTTTGTGCATTTGCTACTGTGTGTTTGCTTGTATTGTATTGTGTGTGTGACGACGATGCTCGATTTTCGCTTGATAATGATGTTTGATTATAATCATGATTATTGCCTCCCTGACTTTTTGTCTTTTTTATGTGCGTGTGTGTGTGTGTGTGTGAGTGAGTGTCGGATACGGTTTTCGTTTGCTGCTTCGGCAGCTGAATAATTTGTGGGGGTGGCGGCGATAAAGTTCACTTCTTTTTTTTATTATCTTTTGTTCATTTTTTTAACTCTGCATTAAAAAGTAAGAAAATTAGTTGAACCTACGCCATCATATTACACAAAATAACAAAAGAGATGCAAAAAGAGAAAAAACGGCGCCCAGCAAGGATTTTCAGTTATTTGGTGTCTTTGAATATGTGTGCGCTTGTTTGTGTGTGTGTGTATGTGTGAGTGCAATAAAATGTCTTACATTTGCTTGTTTTCTGGCCTGTGTGTATATTGTAATTATTCGCCGAGGCGAGTTCGCCATTTATATTTTCATTTCTTTGTGTCCGCTGTTTCTTTCGACATTTGTAGTGTTGTTGTATCTTTTCTGTGAGTGGCGTGTGTCCCGCGTTGATTTTGCAATGCTCAAAAACTTTTCGCAGGCACACAGGCAGCACAGCAGCAGCAGCATACATTTTGTGTATGTATTGGTTTCTCGCTGCAGCGTTGCCACACTCGCATTACTCGCACATATTCGCATGCAGATGCACACACCTGTGCAAATGTGCTGCGAAACAAGCTCACCAAATGCGTCGTTGACGTCGTTGTCGCTGTCGTTGTCGCCGCATGTAGTTCGGTTTGCAGCGCGCCCCCGCTATGTGTCCATCCTGCTCTTCTTCCTTTGCCTCTATTCATATTTCGTGCTTTGTGTAATGAGTGAGTGCGTGTGTGTGTGTGTGTGTTTAAGTGTAGTTGTGTGCATCTTCACTGATTTACACGTTCGCACAATGCAAATGGACAACATCTGCATGCAACGGTATCCATTTATCGCATGTACGTATGTGTGTGCAACTGTTCCGGCCATGACAGTGCACAATTGCGGTTGTTGTTGTTATTGTATCGAAGCCTAGTTGCAGCTTTGTCTTTTCCTCGCATCCATTTGATTTGTCTCGTCTCTGTTTCTGTCGCTGCCTGTCATCCGTCTGCCTTCTTTGCACACACACACACACTAACATAGATAGGCAGCCACACGTTTTTCTAGCCGGGGCACTCGCTGTTGTATCCGCGCTCTCTCGCACTACGCGCAATTGATGAGAGCGTAAATTTCATGAGCTCGTCTCCGTCTCGCTCCCGCTGCTGCTCTCGGCGCCATCAAGCAACGACGACAGCAGCAGCAGCAGCGCAGCAGCAGCAGTCGCAGTCTCGTCGTCTGCGGCGGCTGTAACATTTTTTTTGTTTCTTTTCATGACTTCTTTTTAGCTGCTTCTGCTTCTGCCCCCATCCAATGTTGCTTTTCCTTTTCCAATTACACAAACGTTTTCACGTCTCACACTTTATTTTTATTCAGCAATATCTATCGATTTCTTTGTTCACCGGTGACAGCCTGCCGACATTCCCCCAACTCCCGTTTGCTCCGCGTATACCATGTTTAATTGTAATTATCGCGTGTGAGTATGTGTGCAAGTGTAAATGTATTGTGTGTGTGTAACAGTAGCAGGCAGAAGACGGAAGATGATGATGATGATGATGATGATGATGATGATGATGATGATGAAGCATTGGGCAGCCTCTTCAGACGTTGCGCTTTTATAGTTTTCACTGTTTCTGCCATTGCCGTTTTTCAGCTTCTTTCGCTGAGTCTGAGTCTGTTATTGGTGTTGTTGTTGTTGTTGCAATTGTGCTACAATTATTATTTCGCATGTGTTGCTTCGCCGATGTGTGTATCTACACTCGAATTAGCATTGTTGTTGTTGCTGTTGTTGCTGTTCTTATTGTCGTTGCCATTCATTCGCACTCGCATTCGCCGTCCGTCATTGTTCGTCATCATTCACATTTCAAAGTTGTCGATGTCGCAAAAGGCAAATGGCAAATGGCGCTGCATGCATATAACTATCGATAGGTTCGCTGTTTAGTTTCAATCGGTTAACAAAAAAAACAACGAATGCATAATCACAAACGTTTACAATTAGTGTGTACAATAACAAAAAGAACAACTATCAAATAAACACTTGAAAGTCAAACGGATTAGCAGCCAAAAAAGCAAAGAGAGGTGAGTTTTCAACAGCAAATAAATATATATAGTCATAATATACATACACATAGTTAATTAAGTTTGATGCGATAATGAAACTTAAAATCTTAATACAAATGCTTTGCAAAAGCGAATCGTGAAATTTCGAGAAATTTACAACAATGGCAAGGCAGAAAATGCTTTTTAGAAATAATTATGTATCTTTAACCAAAAGCAGATACACACACACACACACAGACATATACAAGCACACGCAAGGCGGCCGCTGCCAGCAGTCAGTCACTCAGCCAGCAAATAAAAATGAACGAGCTCACACACACACACAAGCACACAAGCACACAATCAAGCGAACTGAGCGAAAAACGAATGAACACACACACACAAACCCGAAATAATTTCAATCAACTCTTTGCTTTGGGTAGCCGACAGAAGTATGTACAAAAAAATATAAAATAAACGTCACACGCGCCCCCAAACAACGTGTTTTGTACCCCCCCCCCACCAACTACAAAAACAACATCAACAACAAACGAAGAGAGAGAGAGTGAGGAGAGTGAGCAAGAGAGCGGCAGAGTGAGAGACCGGGCAGAGGCCAGCCAGCCATTTGAGTTTTGGGTTTTTGTTTGTGTTTTTTTGTCTGGGTGTTGGTGGAGCTGCGGCGAAAAATTAAAGTAATAAAACTACAACGCGCTTAACGTGACGTGCAAATGAGAACGACGGCGAATCGCTTGGACTGGCGACAACAGAAAAACAGCACACAAAAGTGAAGCAAACAATTCATCGAAGCACAGCAGCAAGAGCGCAACGACATACAAACAAACACACGTACGAATATATACACACACACTAACACTCATGCATGACCGGTCGTCGTTCGCGAGAGCCAAAACGGCAAATGGAGAGCGCGAGAATGGATGGATGAAAAGCAGCAACAGAAGGCTGACAGAGGGTCAGGGGGGGGGGGGGAGAGGAGGCAAACGGCGATCCAAAGCCAAACCATATCATCCATCCAAAACCGAATCAAAACCGACCAAACAACAAGCAAAAACATATGAACGACGACGACCCCAACGCACCAACACACACACAGACACACAACGGCAGGCAAATACACACACAGACCATGACAGAACACAGATACACATACACGTACATAAACGATATGCGAATGCGAATAAAATAGCGACAACAACAAAAGCAAACAACATACCAACGGCAGCCGCCGCCGCTGCCGCCGCAGCAGGGCAACTATGCGGCGAATTTGCACGAATCATGCGAATCTCCAATATACACACACACACACACACACATATACACATGCACATGCATACACTTAATACGTGTTTTGTACTTGTCGCCGTCTTCGTCATCATCATCGTCGCTGGCCATTCTCGCCATCGCCATCATGGCTGCTACGCGCTTTGTTGTTGTATCTACGCGACGCGTTATTTGTTGTTCGTTATATTTCAACCGTCAGTTCAGATTTCCCTTTTTCTGTACATTGAGATAAGTACGTACTCTTTTTTGCGCCATCTCACCCCACCCCACATTATACCACTCAACTACTAATACTAATAATACCCACACAACAACAACAACAACCACAACGACAACATCTTTCTGCCAACTTCAAAAGTTATCACTACGTCTATTTTGCCATGCTTTTCGCTCAGTTCATTCGCATTTTTGTTTTGACTGCTCTTGTCAACTCGTCGTCTCTTTTCGACGCTCTTTCTATACTAAAGCCGACGACGTCGCAGTCGCTGTCTGGCGTTCAGTGCGGCTGCCGTCGCCTCCAACAATGTCGGCCATACATACGTCTAACATGACGCTGGCGCCTCTGTTGACGTCGCTGCCACGCTCAGTCAGTCTCTGCCGCCAAAGGCCGGCACACGTTGTTGCTGTTGCTCCAACCCACTCCTGCTCTCTCCTCTCCTCGCCTCGCCTCTTCTCTCTCTCTCCCCATGCCTCTCAGCATGCTATCGGCTGTGGCAGCACGTGATATACTCGCTTTGCTTTTGTAATTTCGCTTTTGGCTGGCTCTTTGTCGTACGCTACGCTTTAGCCGGACGTTTTTGTTGTTTTTTTTTTTCTTTTTCACTTGTTGGGCTGTTTTTTTTCTTTTCCTTCTTTGTTGCCTTCTTTTTACTCGCCGCTACTCGGCTGCAGTGATGCCAAATTGGCATTTTTTCTGATAGATTTGTCTGATTTTTAACTGCTTCAGCCGAGAAAAATTTCAAACAGCATCTATCCAAAAATCTGGCCTTTTTTAGTGTCAATTGATCATGTTAGTATTTTTTAAATTTCTTTTATGTTCCTTCAAATTGATCATCTAAAAATAAAGTGGCATCCCTTTTTTCTGTTCGTTTCGATATTTTTTGCAATCGAAAGTTGAGCAAAGCGCGGTTGCTTGCTCATAATTGTGAGAAAATGCCCAAAGAAACTTATAAGTAAAAAATATCGAGACTCTGCCGGCAATAACCCTTTTTCAGAGCTGGTTTCTTTCGCTCTGACTCTTTTATCGTTGCCTTGGTCAAACGCTGAAAGTGTTTAGTCAAGTTAGTTTGATTAAATTAAAACTAAGCTAAGGAACCGTCTTGAAATAGAGACGTTAAATGCTATTTTAACAATTAGGTTAATAAATATATATATTATATTTTTTAATTTTTCAATTATATGCATATGCATATTTTATCTTCTGCAGATTCGGGCTGCGTCGACACAAATCGTGTTGCTATTCGTACAACTTGCCAGACAAATACGTTAAGCTTATAGGCACCATGGCGACGTACAATGCCAACAAAGAAAATGAAGACGAAAAAATCATTGAAGGGGCCTTAAAACTATTAAATTAAATGAAAAAAAGTAATAAACAACATTTGGCCTATTTTCTGTCTTATTTTTTAGTTTTTTAGCCTTTTTTCCCTTTCTTTTTTGGTCGTTTTGTCATATTTTTTCAGAAAATGTTTGGCATCACTGCTCGGCTGCTCTCTCAGCCGGCGCTGAGCTCTCTCGCTCTCGTTGGATATCTCTCGTTCTCTCATTTCGTAGTGCTCTCTCGCACTCTCAGCGGCTGTTTGCAAGTTTGTTTCACCTCTGTATGATTGTGAGTGTGTGTGTGTGTGTGTCTGTTTGTTGTTATTGCACACACAATGGCACTATCCGGTTTAGGTCCAGGTTGCAAATTTTATACAACAGTTTAACTCGATAATCGGGTCAGGCTATGGCTATTTGTTCTACACGTTTTTTTTCTTTTTTTTTTTTATATTATTTGGCAATTCTAGCGGGAAACATGGCGTCAGTTTTTGTCATTGTCATCACATCATGATTCTTTTCTTTTTGCTATTCCTTTCGGTTCAACTTCCTTTTTATGCTTTCAAGAAGAATTGCAACGTCAACAGTAGATTTCAGTGTTGCCACCCAATTGGAGCCCGGGTACGTCATAAATGCACCGTTACACATTCAAAAGCTGAGACATGTTGTAATTTATGTATGTAGTTTGTATGTATGTATGTTGTTGCTGTATTGGCGCTCTTTGGCTTTTCCGAAAACTGTGTGTGGCTCTGGCGCTGTTACTTTACCTATTTTATTACCATTTTTTTTTTTTGTATGTGTGTGCGCAGCAGCGCCCATCATCTGCTGTTTCTGCTTTTCTTACAAAAACCAACTGTACTTTTTAGTTACTGTTACCACCGGGTGTACATGCCAAAAGCCACTTGACTACTTGACTTGATTGTCATTAGAGCGCAATATGTACACAAATACATATGCACATACAAACACATGTAACTCGCATTTCTTTCTGTTTTTTTCTTTAGTATCACTCCACATTCCATTCCCATTCCGTTTTATTATTATTATTTATTGTGGGTCAAATGTTGGTTACATTTCACAACGAATACCACAATCAAAAGCAAAGCTCAAACTTCTCAAAAAACGTTAGCGCGGAGTAAACATAAAAAAAAAGTAATAATTTTGGAGAAGGTGAATGAACTTTTGTTGCTCGCGCTCTCTCATTGTTGTTATTGCTGTTGCCAAATGTTTAATCATATTCTTCTATTGTTGGTAGTTGACGTTAAAGTTGTTGCATGAGATTTTATTTCTGCTTGTTGCTTTGTAAGCTTATTCTTCTCTTTCTTATGAAGTTTCTTCTACTGTTTGTTGTTGCTTTTTAATTGCGATCGCTTTGCTATCGATAGAACATTTGACTATCGGATGCTAGAGGTGCCCATTTTGAGCACTTACAAAACTGTTGGGCAACACTCACTGAACTCGTCTGAATTCACGGCCCATAAAATGTTGTCACACAATAAAAATGAAATGTACAAACATAAGTATATAAAAAAAAAGTAAGAGAGACAAAAGCAAAACCGAAACTTAATGCTATTGCTGCTGCTGCCCGCCTCTGTCGACCGCACATCGCGACGTCGTCGTCGGGTCATAGTCATAGTCATAGCAGCAGCAGCAGCAGAGGCAGCAGCAGAAGCGACGTTGTCGTCACCAAGTTGGACACACAGAAATTTGCTTGTCTATTATCACCTTTAATCGATTTTTCGCTTATTTAAAACAAAAGTACAGTTGCGCGCATAGCCAATACACAGATATATAATCATATATACAATACGTACATGCAAATGTATCTTATGTACATATAATTTCACAATTTTTCAGATGCTTTTTGCTGCCTTTGTTGTTGTTGTTGTTGCTTTACATATTACTATATTGCTTTTAGTTTATTGTTTTTGCAATTACTTGACTGCGACGCCAAAAACGAAGCAAATGAAGACGAAGAAAATGAAAAAAAAAAATGAAAAAAAAAAGTAAAACGTAAACTCAATGACATGAAGCGAGTATATGTATCTACAAATAGATATACCAATATACATACATTTGTACATTTGTATGTGCAAAGCTATCTGCTAGATACAAAACTTTGCCCACACAATTATAGCGCAAATACCTCGACTAATAATAATGGAAAAAAGCTGAGACTAAATAAATAAATAGCTGAAATTGCAAAAGCAAAATGTAATTGATTACAAACAACAACAAAAACAATAGCAACAACAACAACGACAACGACGACTGACTAAATGATTGCCCAATGAGCGCGAACGCGAACAACTCACAAAGCAAGGGAAGGAAGAGATAGAGTGACAGAAAGGGAAAGGATGGTGGGGGAAGGCAATCTGGGAGATTGGGAGAGAGGGAGACATAGTCTCTAAGCTCGCTTGGCGCTCATGTCATGCACTCCACATAAGTTTATGATACATTTGTATGCGTGTGTATCGGTGTGTCGGTGTGTGTAGCTGCGGTTGGCTGACTGCCTGTCTGGCAAAAACAAAATATGTGCGCACGTATTTATAACAGTGCACAGTATACGTGTGTGTGTGTGTGACTTACTAACTGCATATCTAAGTTTACATATGTGTATGTGTGTACTAAGCCCGCTCACTGTAGTTTTGTATCTGTATCTCTGCATGTCATACACTTTCCATTTGCAAAAACACTCACACTAACACTTACACACACTCCCACCTTTATTGGGCTGCTGTTTGGCAACATTTGCATATCTTTAGCCATTCCTTGTCTTTCTGCCCCCCAACCACCTACAATTGTTGTAACCACCCGCATTATATTTTGCGATGTTGTTGTTTCTTTTTTTTTTTGTCTTCATTCGCTTTTCGACTACTTTAGATTTTTTGGGCTAAAGCGCAGACAATGCGAAAAATCGATAGAGTTACCATTGTTTTTTCTCACTGCAAAGATGTCGCCACCACCAATACCAACACTAACACCACCATCACAATCAACACCAACAACATTCGCAAAGCCCTAAGAAATCTCTGTCAAAATCCAAAGGGGTTCAACGGTGCCCAAACAACAACAACAACAACCAGTCTTAATCCACGCCTCATTAATTGGCAACACTTTCCGTTTTGCCTTTTCCTACAAATTTTCGGCTCATTTTTGAAGCTCCTTTTGTTGAAATTTTTGGGGGATGTTGCTAGTATATTTGGTCAGAGTACAGCCAAGTTCAAAAGCTTTGATATTTACGCAAAAGATATGAGTATACTCTACATCAGCGGTGGGCACAACAATAACAACTACAACAACATCGTTGGGAGCAGTCGCTGCTCCCGGAGCCACTGCGTGCCCACCGCTGCTCTACATAATATTTATTATGCTATCTTTTTTAAATTTAGAACTTTGAAACAGCTTATTTCTAATTTTAATAAATAAATATAAAAATTAGTAAGCAACAATTTTAATCCATTTACTAATGTACGAGTATAATTATATTAACCTTTTAGTTAAATTAAGATCAACACTCAAATTTTTAGGGGGTCAAACTGTACGTTATATGTGTAATTGTTGAAATTCATAAGCGTATAGCTTTTCCCCTTAAAAGTTGATGTGACAACTGCAACAATTGTGAGCAAATTTAAACAATTTAATATTTATCTCTAGGCTTAAGTTAATTCACCAATTTTCAAAACTAATAATTTCGTTTTCTATCTCTTTACAGAATTTTCTACATTTGAAATACGCTCAATTTTTCGTTAAATATACCGTTTTATGCAAATTTCAAGCTTTAATGTGCTTTTACTTGATCGTTCAAAAAGTTCATAGGCCACTACACTAAAATTTTGAAATACATTTTTTTTTGACTGACTAGCTCATTTCTAGGCTCCAGTGAAAACTTGAGCGCAATCGGAAGCTTCGCTATCGAGTTAGAAATGTTATTGTTTTGCAACTTTTTGAGTTTTTTAAAAAATGGATAATGCTGAATTTCGTGTTTTGATAAAACACTGTTTTTTGATGGGAAAAAATACCGTAGAAGCAAAGACATGGCTTGTAAGCATTACGGGGTCTCTGCTCCAGGTAAATCAACCATTTGCGATTGGTATTCCAACTTTGAACGCGAAGACTCGAAGCGTTCGGGAAGACCAAAAGAGGTTATTATCCCAGAGATCATCAGACAAGTCCGTCAAACCGTGTTGACTGATCGAAGAGTCAAAGGGGGAGTAACTTAGGGAGCGAGCTTTCGGGATTTAATCAAATGTTTATTTTCATAATTATTTTCACAGCTGTGAGCAAATGTTTCACTGCGAATATGTCAAAGGTCGGCCATGAAGTGTGCGAAACAACAAATGCAAACACAAACACAACAAAAAGGACAAAAACAAATGTGCATACATTATAAAAGAAAAGAATATAACGGAAAACGTTCCAATAAAATCTGCACATGAGCTGTAATTAAGTTTAGTAGTTAGAACAAGCAAACAAAAGAAAATACAAGTAAAATAAAAACAACAATTCAACAATATAACAATTCAACAATTGAAAATTGACCAAAACGCAAAAATCGCGTTTAAATTGAAACATTTAAAGAATTCGGAATCGGACATTTAAGTGCGCATCCTTGGATAAATGAGTCAACGTCGCGGCAGGATTTTCCAGCCAGCGAGTCGAAGACTGAATCAACGAATCAGAGTCTGAGTCTGAAAGTCGACGCATCGTGGTGAGTGCGACACTCGAGATTCGACACTTGTACATCATCTGTGCAACCAACAGCAGCATTTGGAGGCAGGTGGTGTGGCAACAACATTGACAACGGCCACGCGCAGAGAGCAGCATCAAAATTAAGCCAATAGACGACCAAACCTAAAACGCAGCGTCGCGTCCATCGACGCGAAACGGAAATTTCTGTGTGCGCTGCGTTTCAAAAATCTGATGGATGGAAATGCACAAAATATGTTTCACGGCAATCATCAAGGGTGAGTTTGCGTTGAATCTTTCCTTTTTAAGTACATATTTACGTATTCTCTTTTTGTTTTACTAGGGTGGAGAAATTCCATAAAATATATTTAGACAAATATTAAATTTACTTTCATTATGAATTATAATTGATGCAATTGCAAAGCAAAGTTTTTTTTAAGTTAATACTGAAAATTATGAGTATTTCACATTTTAAAAGCAAAGATATATTTGTTGTTTATTTATTTTCATTATGAACTATTATTAATGCAATTGCAAAGCAAAGTTTCTTAAAGTTAATACTGAAAATTATCATTCACATTTTATTATTTACATTTTAAAAGAAAAGAAACATTTGTTCAACTAATAGTAAAATTAAAATTAATATATTTGCATATATATATTTAATATAGTCAAGAGAATGCATACTTAACAATTTGATCAATCCTTAAGGCTGCGCGCACACTGCGAGCTGAAAGCGGAGCTTACAGCTGAGCTTATGGGCGAGCTGAAAAGTTCAGATCAAAACTAATAGATAAGCTCAGCTGTCAGTGTACGCACGTTCATACAAGCAGTGTGTTTGTTTTTTTTTTCGAACTGATAAGCTCAGCTGTAAGCTCCGATTTCAGCTCCCAGTGTGCGTGCAGCCTTAGAACTGTATTTAAAGGGTATTTGCATACAATTTTATAGAGTTTTCACTAAGTTGATGTGCAATCTTTATAAAGGAGTATGAAAATAAACTGCATATTTTTTTATATCAAACAGATTTTGATGCAATCTTAAATGGGCCTGTAAAACTCTTTGAAGTTGTAAATCAGCGGTGGGCACGAAATTTGAATTCGGGAGCACAACAATAACAACTACGACAGCATCAACAGCGAGTCTGCTGTGCTACATCAGCAGTAAAATAGTTGGGAGCAGTCGCTGCTCCCGGAGCCACTGTGTGCCCACCGCTGTTTTAAATAACTTATTCTAGAAAGTATAATAGAAGCTTGTTAAGTTTATTCTTGATAGTTTAAATTGAAATTGTGATTATTTTCCTTGTGCTTGCAGAGATCCCTATTACCGTTATGATGCGGCCGCCGCAGCAGCAGCCGCCGCGGCGGCAAATCCTCGAGCGATGGGCCCACCCGGCGGCTATCCGCCGCGTCACCGGGCGCCACATCCGCTACAGCAACAGCCACAATATCCATCGTACCAGCCAACGGCGGAGAACCTGTACGGGCTGGGATCCGCCGATCAGCATGCGGCCATGGGTGTCGGTGTCGGCATGGGCGATCTAAGCGGCTGGGGAGCGGCGCCCTCGGTGCCGGGCCAGGCAGCCGCGTATCCGGGTGCGGGTCTCGGCGCCTACGGGCATCCGCAGGCGGCGCCACCGACGCAGCAGCAGCGTCAGAGCAACGCCAGCGCCTATCGCCAGCACATGCCCGCCTATGGACAGCAGGAGCAACAGAAGTTGGCGCCATATGGTGCACAACAGAGCATGATGGGCGGACTGGGGGCCAGTGGTTATGGCAGCTTGGCGCCGCAACAGCAGCAGCAGCAACAACAGCCACCGACGCCACAGCAGCAACAGCAACAACAGCAGCAGCAGCAGAGTCAGCAGCAGGCTCGACTGCCGCAGCATTATCCCCAGGCGCCCGGCCAGCATCCATTGTATCCGGGTGCGCCGGCTGTGCAGGCGGGACAACCGGTGGCGGCGGTACCGCAGGCCTACGCCCACAGTCCCTACGGCAGTCCGATGCAACATCAGCCGGGCCGTGGAGCGCCACAGCATGTTGGCTACGGGCACGCGGCGTTGGATCAGGCGAGCGCCTATGGGCAGCATGTACCGGGTGCGGCGCCGCCAACGCATCATCTAACTGCGCAGCAGCAGCAGGCAGCGCAGTTGGGTGCACATCCCATCCAGCAACAGCAGCAGTTGCAGTCACAGCAGCAGCAACAGGCGCAACAGCAACAACAGCAGCAGCAGCCCAATCATGTTAGCCTGATGCAGCAGCAGCAGCTGCCAGGCGCAGGATTGCCGCCGCCACATATGGGCATGCCGCCCAGTTATGGCAGTCACCATCAGCAGCAGCAGCAGGCACAACAGGTGCAGCAGCAGCAACAGGCACAACAGCAGCAGCAGCAACAACAACAACAGCAGCAACAACAGGCACAACAGCAACAAGGTGCACCGCCTTACATGTCCAGCAGCAAACATCAGGCGGCCGCACAACAGCAACAACTCAACTCCTCGCCACAGTATCGTGCACCATTCCCACAGCTATCTCCGCAAATGTCGCCACGTCCGCCAACAATGTCGCCACATCCACAAATGTCGCCGCGTGCCGTGGGCGTGTCGCCAGCGAAGCCGCCACCACAGCAGCAGCAGCAGGCACAGCAGCAACAACAGCAGCAGCAGGTCAACTCGCCCAGTCAGCACAGCATACAGGGCATGGTGGGTCTGCCCTCGCCACGCCCACAGCCGCCCAGTGCCGCGCAGTCCGTGGCCAAGGTGCCCGTCAGTGTCGGAGGAGGAGCAGCTGTGCCACCCGTGGTGAATACATTGCAAGCACTCGAACAAATGGTCATGCCCTCGCAGGCGCATGGTCTGCCGCCCATGGATTATCCGTCGTCGTATCGCAGCGCGGCTGTGATGGGACCGCGCATGCCCGCCTCGCCCTCGCCCCAGCATCACCAGCAATGGGGCGCGCCGCACATGGCGGCCATGCAGCAGCAACAGCAACAGGCGCCACAACAGCCGCCACCACAGCAACAACAACAGCAGCAGCAACAACAACAACAGCAGCAGCAGCAGCAGCAACAACAGCAGCAGCAGCAACAACAGGCTGCCTTGTTGCAGCAGCAACAACAAGCGGCAGCGGCGGCAGCAGCAGCAGCAGCTGCTGCCCAGCAACATCAGCAGCATCAGCTGAGCATGTATGGACAGAGCATGGGACAACAGGTGCCAGTTGCGGTGCCAGTGTCCGTTCCAGTGCCAGTGCCACCACAGCAACAACAACAGCCGCAGCAGCAACAGGCTGTGGCAACTGCAACACAGCCGGTGCAACCGCCAGCGCCAGTTTCAGTGCCCGTGCAGCAGCAGCAGCAGCATCAACAGCAACAACAACAGCAGCAGCAACAACAACAACAACAGCAGCTCAACGATCAACTGCAGCATTCCATCAATGACATTGTCGGTGGCAGCAGTCAACAGCAATTGTCGGCACAAATGTCCTCCTCGCCGTTGCATCAACAGAGTCTGCCCAGCATGCATCATTTGTCAGCAGCAGCAGCAGCACATCACCAACCGTTGGTGGAGGCAAGTGCAGCAGTTGTTCCGGCAGTTGCAGTGCCACAGCAGCAGCAACAACAGCCGACGCACCAGCAACTGCAGCAACATCAATCACCCATACATCAGCAACAGTCGCCGCTGCAGCAGCAACACTTGCCGACTTATGCTCAAACAAGCAACCAGCAGCAGCAGCAACAACAACATCAGACATTTGATGCCTTTGCCAATATTTTAGCTGATACCCAACAACAACAACAGCAACCGGCTGCAGCGGCAGCAGCAACAACTCAACAACAAATCATGTCGCCAGCGCATGTGAGTTCGCCAATACCACAGCAACTGCAGCAACAGCTACAACAGCAGCAAGTTCAGCAGCAACAGCAGTCGAGTGTGCAGCAGCAGCAACAAGTGCAACAACAGGTGCAACTGCAACAGCCAGCAACACCAACACCACCAACACCGTCACATCATTTGAGCAGCATATTGAATGAAACAGCCAACTCGAATGATTCATCGACATTGGCGGTGGCTGCCAACGACAGCAACAACAGCAGCAGCAACAGCAGCACCAACAGCATTGTCAACAATCAACCAACATCCGTTCACGACAGCAACTCGCAGAGCAGCATCAACAGCAACAACCAGCAACCGTTGCTGTCGGGCATGGATGCGGTGGCCAGTGGCATGTTGAACAGCAACTCGGACAACTCGGCGCACACCACGCATGCGCACGTGAGTGGCGTCGATGTCGGACTGTTTGACAACAATTCAATGAGCTCGACGAGCGCAGCAGCTGTGGCCGCTGCCTCCAACGCTGCCTCGGCAGCAGCAGCAATGCTCGACAGCAACTCGCAGTCATCGAACGCAGAGTTTGAGAAAAGCGTTTGCGAGCCGGAGGCAACAGCAGCAGCAGCTGGCGAACTGTGTGCCCAGTTGGCCCAGGATGAGAACAGCAGTGTGTCCAAGACGCAGGCGGAGACTCTGGGCGAGACAACGCTGCCCGTGCCGGAGGACAATGATTCCAGTCACAAGCACACGGAGGAGTTGCTCGAACAGACGCAACAAACATTAAGTGAACTCTCTGCAGTCGCTGGTGATGAAACCAAATCAGCTGAAGAAATGTGCGAGGATAAGTCGCAAACACAACAGACCCAATCCCAACTGGATGCGACACTGACTCCACAAACACCCATGACAATGGGAGCATTGCCGGGAGCAATGCCACCACATCCCATGGCCAACTACGAGGCAGCGGCAGGCGGAGCACCAGTTCCACCAGGTGCCACGCCACTTATACCGCCCATGATGCCGCCGCATCCGGGCGCAGCTGGTGGCATGTATCCGCCGTATCCGATGTTGCATCAACAGGAAATTGCTGCGCTGCAGCAACAAATACAGGAATTTTATTGCATGCCACCGGGACACGAGCTGATGTACCAGGAGAAGCTGATGCGTCTGCAGGAGCGTCTCAATCTGTTGCAGCAGCACGAGATCGCCGAGCAGTGTGCCGGCGGACCGCAGTGTGTGCTGTTCCAGAACATGCCGCCGATGTACGGCGCCAACAGCGCGCTGCACAATCAGATGGTGGAGAGTCCACAGGTAGAGATGGCAAAAAAAACTTAATTAGTCGATTATTTAAATCATATGATTAATCGGAATCTATACACGAATGTCGAAAAATATTACTAAGAATACGAAAATTCGGAAAAAAAAATAAATTAGGAATCCGAAATTAGTAGTCGAATAATTAGGAAACCAAAATTACGAATCCGAAATTAGGAACACAGTTATTTGGAATCCAAAATTCGGAAGACAAAAATTGGGAGAACAAAAATTAGGAAAAGCCGAAATTAAAAATATTTTATTAAAAATTTCTAATTTATGATTCATAATTTTTTCTTCCCAATTTTGGATTCCTTAACTTTTATTCTTCTATTTTAAAATTCCTTAAAAAGGTTTCGGTATTCGTATTATAAATATTTCTATACTTTACTAATTTTTGGCTTGCGCGCAAATTTGAAATTAGTGAAATATGAAATTCTATCGATTATTCATTCAATTAACCGCAACCCATTTTTCGATTCGATAAATCGAAAATTGGCCCAAGAAAATAATGGACTATTGCATATCGTATGATTAATCGTGCCATCCCTCTCCACAGGTCTCGAGCACCACGGGCCGTGGTCGCGGCAAGGGCGCCAACAAGCCACGCAAACCCCGCGCCAAGAAGGGCGACAAGGCGGCGCTGCAACAGCAGCAGCAACAGGAGCTGATGGACATCAGTGGCAATGTGGTCGTGGCTGCGGCCAGTGCCAGCAGCAGCAGCAGCAGTGGGATGCCCACCATTCCCATTCCCACCACCCAGCTGCCTGTCTCGGAGGATTGTGTGACGCAGGGAGCGGGCGACACAAGTGTCGTGGGTCTGCTGGAGTACAGCGAGGGCATGGGTGATTTGTCCCAGGACGTGCACTCGGCCAATGAGCTGGACACGTCCACCGATGGCAGTGGCAAGAAGAAGAAGCCCCGCAAGCCGCGCACACCCAAGGATCCCAACAAGCCGCCACGTGATCGCACGCCCAAGGTGAAGAAAGTGCGGGATCCCAACGATCCCAACTCGACGGAATCTCCGGGTGCTGCACGCAAACGCAGCAGCGTCGGCAAACGACGCAAGCAATTTGGCGACGAGGCAGCGGAGCAAACGGGTGAGGGCAGTGAACTGGAGGACAACAAGCCCCTGTTGCCCAAGTCCCTAGGGGATGATGGGGAGGCAGAGACCAGCGTGGGTGGCGTGGTGGAGGGCGAGTCCCCGGACTATGATGACATACCCGTTTCGAAGATACCACGCGGTGCCAACGAGGACGACAAAGATGCCGAAGCCGGCGATGAAACGGTGGATTCGGTGCCGGATTCCGCTGGCGATGCGGCCAGCACGCCCAGTCGCCGGGATCGCAAACGTTCCACGGCCCGGAGTCGTCGCAATGCCACGTCCGAGGAGGGCGGAAGTGCGCGGCGGAATCGTGGTTCACTCAGCGCCAAGGCGCTCAAGAAGCGACGCAATCGCGGACGCATAGTGCCCGAGTCGGATGGCGAGGACGATACCATGGATCGCACGCCGCCGCCATCGCCGCCGCCCGACTCGGAGCTGGATTCGAATAAACGACGCTCGTCGCGGAATACGCAACGCAAGAAGTACATTGATGACGTCATGCTGCGCTTCTCCGACGACGAGAACTCGCTGCTCGTGGCCTCGCCCGTTAAGAAGGAGAAGAAATCCTCCTCGACAAATGCAGCCTCGAACTCGAATGCCGAAGGCAGCGATGTGGAGAAAACTGAACCCCAATCCGGTGCCGAAGGCGAGGCGGGCAATTCCGCCGGAGAAGAGAAACCGCCGCTGGCCACGGATGACAACAATAGCCAAAATGAAGCCAGCTCGAGCACGTCCGCTGCGGAGAAGGCGGAACGTCAGAGCGTCAATGAAGCAGCCGCCGCTGCAGCTGCCATGTCCTCCAAGCCCAACTATGTGTACATCAACACGGGCGACGAGGACAGCATGGTGGTGCAGCTGGTGCTGGCCGTGAGGATGGGCAAACGTGAGTTGATCCCGGAACCACCCAAGGTCAAGACGCCAGAACCCAAAGCAGAGGTGAAAGAGACGCAGGCAGAGCCGGAAAAATCCGAGGACTCTGCAGAGAAACCGGTAGAGAAAACGGAGCAATCAGAAGCGGAGGAAGCCTCCGTTAAAGCAGAGGACGCCAAGGAAACAGCCGAGGTTAAAGCTGAAGCTGAAGAGAAGAAAGTGGAAAGCGAGGAGAAAATGGAAGTGGATGAGAAGACAGAGGCAGTTAAAGCTGAGGAAACAGAGAAGACGGAGGAAGAAACTTCAGAAAAGGAGGCGGAAACTAAAATGGAAGTAGACGAAACCGCAGAGAAAGCGGAAGATAAAGCAGAAGAAGAAGATAAAGAAGAAAAAGAAGCCGATAAAACTGAGAAGACGGCAACTGAAGAAGAGGAAAAGGAAAAGGAGGCAAAGACTGATGAGGAGGAAATCCTAATCCCAGCTGAGCCAAAGACCGAAGAAGAGGAAGAAGCTAAAGAGGAGAAAGATACAGAGAAAGAGGAGAAGGAGAAGGAAACAGAGACAGAAGCAAGTGCTGAGAAAATGGATGTGGATGCGGAAGCTAAAGAAGAAGAAGAGGCAAGCACAGAAGAAAAAGTAAAAGAAGAGAAAGTAAAAGAAGAAAAAGAAAAAGATGAAGAGACAGCTGACGAAACTAAAGCCGAAACAGACAAGGAGAAGGAGAAACCGGCAGAAGAAGAGACCGAAAAGACCAAGGATGATGATGATGAACCCAAAGAGGACAAACCGGAGCCCGTGTTCATCGATGTGGAGGAATACTTTGTCAAGTATCGCAACTTCAGCTATCTGCACTGCGAGTGGCGCACCGAGGAGGAGCTCCTGAAGGGCGATCGTCGGGTGGCCGCCAAGATACGACGCTTCCAGCAGAAGCAGGCACAGCAGATCAACATCTTTGAGAACATTGAGGAGGAACCCTTCAATCAGGACTTTGTTGAGGTTGACCGGGTACTGGACATGTCCGTGCACACGGATGAAAATAGCGGGGAGACCACAAAGCATTATTTGGTCAAGTGGAAGTCGCTGCCCTATGAGGATTGCACCTGGGAGCTGGAGGAGGATGTGGATAATGACAAAATTGAGCAGTATCTGCGCTTCAACAAGGTGCCGTTGCGTTGCGAGTGGAAGAGCCGCAAGCGTCCACATCCCGAGCAGTGGAAGAAGCTGGAGAAGACGCCCATCTACAAGGGTGGGAACAGTCTGCGTCCCTATCAGCTGGAGGGTCTCAACTGGCTGAAGTTCTCCTGGTACAATACACACAACTGCATTTTGGCCGATGAAATGGGTCTGGGCAAGACCATTCAGAGTTTGACCTTTGTGCATTCCGTGTACGAATATGGAATACGTGGTCCCTTCCTGGTCATCGCACCATTGTCAACCATACCCAATTGGCAGCGTGAATTCGAGGGCTGGACGGACATGAATGTCGTGGTCTATCATGGATCTGTGACCAGCAAACAGATGATTCAGGACTACGAGTTCTACTACAAGACGGACAGTGGCAAGGTTCTGAAGGAACCCATCAAATTCAATGTGCTCATCACCACATTCGAGATGATTGTCACCGACTACATGGATCTGAAGGCCTTCAACTGGCGTCTCTGTGTGATTGACGAGGCACATCGTCTCAAGAATCGCAACTGCAAACTGTTGGAGGGCCTGCGTCAGCTGAATCTCGAGCACCGGGTGCTCCTCTCGGGCACACCGCTGCAGAACAACATTAGTGAACTGTTCTCGCTGCTGAATTTCCTAGAGCCAAGTCAGTTTTCATCGCAGGAAGAGTTCATGTCCGAGTTTGGCAGCCTGCGCACCGAGGAGGAAGTCAACAAGCTGCAGGTGCTATTGAAGCCCATGATGTTGCGTCGTCTCAAGGATGATGTGGAAAAGTCACTGGCACCCAAGGAGGAGACCATCATTGAGGTGGAGTTGACCAACATACAGAAGAAATATTATCGCGGCATTCTCGAGCAGAATTTCAGTTTCCTCAAGAAGGGCACAACCTCGGCGAATATTCCGAATCTGATGAACACCATGATGGAGTTGCGCAAGTGCTGCATCCATCCATATCTGCTGAATGGTGCCGAGGAGCAGATTCAGTATGACTTTAAGGCCCAGCATGGCGAGGATCCCGAATCCTATTACAAGAATCTTATACTCTCCGCCGGCAAGATGGTTTTGATTGACAAACTGTTGCCCAAGCTGAAGGCGAACGGGCATCGTGTGCTGATCTTCAGTCAGATGGTGCGTTGCCTGGACATACTCGAGGACTATCTGGTCTATCGCAAGTATCCCTTTGAGCGAATTGATGGACGCATTCGTGGCAATCTGCGTCAAGAGGCCATCGATCGTTATTCCAAGCCGGGCTCGGATCGATTTGTCTTTTTGCTATGCACCAAGGCTGGTGGTCTGGGCATTAATCTAACAGCCGCCGACACGGTCATCATCTATGACTCGGATTGGAATCCACAGAACGATCTGCAGGCGCAGGCGCGTTGCCATCGCATTGGCCAACGGAAGATGGTCAAGATCTATCGTTTGTTGTGTCGCAACACCTACGAACGGGAAATGTTTGACAAGGCTTCGATGAAACTGGGTCTGGACAAGGCCGTGCTGCAGTCGATGAACACACACGGCTCCAAGGATGGCAACAACAAACAGTTGTCCAAGAAGGAGATCGAGGATCTGCTCAAGAAGGGCGCGTACGGCGCTGTCATGGACGATGATAATGCCGGTGACAAGTTCTGTGAGGAAGATATCGATTCAATTTTGAAGCGACGCACCCAAGTCATCACCATGGAACAGGAGAAGGGCTCCACCTTCTCGAAGGCCTCATTTGCCGCCTCGGGCAATCGCTCCGACATTACCATCGATGATCCCGATTTCTGGACCAAGTGGGCCAAGCGTGTGGACATTGATCCCGATGCCTGTGAACGCGATGAGACCGAGGATTTGGTTCTGTCTGAGCCGCGTCGGCGCACACAAATTAAGCGTTACGGCCACGAGGATGTCATGGAGATCAACTCGGAGGACTCCTCGAACGAGAACAGCGATGAGGAGGGCGGTATAGGTAGGCTCTGTAAGAATAAGTCGCGCTCTGTGAGAACATACCTGTTAAATAATGATTAGTAATCAAAATCATTAGTGATTAGATTATTTTTGTTTAAAAGTCAAACTAATGATTAAATTACGATTATTTTCGGTTTTGCCCAAATATTTATTGATTACGAATTTAAAAATAATCGGAAAAAATCAAAAATTATCTTTTTGAGTATTCGGATTGTTTTTGATATTTTTTCTTATTATAATCAAAAGCTTTGGCTACTTTGATTGTGAAAATTTCAAATAATTTGATTTAACTAAATAGTTAAAAATAATCAGAAATAATCAAAATTAATCAGAAAAAAAATCAAAAATCATCTTTTTAAGTATTCGTCTTATTTTTGATTTTTTTTCTGATTATTTCTGATTATTCTCAAAAGCTTTGGCCACTTTGATTATGAAAATTTAAAATGATTTGATTATTACTGAATAGTCATAAATAATTAGAAGTAATAAAAAATCAGATAAAAATATTATTTTTGATTATTTCTGATTATTTTTGAATAATTGTAATAATATACGATTATTTCTGATTTTTAGTAATCGTAATCATTAAATAATAACAAATTTTTCACTACGATTATTTCCAAAAATAATCTAATTGATTAGTAATTCTAATAGAAATTTAACAGGTATGTGCGAGAATCATACTAATACATATCCATTTAATTTAGGTTTGCGCTCGCGTCGTCGCAAGGAGAAACGCAGTCGCAATCTGGAGAAGAAGGGACAAGAGGAGTATTTACCACGAGAGCGGGATGCACTGGCCGCCTTGGGCCTGGAGGAGATACAATATGGCAATTGGGCCAAATCGGAGTGTTTCAAAGTGGAAAAGGGTCTGCTGTCTTTCGGGTAAGTAATCAACTCAAAATTACAATTTTATTCAAATAATCAAATTATTCATCACGATATCTGCAACGTCGCATCACATTGTTTAGCTTCATATTCAGTATATAGATCTTGCGCTGCAGCATCTTCTCCTCCTTGTCCAGATAGATGGCCTCCTCCTTCTTCTCAATGTACTCGGTCACACTAGGAGCCTCAAACTCATCCAACTGTCCACGCAACTCGCCCAATATAACATAATCCTTGTCATTGTTCGCCTGCACAATGGCCACCTCCTTCTCCAGCTTGGCAATGGTGCGCGTAATCTCCTCGGTTCGATTGAGAACATTACGCATCTCCGTCTCCAGATTCATCATGGCCTGCTTCTCTTCGGTCATGGCCAGCGATGTCTTCCCCGTGATGCCCTTCAATCCGGCCATATGTGTATTCTTCTCCTCCAGCTCATTGATCAACTCGTTGCGTTTGATTATCAGTTTCTCAAAATCCACGGCCGTGAGGATGCCACTGAGATCGGCCTTGGTTATGAGATCGGCACGATGTTGCTGGCATGTCTCCTGCAGCGAGACAATTGTCAATCTCATCGTGCCCAACAGAGCACGGGCATTCTTGAACCAATTGGCCGTAAACTTGCGCAGTTTACGCTCAATCTGACGCTCCGTGGCGTTCTCGAGAAAGGCTTTGTCGTTCTCGTCGCGCAGAAAGTGCAGCATAAAGTTCTTCTCCGTTTCGATGGTCTCCTCGCTGCGATAACGCAACTCCTCGATCTTGGCACGCAGCTGCTTCACCTCAACCGTGGCTGAAAGCAACAAAAAGTTAACTCTTTTGACCGTTACTTAACTTATGAATTAATTTAAATCAGTGGTGGGCACGAAATCTGAATTCGGGAGCACAACAATATCAACTACAACAACATTAACAGCGAGTCTTTTGTGCGAATTCACGGCGAAAAATAGTCAGAAAATAGTTAGGAGCAGTCGCTGCTCCCAGAGCCACTGCGTGCCCACCACTGATTTACAGTCGAACTTCCCTAACTCGAATCACCATTATCCAAGAAAAAAGTTCGAGTTAGGGAGACTTCGAGTTAGGGAATTTTTTTTTTAGTGTTTTAAAAGAAACTACAAATGCATTCAATCATAAGTACAATTCAAATTTCAATTTTTTCTGTTATTTTTAACAAAAAGGGATTCCAGTTTGTTCAAGACCTGTTAATATTCTCAAAAATTGGTTTCTTCGTTCCTTTGCCGTATCCAGAAAAAGTTCCCTATTCAAATGTCATCATAATTAATATTTATTTTTTTAATATAATGAAAAATGTTTTTGCTGAGATACCACATTTTTCAGCAACTTAAATTTATTTGGTCTACTTTCAAATTCCTTAACTACTAATAAGTTTGAATATTTTCTTAAACATTTTAGTACACTGATGCGCTGACACAGAAGTACATTACGAACATCTTTCCTATAGCAATTTCACAAGTTTAAGTAATTTTTGATACAATATTCTATCATATTTCATCACCATATGCTAATGTAAATCAATATAACATATTCAAACGATCAGGTAACAAAAGTATAAAATAGAAACGAAAAAAAATTCAAACTTTGTTGGAGATTTTCCCGAAAAATTCGACTTACAGAAGTACGGGCCAATATTTTTGTTCGAGTTAGGGAGAAATTCGAGTTAGGGAAGTTCGAGTTAGGGAGACAGAATTGTATGAAATTTGCTCAGTAAACGCTATTGCCACTCGATTTTGTTCGAGTTAGAGAAACTTCGAGTTAGGGAAGTTCGACTGTAATTGTTTCTTACCATTCCTCTCAATATCCGTGACTCGCTTTTCCACCTCGGACGTTGCCTTTTCGGCCAATTCGGCCTTGGCTTTGTAATTGAGCTTATATTCAATTGGCTTACGTCTTTCACCTCCCATGCTACTGGCCATGTGTATGGACATGGATATGGAACGCTTGGAGCTGGAATGACGACTCGAATGCTGTAGATTGTCTTGTTGCTGTTTCCTTTGGTTCTGCAGTTTCTTTAAGATTGAAGTGCGTCGATGTCGCAATCCCACCAACAATTTGGGATCATTCTTTTCCAGAAAATCAACCATAATATGATTCTCCAGCTTGTAAATGGCCAAATCTTTCTGTACCATTTCAATTGTCTGCAGCATTTCCAAGGCATCCAAATTGGCCAGACGATATTTGCGTTCTTCATCGGTTAACTGATTAAATTCATCCAGAAAGAACTTGTACGCAATGGTCATAATATCCAATTCTGGCACCTGATCCTCGTGCAACATTTGCTGCGATCTCTTTGTCAGCTGTTTCGGTCCCGATTGTACGGAGAACGCAGTCTCTGATGCACTATACATCTTGGTGCTGTTGTCGTTGTCTTAAACAATTAAAATGCAATGCTAAAAGTTGTCCTTTTAAATAGTCAAGCAATAATTGTATCTTTTGATGAATATTTTTAAGCCAAAAAAGAAAAGAACGATACAATATATATTGTACATACTAGAGTGTGAATTATTTGCGTGAAACCTATTTCTGTTTAGTTTACTGAGTTTTTAAAATACTAATATAACTTGTTTTATTTTCCTTTTTCCTTGCAGCTGGGGACGCTGGCCAGAACTCTTGGAACTGGGACAATTTAAGCGCGGCTGGCGCGATGTGGACGTCGAGGACTGTGCACGCATCATTGTGAGTGACAAAGTCCACAAATTTTAATAAATCTTATTTTTATCACCTTTTTATAATGATGACCAACCATGCTAATATTGAGAAAACTTTAGGTTTTCGCTGAGTAAAAACCAAACTTCTCAACACGCTGAATTCTCAACAAAATTAATTACTCTTAAATTTCCATTCGCCATAAAACTAACGAGTAACAATTTTATATTTTACAGCTGCTGTATTGCCTGCAAGTGTACAAGGGTGACGAGAAGATCAAGACGTTTATTTGGGATCTGATAGCGCCCACCGAAGATGGCGAGGTGCAGAAGATTAGCAGGGATCATAGTGGCCTACACAATTTGGTGCCACGAGGTAGGAATGCCAAAGGTATGGTAAAAGATACATTCACGCACTCCAACTGCTGCACGGACGTAGAGAGTTTATAAACTACAATACAAAATTCAAAATTTATAAAACACAAAAAATATTACGAGCTGCCTAAAACATAGAAATTTACTCGTCTTGTACAAACAAATTACTCCACACTTTAACTGGGCCTGGACTATTTTATTAGCACTACCTACATATACATCTATATATGTATATATCTACTCTGATTTTTTAAAATTCATCCTACTGTTTGGGATTAGATGCTCCTCCACTCTGGCAGCTGTTTAATGTATTATATACTATTTTATGTAATGGGTTCTCTTTTTGGTCAACCGATTTCTGTAACTTAACTTCCTGTCCAAGTGTCGAAAGTGTAACTACCAAAAGCTCTTTCTATTCTATACCTCACAAAGTTAGCAACTGACTCGACTCGACCTTTGACACGACGAACGCCAACAGAATGAAACTGGTAAATAATGAAGAAAAGTGTGTGTATGTTTTGTTGCCATGCAATTGTATGCCTTTTACTATAACCTTTTATGATTTATATAATTCATAAGCATATAAATATATATACTTGTACATTAACTAACATTTCATAACATGATCATACTAAACTTAGTTATTTGCGATCTGATTGTACACATTTTTTACTGCTCAACAACAATGTGCACTTGCAAATTCATTTAAAAATAGAGTCTAGTCAAAAATTAAAGAATAAGTCCAAAATTTGATTCGAAGACATGTATTATATTAAAAATATTGGTAATTTTCTTATTGCTGCGGAAACTTAAAAAAAAAGAAAATCATATTAAAGAGAGGGTTTTTATTTTTAATTGAATTTTACAATTTTAATGTAAAATTCCCAAAACAACCATGCAAAACACAAAAGAAACATGAAAATAGTGCATTTTATATTAAAATTTCAAAAATTAATTTCAATAAAGTAGAAGAGACTCCTTAAAAATTCTTTCACCTAAATTCATCATAAAATGTCCTCTTTTGAATAATATACATATATATATATTTTTTTTTTTAAGAGTTTCCGCAGAAAATTACCAAAATATTTTACTGTCTTTCTATTTATTAACAAAAATTCACTCCCAGAGTTTCTTGGAAGTGCATCTGAACTTCAGTTCATCTAAAATTCCTTTCTTGCTTTTTTTCGTAGCCGAAACATAATGATCATATATCTCTAAAACTTTATTATATCCTAACGCCTCTGTACATAATTAGAAATGCGCTGTTCATTTATTAAATCAGCTTAGTTTTAACTCATTGTCATGCATCATCCTCTAAAAAGTCAGTTGAGTTTGTCCTTTATTACAGACAACAACTCACTGCAAGGCAAGAGAATTCCAACTAAATTTCTTTGCGTTCTTTACCACATTTTGCAGGACGCAATGGCGGCAAGTCCAATAAGGAGATGGGTGGCAGCTCAACGCCAGCTCCCGGCACCGCCTCGGGCAGCAACAGTGGGAATACAACGCCCGCCCACAAATCCAGCGCCTTGGATGGTCTTGGTGATGGCAAGGATGGCGTGGGAGTGGGCGTTAGTGCCAGTGCTGTGGCAGCTGCCGTTGTGGTTGCTCCAACCAGCATACATGATCCCAATCATTGGAGCAAGAAGGAGAAATATGACGCGGATGCCTATCTGGAGGGCGCCTATAAGAAGCATCTGGGCAGACACGCGAATAAGTGAGTCGTGTGGAATCGAATTTGTTTAACTAACTATCTCCGCGTTAATGTCAGGCTGAAAATTTGCTAACAATACTCCGTTCTTCTCTCTTTTTTTCTTCATGTTCTTTTTCTCCTGCTTTTTGTTTTTTTATTCTTATTTTTAAACATTTGCTTTCACAGGGTTCTGCTGCGCGTCCGGATGCTTTATTATATACAACACGAGGTCATTGGCGAATTTGTGCAGCAGATCAAGGATAACACGCCGATCAGGTAGGCGTTTAATGTCCTCACTTTCATCATCATTCACGTCATCATTCAATATTATTGTTGTCGTTGATTGATTGACAGTTGTTGCTCTCTATATATATTTAGTGAGCGCCCTCAAGCCTTTGTTTTTTATTATCTCTTTTTAATCTATTTATCAATTATCAATTTTAATTTATTGTTAACTTCATTTGTTCTGCCATGTTTTATAGTTGTAATTTATTTGAGTTTCTACTACTAAAAAAAATGCCAATTTGTTTATCTTTTGCTTATTAATAACTCTTGAACCCAGAACTATGTCAACTATTTAAACCAGCGGTGGGCAACCACCTATTAGAGTCTATCTAATTTGGGAGCAGCCGCTGCTCCCGGAGCCACTGTGTGCCCACCGCTGATTTAAACTCAAAAGTGAATGGTTTGTGATTTATGTATAAATTAATTTTGTAATCGTATCACTTTTGGGTTTAATTCGCTTTTAAATGAACGAGTTTGTTCATTGTCTCCTTTTGCTGTACTCGTTACTAACTTTGCTACTCTCGTTACTTAACTTTTACTACTCTCGCTCAGTGTGCTTAGACGATAGATTATTATACTATTAAAATTTTAAAATAATTTAATTATCCAATGCAACTATTCTATACTACGATTCATATTAACATTTCCTAACATTTTTCGTACTCCTCTATCAAAAAGTACTTTTAACTTTAACGAATCGCTGTGTTTTGTTTTACTCTTAAACCTTTTTGACGAATATTCTAATTGCTAATTTGAATACGACTATACTATATATGCATATGTACATATATGTATGTGTCTATATACACACATTCACTCACAAACCTTTTTGGAAACCACAACAACTACAACAACCAACTACTACAACAACAACAACAACTACAACAACTGCAGCAGTATGAAATCAAAGCAACTAGCACTGAATATGGAAAGGTAATATCTATCCACACACATCTCGCTCTATCGCTCGCACGCACGCACGATCGCCCCGCCCACCATCCGCCCATCAGAAGCGAATAGGCGAATAGGGAAATCGATTTGATAACCATGTCCTTATCAATCATTTATCCATCGATCGATCGAATGAATTTATGCACAACAGAGAAACTGAAATGAAAACAGAATAATGATTTTCAAAATTCCAAATTGATAGTTGATCTTAAAGTTAACAAACATATATATTTTCTTAACATACATATATATTTTTTAGTTGCATTTGTAGTTTTGTGTAATCTGTAATAATCTGTAATCTGTAGCACAAATTGGCAATTAACAACAACAAGAACAATACAAATTTTATGATTCCTTATTTTTTATTTTTTAAATTTTTATTTAAATTCTTTTTATGCTTTTCTTTTAGTTTTTTCTTTTTATTATTTATTTTGTTTAAAACAAAAACAACAAAAAAACAATGCAAGGAATTTGTTGAACAAAACAAAGCATAAAAAATAACATTATTATTTCATTTTTTAAAATTTACTAAAACAAGAAAACTCATTTAAAATCTTCTCCCCTCTCATGCATACATATATCTCTCTCAATAAATATATATATATATATATATATGTGTGTGTGTGTGTATATCTATCAATCATGTAGCGAGCTCCCCATTCGCCCGCCGCCAACGCCTGATCAAGTGCCATCCTCATGGTGGAATCCCATTTGTTGTGATAAGAGTCTATTGGTTGGAACCTACAAGCATGGCTGTGAAATGTACCGTCAAATGCGCGCCGATCCAAACCTGTGCTTTGTCACTCACGTGGGCGCCGGTGCCGGTGACGATTTGGCCGTCACGAATTTGCCGATGTAAGTTTCAAATTTTCCAAAAAATAAAAAAAAAAATAAAATTTGCAAAAATCTAAAAGACAAACCTACATTTCCACCATCGACACTTCCCTTTCCCCACATCCATTTAGCTTAAGCCAAAGTTAGTTTAAACCATTTGCCATTTTGTAATACCACATAAACCACAAGTACTAACTTTTAAAGACTTTTGAGACCAGTCTCTATCCATATATGGCCAAAAAAAAAAAAGCAAGCAAACTTGGTAGAACTTATAAATGTGTTTTTTTGAATATATTTATTAATTACAGCCATTGTTTTAAAATAATCCAGCAAATAGAAGTGTTCAGTGTGATCGTAATTGTTGACAGAGATTAATAGAAATTTTCTATAAAATAAAAAAATACTTTTGTGGCCCAATCGAATGCAATTTAGGAACAATCCACTATGTACAGATATTAAATAAATGAGACAACAAAATTGGGCATATATTTATGTCTGATTTATTCAAAATTCAAGATAACAGCTCTTAACCAGCGACTTCTTCAAAAAAAATAGTCGCTGCTCCCGGAGCCACTGCGTGCCCACCGCTGCTCTAAACGGTCACACTGAGCATATGGAGCCATCAGATAGCACCCATAAGAATGTGTATTTGTGTCTTTGGTTACTTTTCTCTCAGTGAAAACACAATTTTATTTTTTGAACCCTTTGCCAAGTTGTATTTAGAAGATGAAAACTTATTTGTTGTTGCCTTTGAACTTTACAGAAATGAGGACGATGCAAATTCGAAGCACGATGACGGCGATGAGGTGGACGATGATGGCACCACAACGACCAAAGACTCGGATTCCACCAAGCTAACTGCGGGCGACAACAAGGATTCGCTTGATCCCGAGCGCCCCAGTTCGTCCGGTAAGAGCGATAAGAGCGAAAAGCTAACCAGCGTGGGCATCAAAATCAAAAATTCGAATTCAAATCAAAAAACCAACGAGGAACTCGTCCAGGTCGAGGGCAATGGCAGCGCCGTCGAGGCGGACGCCCAGGCAGCGTCAGCTGGCAATGAAACGTCCAACGAATTGGCACAGAAACAAAATCAAGATAAAGACAAAGAAATTGATAAAGAGAATGATAAAGATAAAGAGCAGTCCGATGATAACGAGGCGGCAGTGGCTGCTGCTGACGAGGCCAACGTCGATGCCGATTCAAGCGGCGATGTTGCTGCAGCGTCGGTGGCAGACACTGCTGCCGCGTCCGGGGATGCATTGGACACTGATATGGATGATATGGCCAAAGAGACAAAGACAAAGGCCCCAAAAAGCCAGGCCAACAACAATGGCAATGAGGACGCTGCGCCAGCTGATTGCGATGCCGATGATGCCGCTGCCATTGCTCCGGCTGAGATCGGTTCAGAATCATGCACTAACAACGCCACCACAGACATCAATACCACCACCACTACTACTACTACTACCACCACCATTACCAATCCATCATCCACCACCACTACCACAACAACAACAACAACATCAAATTCTTCGACTTCAGCGACCCCTGGGAGCGGGGAGTCGACGGGTCAAAACTGCGAAAATGCTAACTCCAACTCAAATTTAGGCTTGGACGAGGAGGAAAGCGTTGCGGGCAGCTATCCACCCACATTGGTAGCCGTCGAGGATGCCACACTGTGGCCATCAATGCAGGATCTGAATACGCGACTTCGTCGCGTCATCACTGCCTATCAACGTAACTACAAAAAGGAGGAACTCAAACAACAACAAAAGGCCAAGGTAAGTCAAGCAACCATGAATAGTCATACCCAATCATCCCATCTCATACCATCCATACATAACATACATAACATACATATGTATCTCAGCGTCAGTCCCCCATAAATGTGTTTCACTGTACATTGTTTCAATAATTCCTACGCATTTTGAGCTGTTTAGGATAGTGTGTGATCTCTAATATTGAATATTACTGGGAAACTGCCTGTAAATGTTTCTTGTCTATACATTTCCCACGCATTCAAGATAAATAATAGCAAGAATGATGGAAATTTGAGTTTAAATCAGCGGTGGGCACGAAATCTGAATTCCGGAGCACAACAATAACAACTACGACGGCGCCGAATATGCAGAAAAATAGTTGTGAGCAGTCGCTGCTCCCGGAGCCACTGCGTGCCCACCGCTGAATTAAAGTAAATTAAAAATAAATAAAATAAATAATTTTATGTTTATTTAAACAAACTGAATTGATTATGTTGTCACAAAGGTTTGTTTTGATTATTTCCATCATTCTAGCATTTTCCTAATTGTTTCTTACACATTTTTGTTTTTGTTCGTCCTTTTTGTTTTGTATTTTGAACATAACACAAATTAAACTCACAAAAAATTAAAGAAAATTGTAGTGTCCTGTAAAATTGGACAAATATGCATATATTTTGGAGTATGTAGTTTTGTTGCTTAGCTGTTGGCCGTAGTTAACGACTTGGCTTAGATTGTACATGTAGTAAAAGTAGAATGAAAACAGACTGATGACAATTGACGGCGAAGTGACCAACGGACTAAAGAAACCCAAAACTTACAACCAACAGCTGATTAACAAAACTACGACTTTTGAAAAAGAGAAAACCCCAAAAAGAATTCACAACAACATGCCATCCAAAAATATTTCTCACAAATCAAAAATCAGAAGCAGTGCTCTGTCTGTCTCTCTCTCTCATTTTGCTCAAACACATTCACACACTTGTCTCTCATGCTGCTAAAATGTTGTTTTAACCGAGTTCTTACCAAACACCAAAATCCTCCTACTTCTGCCCTTAACAGCTACAGGCATTGGTCTCATCGACGCCGCCGCTTTCGGTGCCCACGACGCCGACGCTGCAGTCGATGCAAATGCAGATGCAGAGCGGCGGCAGCGGGGGCGGCAATGTCGCCACTAGCGGTGGCAGCGGCGTCGGATCTGTTAGCCAGCTGCAGCAGCAACTCGACTCGAGCAATCGCAGCCTGCAGGCGTTGATGCAATCGCAGGGTGCTAGCACCTCAGCAGCGGCTGCCGCTGCCGCCGTCGGAACTGGTTCCGGAATGAGTCAACAACAACAGCAGCAGCAGCAGCAACAACAACAACAGCAGGTTGGAAATGCCGGCGGATCAACGGTGCCGGCCATGCCCACGGCAGCCGATATCAGCCTTATGCTGAGCATCCTCAACACCACAGACGTCAGCCAATTGGCCAATTTGGACATCAACAAACTGGCCATGTATTTGGTTAGTATGAACAATGTACGTGAATCGCCCAATTCTGAAATCTATATATATATATATCTCTATATACAAAAACACTACACTACATAACACCCTAAAATATCCTAAATTACCTTCCTCTCAACAACCAACAATTCACAACAACATAACAAGCTTATTGGCCAAACATCAGGCAGAACTTAACACACACCCTTACTATGAATCGACCATGACCAACCAAACCAAACCAAGCCAACCAATTCAAGCCACACTTAAACCTCACACACTGACAATAACTTACCACAAGCATTTACATTAACCAGAAAAAGTCGAGTTGAGAACTAACCCCCATTATAGTATCAAGAGTACAAATTGCATACTAACCTTGCATGATCCTAACTAAGTATTTATTACCCTTGATAAACGTACAATTATTGTGTTTATGTACCTATAATTAAACCATTTACTTTAATTTTCTTACTAAGTCTGTAAGACAAATACTTTCTTATTTATATTATTTAATTTTCAGCAGCATAACTTTTAAAAAAAGTTCCCAAAATTCACCCAACTCTTTAATTTTTATACCCGTTACTTAAAAAATAAGTAAAAGGGTATGTCGTGTTCGTTGAAATGTATCTAACAGGGAGAAGGAAGCATCTCCGACCCTATAAAGTGTATATATTCTTGGTCAGCATCAACAGCCGAGTCGATATAGCCATGTCCGTCCGTCTGTCTGTGTAAGGTCCTAGATATCAGAGACTATAAGAGCTAGAGCAACCAAATTTGGCGCACAAAATTCTATAAATCCCACGCAGATCAAGTTTGTTTCAAATTTTTGCCACACCCCTTTCCGCCTCCGTAAGTCGCGAAAAGCCACCACACGCACAGTTTTCAAGATATTAGGATTTTTTACTAATTAACGTTAGCTGCTATTATTACCTATCATCCTACTAAATCGTAACAGATTCGAACAAATAGAAAGGTAGTAATGGCTGATTAAAGTTTTTAAAGCAATGCAAGTGCATAAAAGCATGCAATAAAAAATATTTTAAATTGATTTAAATAAGTAACGGGTATTCTATAGTCGGGATCTCGACTATAGCCTTTCCCACTTGTTAATAATTAGTGTCACTACAACTTTAATATTCGATATTATATGCAGTTTTCGGCAGAGTATCTTTAAAAATACCCACAAAACTACTTAATTTTCCTTATAATGAGCCGACCTTATAGACCATTATGCTAGTTTACATATTATAACATGTGGCTAAGAGGGGGTGTGAGGTGATCATTCAATAAGGGTGTCAAGGCTAAAGATCTGAACCGGTTTTAAAATATGCAATTTTCAACCCTTAATTTTCAAGTGCTAATTGAGTCAAATGTGAAAATGCGAAGCAAGTTAATCTTGATATTATATGCTTATTTGCCATTGTTGCTATCTCTCTCATTCGATAGATATCTGTGTGTATCGATAAACCCCTTTTTGCAAAACAGCACCCCCAACTACGAATCGTTGTGGAGTGTGTGAAAAGCCAAAAAGAGGGAATCTGGCAAGCGAAAAGAAAAAGATAAAATAAATAAATAAAATAAGTTACACCCACCGTGTGAGGTGGCGATGGTGGTGGTGGATGTCTGTCATACACTCTCTATGTGTGTGTATGTATGTATGTATGTACTTCCGAATGTTCAAACAAAAGCAACGATGACAAAACGAGACGAACGACAAAATCGCGAGAGCGACGACAACACGGGGGCAAAATACAAATACAAATACACTTATGCTTAATTTATGCAAAATAAAAGAAATACACATAGAGTTGCCGAATGGATGCCGACGAGCTGACGCTGACTTCGACTTCGAATTTGAAGCCAGCCCGAAATGTGCGGTGCACACGAGATGTACGATGTACGATGCTCGATGCTCGATGCTCTGTGCTCGGCCGCGAATGAGCAGCCAAAACGAGCAAACGAGAAAATGTCAAACCACTTTGCACACTCAGCAACAGCCTCCCCGAAAAATATACATGTTGTTGTTGGTGTTGCCACCTTTGAGGACAGTGAAGCTACAGCCATGTTGGCCAAACAAGCGACGACTCCTGCGCTTGGGTCAAATTATGAGATTCGACTTGGAGATGAAGTCAATTGTACAACCTGACGCGCATTTTACTGTAGCAACAACAACAACGCTGTCGACGCCATTATCAAAAGGCAAAGCGAACGCCAGCGCCATCAATCAAGCAAGCGAACAGCAACAACAAGCAGCAGAAGCAGCAGCGTCGACGCCAACAGCAGCAGCAACAGAAGTAGAAGCAGAGGCAGCAAGAAGAGCAAGCAAAATGGTCACACAAGCAAAGCCAAAGCCGCATTATGGCAATGGTCTGCTGTTGTTGCTGTTCCTTGTTGTTGCTGTTGTTGTATTGACGAAGTAAAGTTCTTCTTTGGTGACGATGATTGTTGCCCGTTGTTGTTGCCGCGGCGGCGGCGTTGGCGGGCGACGCTGACGCTAACGTTGGTTTCTGACTCTGACTCTGTTTTTGTTGAATATATTGGGTATCGGTAACGGGTGGTTCTTCTTCTTTTGCTTCTCGTCGTTTCTGTTGTTGTTGCTATTATTGTTGGCTGTACTTGTGCGCCCTCTGTGTGTATTAGTTTTCCCTGAGTGCGCCTCTGTTGGTGTGTGTGTATCTAGTATAGGTGTACATGACTGTGTATGTGTGTGAGTTTGTAATTTTACATTTTCTGGATTTATCCAATGTTTAATTTTTTGTTGCGCCCACCCAAAAGCCAAGCAGCGCGGTGTTGTATCCGTATCCGTGTCCGTATCGCGCTCACTCGCTCGCTCCCACGGCGAATTATTGAGCGAGACGCAATGATGGCGAATATACACATAGAGGTAGTATGTGACTTGCTTGGGATGTGGATGTGGTGACCTGTTCTGTTCGGTTCCGTTCCTGCCCGATTCTTTTTTGCTCGCGGCGCGTCAATAAAGCCAAAGCCTAATTGTGCTCATTTAAGCTCATCGTTATAGTTGTTGTTGTTGTTGCTGCTGCTGTCTGCTCCTTTTGCTCTACTGTTCGCTGCTTTTCGTGCTCGCTTTTTTTCTCTCTTACTTACTTGCAGCCACCGCAGCAGCTTAAAAGAATTTCTCATACCCTAAGCCCTTTGAAAATAGGCGAAGAAGGGTATGATGATTTTCAGAAAATCATCAACAGTCGAGTCGATTTAGTCCTGTCCCGTTGTATGATAAAGACTCAAGTTTATTTTAAATTTGCGATTAAAAATTAAAAAAAAAATGTAGTAATATTTTTATTATTTCTTTATTTATATTTATGTCATTTATGGTCTAACTTTAAACAGCCAATACAAGAATATAAATTATGAGTTAAAAAATTATATATAAATGTAAATGTACAAAATACATCCTAGGATATCAAAAGGGTTAGAGTGCAGGGTATCTCGCAGGCAACTCCACGACTAGATCGTTTTTTTCTTGTTTTGTTGTTCCGTTGTTCCCTTTTTGCATTTTGCAACGTGTATTTAGAACACAGGCATAGAGTTGGCTTACGTATGTACAAGCATGTGTATATGTGAGTCTCTCTATGTGTGTGTGTGTGTATGTTTGCCATTCTTTTTGCGCCATCTTTGGGGTCTGCGATTTGCTTGGATGCTCACATTTGCTGACCGCTATTCGATTTATTATTTTTATTTTATTAGCATTTGTTGCTATGCCCAGTGCACAGTGGTGCAATTACCATTTGTTAACGATCTTATTTTTCGACCACTGTGCGCGTGCGATTCACGTGTTGCTGTTGCATCTCACAGCAGCAGCTGCTGTTGCTGTCGCGTCGGCGCATTCATTTCACACCTGTCAACCATAAACAATTCGAATCATTTACGAAACCTGCCCAGTGTGCAATGGTCAGTTCATCAATATATAAGTGCACACTGTCTCACACACACATACTTAGTGGGGCTACATTTCTTAAATGAGCCGCTGCTTTTGTTGTCTACCTGCCTTTTGATTTAGTTTTGCGTTACGCTTTAGTCAAATTTACGAACGTACATCTATAGGAAAATCGTCACACACTTACACATCCCTATGTGTGTGTGGTACACGTACGCACACTATCGCAAACGCAAACTCTCACGTGCAGTTGCAGTTGCTCTCTCTCAGCAACCGATCATGTTATTGTATGCGTCTGTGTGTGAGCATATGTGTGTGAGTGTGTGTTTGGTCATATGCATTTGCTGAAGATGTGTCGCTGTCGCCGTCGATTGGCAGCTTGCTTTGTGCTGCTGCTGCTGCTGCGGCTGCTGATGATGATGGTGATGATGGTGGTGGTAGTAGTGGTGGGATTGTTGGATGTGTATCTGTATCTGTATCTTACAGATTGATTAATAATCTCGTTTTTATACTCAGCGGTGCTCTGACTACGTGCTTATCGCACTTTATTGCAGTTTCTATCTTTCGCATTACTTGCCCAACAATCTTTGCACATTATACATGCATTCATATTTAAATGAATTTATATGTAAATTAGTTGTGGTCGCCCAATCCAAAGGTCGTATTAATTAAACAATTTAATATTGATCACAAAACTTTTGTTCTACTCAACTATTTCGCATTGTCCTTTCAATAAAAGACAAATTTCTAGTCGCATTATTTTTTCAGCTTTGCCTGTCATCTGTGTGCTTGTGTATGCATGTGTATGTGTGAACACATTTTATACCTGAATTTTAATCCATTTCTCAGTTGTTGCCTAAGCGCATGGCTGGCTATTATTTTATGTTATCCCTTTTACGCTGTGTGTCCTTTGCCCGTTCCGTTCTTCTTCTTCTCGATTGCGCCAACATTCAACATCATTCTGGCTGTCTCTGCTCTGTGCTCTGCTTATGCCTTGTCGTCAACAGTTTTTGTGGTACATTTGTTTCATTGCTTGGCTTTTTTGCCGTGTATGTCATGCATCCCCCATTCCCCTGCTCCTCTTCCTCCCTCACGCGCACGTGTGTGAGTGAATACATGTAGATATGTATGCGTATATGTTTGTATGTATGTGCATGTTGGCAGGCTCTGCCTTTGCCATTGCCTTTTGCTTACATTACACAGTTGACACAATGTGGTGCCTCCTCATTCTTCTTCAACTCGTCCATCCAGTGCACAAAACACTCCTCGCTGTCGTCGTCGTCGACGACGTCGCACACAGACACAATATAATACGCTCTCATTTGCTCTCACTAGCGTCGCTCTCCGCATCAAATGCGCTCTCTCTCTCTCAGTTGGTTGGGACTGCAAGTGACGCTTTGCTTTGCTTTGCCTGCCTTGCCTTGCCTTGCCTGCCTTTGCCGCGCTCATTCACCTCAGAGGACAGGCTGTGACTGCCTTTCTGCCTGCCCATCTCATTCATATTCACATTCACCCAAAACGGCGTTTGGCTTAATCTCACGATTGGTTTCGTTTGGTTTGGTTTTTCTGCTCTGGCTCAGCTCGCTGCTGCTCTGCTGCTGCCGGCTGCTCTGCTCCCTCGCTCAATAGTAGTTGCTTGCTTGCTTGCTTGTGTTGTTGGGTTGACTAGCGACCGACCCGACCTCTCCCCCGTTCTGTTCGTCGCTGTCGCCGTCGTTGTTGCTGTTGTTGCTGGCTGATTCGCATTCGATTTTAGCTGCTAGTGCCGCTGCCGCCGTCGCTGCTTCCGTGCGCGTATGCGTCCCCGTTGTGGTCTCTGTGTTTCTCACTGAATATATGTATACGTGCATGAGTGTGCCTCTGTGTGCCGCTTGCTTGTGTGTGTGTATGTGTGCGAGGAGTGTTTCTTGTATTTAGTCCGCAATGCGCTCGCTCATTATTTGTTTGAGCGCCGCGGTGTAAAGTTGTAAAAAGTCCAAGTGCTTGAGCAGCAAACGCATCCATATCCAAACATCGTTGTTGTCGTGTCGGGGGTCTCGTCTATACATGTGTCTCCCTCTCTCTCTCTCTCTCTCACCCGCTCTATGCATATGCCGTTTGTATTTGTGTTTCTGTGTGTGTGTGTAGAAGAAATAATAATCAAACGAATGGAAAAATGTAATTGCTGAGGCAAAAGTAGACGACGAGACGAGTTGAGTTGAGTGCGAGTGTGGAGAGTGCGAGTGGCGAGTGCAGACGTCGCGTCGTTGACGAAACACAACAACAACAACAACAAGCAACGTGCAAATGGCAAATGTGTTGTCGCCTATCGTAGTCGTTGTCGTTGTCGCAATGAATGATAATTAGTGCTTAATTAAAATCAATAATGTCGAAATCGAAATCGAAATCCATTTCAATTTTTGTGATATATATTTGTAATCATATGCATTGTAAATTGCATATCAAATCGAGTGTTTGTGTTTTGTGTTGAGTGTGCCTAAACAAATTTTTCTAAATCTACAAAATGGAGGTTATTAAACCCATGGATTTTAGCAGTTTCTCTGCATTCTGCGAGCATCTTAATAAATCAACAGCAGCCGCAACAGCGGCAGCAGCAGCAGCAGCAGCAACAACAACAACAACAGCAACTATAGCGCCCACTTTAAACAATGGCATTTATTTGGAGGTAAAACTACAGTAACAACAGCAATAACAACAACATAAATAAATAGTAACAACAACAACAACATATAAATGGCAATGACAATTTATTGTATCAAATTTGCAAAACTTAATTAAAATGAAGGCAAAAGCGACAAAGCCCCCAATCGAATGAATGTTGAATATGTGAATGCAAAGAATGCGTGTGCAGAGAACGCAAAGCAAAGCAAAGCAAGAAGAACAAGAAGTAGAAATAAAAGTAACTTCAAAGCAATAACCACAAGGCAGGCAGGGCAACCAAACCAACCAACCAAACCAACCAACGAAAAGAAGAAGAAGCAAGTCGAGCTGCAAAGTTAAAACGAAATACAAAACAATAAATTTATGCCTATAGATTTCACATGTACGAACGTTGCCACTTACACGGCATGTGTAACTTACTCACTCTCACCACTCACTACTGTGGACTCTCTCAGCAAGACGCGCACACACACATATGCAAGCAAGCAAACAAACACAACACAACACACGGTAACCAGTTGTCTCAGTGCTTGTTTTAGTATGGGTGTGCGAGCGCTCATTTAAATTCGTTTTTCCGCCTGTCCTCTACCCCATTTCCATTCCATTCCATTTCTTTGGACAGTCGCCGCAAGTCAAGCCGATGCCGCTGTCGCTGTCGCTGCCATTGCTTGCTACTTACTAATAATCATAATCAATCGCTCGCACTTGTATCGTGTGCAAAATGCACGAAGAGAGGGCGAAGGCGATGGCGATGGCGAAGGCGTCGCGTCGCGTGTCGTTCAGCGTATGCGCAAGTGAGATGGAGCGAGATAGAATGATAGTGGGAAGTAGTAGTAGAAGAGGTCGTTCATTCGTTCGTTCAGTCAGTCTCTTTATCTTACTACTTGCTTTGTCGTTTGTTTTTGTTTGCCCCCCCGTTTTTTGGATATCGTTTCTTGTTTGGAATTTGTATATGAAAATCCGTTAGCCTGCCGCACACACACACACACCCGCAGCGCTGCCAACCTGCGCCAATTGGCATCCTTGAGGGCAAAGCCAGACCTGCCAACATGACTGAGAGCAGCCCCCAAAGGCACTTGACTGAGTGCATGTATGTAAGCAGAGCTAGAGTTGGAGCACTGCTTGCAGTTTTGTTGTTGTTTTGATTTGCATTCACACACACAAAATATATGCATATATGTATGATATTTTTGCAACCACCTGGCAACGCTGTCGGAGCTAAGGAGTTGCCGACTGGCAGCCTACCATTATTATTATTATTATTATTATTATCATAACTAACTACACAGCACCAAGAGTGGATACACAGCCCACACACGAAATGTGTGTGTGTGTGTGTGTTTGCTTTGCCCTCGCCTTCGCTTTGTCTATGTGTGTGAGTGTGCGAAGAGAGCTTCTTCCTGCTGTGTAACGGTACCCGTGCAATTGGTCTCGCAGGATTCATTTGTTTGTCTCTGGCTTTTGGGACTCTGGTACTGTCGCTGTCGCTGTCGCTGCTCCCACCTCCTTCTCCATCGCCGCCTCGTGCTCATTGTCGCTGGCATTTGCCCTCTTTGATACTTCGGGCACGTTATTAGGGGTGTAAAATGGATTTTTTACTTTTATTATTATGATTTTATTGTATTTCCAGTTTCAGTTTCAGTTCGTTCGTATTTAGTCGACGTCGTCGTCGTAGCCGCCATTGTCTCTCATTTTGCCCCTTTGCTTTGTGCTCGCCATTCGCATTTTATACTTTTCGCAAAAATTGTAATTCAAAAGGCAGGCAGAGAGGACCACCAACAACCCCCACTACCACTAACCCCTACCCCCTACCCCCTACACTACTACTAAGAGCAGCACCCACCCTTGATGCATCCCGTTATATTGCTCATGATGTGTTTGATGAGAGGGGGTTTACGGGTTTTGGGTTTTTGTTGCTTTTAATTTTCTCTTTCGTTTATTTCAAATTGTGCAAATATTCGTATTGAATTTGCGTTGTTGTTTTGGAAATTAGTAATAAAATTGAATGGCAATTGAAGCAATTATTTACTATGTACAATATGTACTATATACTTATGTAAAACTGTAAGTTTTAAGCTGCCTAGTACTAGTAGTTATTGTAGAAGAAGCCTTATCTTATCGCCATTTGGTATTTGGTATGTCATGAATGGGCAACGATTGTAAAGTAGCCCAGATTATACTTCATGTCTGATGATGTCTCTTTAATCTATTAACAAGTCACTGCAAAGAATCGATGTTAGTCATAGGAAATGAGAAAACAAATTGTTACAAAATAAAATGGAGAATTTAATTACAGTCGAACTTCCCTAACTCGAACTTCCCTAACTCGAAGTCTCTCTAACTCGAACAAAATCGAGTGGCAATACTAGGTAAATTTCATACAATTCTACTTCCCTAACTCGAAGTTTCCCTAACTCGAACTTTTTTCTTGGATAATGGTGATTCGAGTTAGGGAAGTTCGACTGTAATTGATAGGGGAATTGAAAAATTGAATAAGTTTTTAATTGTGCCTAACTTCTAGATTTGCCAGAGTAACAGATTGTGAAATACGCATTTAACAAATGCAAATTTATGTAAATTACTGGCCAAAATAATAAATACACTATTTTTTCAAGTCTTCATTATTAAAACATCAATTTGGAAAGGTTAAATTTAAATTCCGTTTGAATGACCTTAAACCATTAGGTTCCCATTGAAAATTTCGAACTTATGTAAATGTTTACTTTTAAAACTTTTTTTTCTCGATTTAAAAAAAAAAATGTTTTGATGCAGAAAAAATTCTTTAAATCAAAAAAAAATGTTCAAAAATATTTTTCTTAGTATTTATTATAATTTTTTTAAAATTGCTTTAAAGGCACTTATTGTATGAAAATGACGAACAATTGTTTTTAAGCAATTTTCAAAAAATTATAAAAAATACTAGAAAAAGATTTTTGAAATTTTGTTTGCAGTCACTCTTAGAATTGTTTGAAGAATTTTTCTGCATCAAAACATTTATTTTTTTAAATCGAGGAAAAAGACACAATAGCTTGTATTGTTAAAAAAAGAGTGTACTTATTATTTTGGCCAATAGTGTATACTGCTCGTATAAGATACGAGTAATGCGATAAGAAACAATTGTGAATCATTCCATGTTAAATTAAACATATTAAATTCAAAATGTGGAAGTAAATCTAACTCAATTTTTTTTTTGGCTTAAATTTTGTCTTTATATGATTATTACCAAATGAATATTCAGTTCAGATCTATAAATATTTTAAAGTTTATCTGTTTTAACTGTGATCATTATTAATCTTATACCATCTGTGCAATTTGTGAAATTCATCCATTTGATTTGTATTTCTAAAAGATCTTTCATAAATTTGCTAAATTAACCTTAGAATCTTTATCCCTTCCTCACCAAAATATACACATAAATCACACTTGATAACTTTAGATACCTTTATGGAATATCATCTTATTTATGCAATGTTTTTCTTTATTTTAATAGAAAATGGAGCGCCAGGGCAAGATGGAGCTGGCGGCCAAGGAGCGGGAGTCGCAACGCCTGCAGCTCATACCCAAAAAGTGGAATCGTCGCGAGGAATACGAATTTCTGCGCGTGCTCACGGGCTACGGCGTCGATATGCACCAGAGCACGCCCATGGGCAGTACAAGCAGCAGCCACAATCCCGACTGGACCAAGTTCAAACAGATGGCACATCTGGAGCGTAAAAGCGACGAGACACTCAGTGATTACTACAAGGTATTTGTGGCCATGTGCCGGCGACAGGCGGGTCTCAAACTCAGCGAGAACGAGCGCGGACTCGAAGGCATCATCGAGGAGGTGGAGAAGGAGCACGCCAAGCTCATACTGGATCGCCTCGAGCTGTTGGCCAAGCTGCGTGAAGTGGCACGAAATCCACAGTTGGAGGAGCGTCTGAAATTGTGCGCCATGAATGCGGATACGCCCGATTGGTGGGAGCCGGGTCGTCATGACAAGGAACTGATTGCCGCCGTGCTGAAACATGGTCTCTATCGCTCCGAGACGTTCATCTTCAATGATCCCAACTTTAGTTTCTGCGAGTCGGAGAAACGTTTCATTCGCGAACTTGAGGCACAAATCCAGCGCACCATCAAATTGGAGGCCTTCAATGCGGAGGCTGAAAAGCTGGCAGCTGCTGAAAAGGCAGCTGAAAAGGCGGCAGAAAAGGCGGCAGCAGCAGCAGCAGCAGCAGAAAAAGCTGCGGCAGTGAAAAATGAAATCATCGATCTGGATGATGAGCTGCTCACCACGGAGAGTGTCATCAAAAAGGAGACAACACCAGTCAAGGCCGAAGTCAAGCCGGAACAGAGCGCCGAGAAACCCGAGACGGAAGACAGCGCCGAGCAGGAAATGAACAAATCTGCGGACAAAGCGGAGGAGGATGTGGCAGCTACTCCAACGGAGAATGCAGACAAGGAAGCTCTGCCCAGTGAAGCCGTTAAAGAGTTGCCCGCTGACAAGGAAGCTGAAGCTGAAACGGAGGCTAAGCCAAAGGAGAGCGAAGAGAAAATGGATGTGGATGAGCCCATTGCCGAGAATGGCAACGAGAAAGAGGTGGCCACAGATGCCGCCGATGCCACAACGGAAAGTGAGAAACCCGCAACAGTTGCAACTGAAAGTGAAGCAACAGTTGAGGAGAAAAAGAGCTGTGACAAGGAGGAGGAGGAGACCAAGATGGAAACCGAAGCGAGTGTCGAGAAGACAGCAGACAATGAGGAAGAGAAAGAAGTCACCGAGGTGACCGAAGTGATCCCTGAGAAGGAAGAGGTTGCAGCTGTTAAGCTGAAGGCCGAAGCTGCTGGCGAGGAAACTGCAGCTGTTGAAGCTGTCAAGGAATCCGCCACAGAGTCGGAGAAAGAAGCGACGCCAGTCGCTGAAAGCGACGCCAAGAAGAGCGACGAAGTTGAGGAAGTCACTACTGAAGTGGCTGAGCTGGAGAAAACCGACTCCGAGCCAAAGATCAGCGAGAAGCAGCAGCCCAGTGAGCAGGAGATGATCGATCTGGTTGCGGCGCCCACCGATCCCGATGACGACGAGGTGATGAAGGAGAAGGAGAAGGCCGTCGAGGAGGAGTGCAAGAAACAGGCCGCTGAACTGAAGGCGCGCTTTCCCGATCTCGAGGTCATTCAACCGGCCGCTGTCAAACAGCAGAAGCTGGAGAAGCCCAAGCTGGAGATGTGCATGATCCGTTGGTTCAAGGACTTTGCTCTGGAGCGGCGCATCGCACACATCGTCTGCTGTGTCGAGAGCAACAAGTGGCCGGTGGACAAGCACTACAGCGCCTTTGCCGGCTGCAAGGGTGCCACGGACCTCAACATTGCCCTGCACGAGTCCATCCCGCATCTGAACAGCATCGAGCGACGCTCGACGACGCCCGATGTCATCACCATCACCACGGACCAGGGTGTGACCAAGCATCTGCAGGCCTCCCAAATGCAACAGGTGGCCAGCAACGCCTCCTCCGTCTCGGCGAGCAACGTCTCCGCCTCCGTGATGCCCACGGTCAAGACGCCCGCAACGACGGCGACCACGTTGCCCGGTCTCGATGCCAACAGCATCAATGCGGCAGTTGCCGCAGCCGTTGCCGCTGCTGCCAGTGGCGGCAACGCCACCTCCCTGTCCGCTCTGCTGCCGGGCATGTCCCTCAGTGCGGCCACTGCGGGCGCCAATGCGGCGGCCGTCAGTGCGGCCGGACTCAATGTGCCCAGTGCCGTTGGCGGCGTCTCCAGTGCCGGCAAGAAGCGGAAGCGTCACATTGCCATCGATGTGGAGACGGAGCGCGCCAAGCTGCACGCTCTGCTCAACAGCTCATCGAGTAAGTATCAAAGTGAACTGAACTATAAATAAAACTATAATTTCAAGATTCAAGAAAGAAGATAGAGAGTTTCGGACATAAAATAGGAAAACGGATATAGACAAAATACATACTAAAAAAAGAAGAATCCTAAACCAATTATTAGCTAAATGGGTTAAAAGCACAGTTTTTAGGTGGGAGATAAAGTTACATAGCTTTGGAAACAATCTAAAAAAGTCTTTTGTATTCCGAACACAACATTCTAGAACAGCGGTGGGCACGCAGTGGCTCCGGGAGCAGCGGATACTCAGAACTTAGGTAGACTCTAATAGGATTGTTGTTGTTGTCGTTGTTCCGCACCGCTGTTCTAAAAGATTCATGTAATGCATAGTACAGATAGAAAAGCAATAGAAATACAAATTCTAGATACTGCTTGACGAGGAACAGAAAAGTTGAGTTGTGACATTAATTCGGTAGAGTCAATGTGACCACCAATAAGCTTACACATAAAAATAATACCAAGCATAATTCTACAGTTACATTTAGAACAACGTAATGACTTTTTATCGCCCCAACCCTTATTTGGCGTCATACACACTGTATGGTGGCCCTCTTGATAGGATTACTGCAGTTGATGATCTAGGCATTCTCTTAGATAACAAGCATGAATTTTCCGACCATAAATTCAAGTTGGTCAATAAAACTATATCAGTTCTGGGTTTTATAAAGAAGTGATCGAAGGAATTCGATGACCCCTATATAACTAAGACTCCTTATGTATCTATAGTCCGCCCAATTTTGGAGTATTCTATTCATTCTGTTTGATTACCTTAACTTTTTAGCTAATGACAGATTTGATCAATTCCTAACTTATCATAATTTTCCTCCAATCTTTCAGTGGCGCCCAAAGACTGGGAAAGTGAAATAGCCAACATGGAGGCATTGACAGGATCATCGGGACGTGGACGTGGAGGCTCTGCCGCCGCGTCGGCCGCTGCGCTGAGTGGCATGCAACCGCCGCCGGCGCATCAGCATGCGTCGCTGTCGCGCCAATCCTCCGGACAGTTTAATAAGCCAGCGGTGCCGGCAATGAAAACGCCGCCACCTTCAATGGGTGCACCCATGGACTTGTCTTCCAGGTGCGTAGAAACATTCCCCATATGGGGCAGTTGCAAGTGCAGCATCTCTAACTCTGATTTCGACTATTCCACAGCAGCCTGCCCAAAATGAATATGACGGAGATGCTCAAGTCGGTGTCCAACGCCGGGGCCATTGATCTCAGCGAGGTGCAGGACTTCTCGATGCCCTCCAAGAAGTCGAGTGTGCACGCCGCGCTCAGTTCCGCCTTCCCCTCGATGGGGGGCAGCAAGAGCAAGCTGGACGACACGCTCAACAAGCTGATGAAGAAGAACAATTGCGTAAGTAAACGACAGACTGGAAATCGGTTTCAGTTACGGTTTCGGTTATGTTCACATTTAGGTTTTCGGCTATCGGTTACGCAAAATCTTTTTGAATTTTTTGATTTTGAAATACCGGAATGGTTTCGGTTCACAAAAAATATATTTCTTTGCAAGAAAAAATATTATTTATATAAATAATAATAAAAAAGGCATTACTTTTTTAAGGTTTCATTCACACATTTATTTTACAAATAAATCAAAATTAAAAATAAAAAGAAAATCAAAAATAAAATACAAAACTAATAAAAAAATAATATCAGGGGATCGCAAACAAGACTTATAAGTCGGAAAAAATAGAAACAGTTCAATATTTTTCGTTTAAAATTATTTTTAACTTTTCAACTAAAACATGATTTTAAAATTGTATTTAAAAGTTATACCGTAACTCTTATTTACAACAATGAAAAATTAAATTTTTTTTAAATTTTTATTATAAAAGTTGGAAATAAAAATTTATTTTTGGATGCATGAAAACCCGAAATTAACTGTTATAAATGCAACGATTATTTCGGTTTACAGAGTTTCGGTTTTAAGGTTTCGGTCAAATGCTTTAATCACTGCTTTTAATTTTAAAATATATATTTATATATGTATATATTCAATTAATTAACGAATCTTTTTTACCCTTTGCAGACGATTGAGGAGCCTGTGATTGGCAAGGAGAAGAAGCGCAAGAAGCTGGACGAGATTGTGTTGGGCTTATCCGCGGCCAAGGAGCAAAAGACCTTCCCGGATCCATCGTTGCCCTCATCGAAGAAGCCACAAATACCGCCGAGTGTGTCCGTGACACCGGCGAATCTCCAGGCGCCGAGTCAACAGCAATCGAACCAGAAACCCTTTACCATCACTGTGACCACAGTGCCCGGAAGTGAGTTTGAGTCTCTGCGCTTTCATTTCTAATACCCAAGAGGCGACAAATCCCTGCCAACGACAACAACTAAACGACAATCGTATTCTTTTTCCTTCTCTTCTTCATTTGCAGAGTCCAAGAGCGGCGGCCAAGGCAGCGGAGGAAGCGGCGGTGGCGCCAGCAGCTCCTCGGGCAGCGGCCTGAGTGCGCTGCAGAGCATGACAATGGGCGGTCTGTCCAGCAAGGACAGTCTCAACGCTCTGCTGGCCCAAACGATGGCCAGCGATCCACAAACGTTCCTCAAGCAACAGCAGAAGATGATGCAATTCCTGCCGCCAGCGCAGCGCAAGGCCTACGAGAATATGTTGGCCGAAATGGAGCAGGCGATGAAGCTCAGCTCCAAGTTCAACTCGCCCCACGACGTCAAGGTCAACAAGTGGCTGTCGGACATGAGCAGCCCCCTCGGGGATCAGCTGAGCATTGACTACGTGGGCGCCGGCAGCGCTGCGGGCAGCAGCAACAGTCGACGTGGCAATCGACAGCAGAGCAGCAGCTCGAGTGCCCAACAACAGGCGGCGAATGCAGCGCAATTGCAGAAGCAGCAACAGCAGCAACAACAACAGCAGCAGCAACAACAACAGCAACAACAACAGCAGCAACAACAGCAACAACAACAGCAGCAACAACAACAGCAGCAACAACAACAATCCATGTCGGGTCCACTTGGTCTGACCGGCGAGGAGCCCGTGCCCGTGATCAACAAGCAGACGGGCAAGCGACTGGGCGGCAACAAGGCGCCACAACTGAAGCGCCTCATGCAGTGGTAAGTTGCAAGCTCTGCATATAGATAGATGGATTCATTCCACGACAACATGTCAAGTACCTTAACTCGATAATTTGAAGTAGAAGTCTGCATGAGTCCAATTGAATGCAACTGAATCATGCTGAATGAGTTGAATGCAAGGCATACTACGATTAAATTTGAATGTATTTGAGTGAACTTTTGTGCCAAGATATGAGTTCGAATAAACTAAGGTGTAAAAACGATAGATGACATTGGCATTGTCAGTTTAGCTTTTTTTTACGACTTTTCGCAGAGATGGATGAACAAATTAACGCACAAGATCAAGTAGGTAATAAGCATTTTGGAAACTACAAGTTGCAAAATATTATCTATACCAACTAGCCGAGAAAGAGTATTTTCCAGACGCACGAAGTTTGATAACTGAAAAACGTTGTGTGATTGCCACAAAACCAGACAATGTTAACAAAAAAATGTTTTTACATTCATTTTAGTACTCATATGAACGGCATCGAGTGAACGAGAAACGAATGAAATGAATGAAGCAAAGATTTTCAGAGTACTCAGAATACAATTTTTTTTTTTTTATAATTTATATGTTACAAGTAATATTGTAATTTTGGACATAAAAATGTTTTCGTGACTAGATTTTTAGTTTAAATTAAAAGGTACTTATCCCCTACCTCGTTTTTCCGGTTATTTCGTCATTCAATTCACTCTGCCTTTCTGTTTTAATTCAATCATTCAATTCATTGGAAGACGCAGTCGAACTCATTCAATTCAGTTGAGCATGAATGTCTCATTTGTCATTTTAAGTGGATTCATGCAGTCCTCTAATTTTGAACTTTCCTCACTCGTGGCAAGAGACTTTTTAAAATCCAGTTAAGCTTAGCACACCACCAACTAATTCAAATTAATCTCTTGCAGGTTGACGGAGAATCCCAACTATGAGGTGGATCCCAAGTGGCTAGAGCAGATGCAGAATCCCATGTCGGCGCCTTCGCCCAAGCCGAGTGTCAGCGCCATGGACAACAGCGGCAACTACGGCTCCAAGTCGCATGGTGGACGACCTTCGTCCAACTCGAGCAACGCCTCCTCGAGCAGTCACACCCAGCAGGCGAATGCTCAGTCTCAGTCGCCCGCGGGCAATTCCGGTGGTTCCTCCAAGAAATCCTCCCGGCAGTCGCAGTCGCAGGCAGCGCTGGATCAGGCGGCATTGCAGTTTGGCTCGCTGGCCGGCCTCAATCCCAGTCTGCTGGCCAATCTGCCGGGACTGGGCGCCTTCGATCCAAAGAATCCGCTGGCCGCCTTCGATCCGAAGAATCCGCTGCTGTCGATGCCGTTCGGGGGAATGCCCGGCATGGGCAGTCTGCCCGGTCTGGGTAATCTCAACAATATGAATCTGTTTGCCAGCCTGGCCGGCATGGGTGGCCTGGGCAATCTGGCCGGCATGGATGCCCAGTCGCTGGCTGCGCTCATGGCTGCTGCGGGTCCGACGCTTGGCGGCCTCACGGGCAGCTCGGGTGCGGGCACCGGCAAGAGCCAGTCGCAGTCCAGTGCTGGCGGCAACTCGTCCGGCGCCTCCTCCTCCTCGGCCGCCAACAAGAAGAAGCAGCAGCAGAACGAGGCGGCACAGATTGCAGCGGCCGCTGCAGCCGCTGCCGTGGTCAACAGCGGCGGAGCTGGAGGATCATCGGGTGGTGGTGGCAAGAACTCGAATGCTTCGGCAGCACAATTGGCCGCCGGCTTTCCGTTCCTCTTCCCCAACCCGTCGATACTGTATCCGCCCATGGGTCTGGGTGGCCTCAATCCCTACTCCTTGGGCTCCAGCGGACTGGGCTCCGCCTACGATCAGCTGGCGCAGCAATATAATCTGCTCAATGGCGTGGCCACATCCTCGGCAGCGGTCACCCAATCTACCCAATCCTCCAAATCGCATCAGTCGCAGTCGAGCAAGTCGAGCAACTCCCGTTCCGCGTCCAACTCGGCGGCCAATCTGATGAACGCCATGGCCAGCATGAGCGGCGGCACCGTGACGACGCCCTCCTCGTCCAGCTCCAGTCGCAGCCGCCAGAGCAACAGTCAACGCAACGCGGCGGCCTCGGTGGCGACGCCCAGTGCCGCGGATATGGCCCAATTGTCCAGTCTGCTGATGCCCGGCGCCGATCCGCATCTGCTCGAGTCGCTGAGCCGCATGAGCAGCATGGATCTGGCCCAGGCGACGCGGCTGATGAGCTCCCTGGGCATGCCGCCGCTGCCCGCGCCCAGCAGCTCCAACAGCACCAGCGGCAGCAGCTCCAGCGCGGCCAGCAAACGGGCGGCAGCCGCCGCCGCAGCCAACGAGGCGTCCGCCAAGGAGCAGCAGAAGTGGTTCGAGAGCATAGCACGCGGTGCTCTGCCCACGGATCTGGCCGCGTTGCAGGCCTTCTCGCAGGGCAAGATGCCCTCAACGTCCTCCAACTCCAACAGCGGTGCCGGCTCCTCCTCCTCCGCCAGCAAGAGCTCCAAGTCCAACTCGGCAGCGGCGGCGGCCGCAGCGGCAGCAGCTGCCGCTGTCCAGCTGCCCCAGATACCCGGCATGTCCAGTGACTTCTCCCAGGCGCTGCTCGCCGAGATGGCGGCCCAGGCGATGGCCGCCGCCGGCGGCTCCTTGCCACTGAGTGGACCCGGTTCCCTGGCCAGTCTGGCGGGTCTGACGGGCGGTGCCTCGTCCTCAGCGGGCGGCGGTGGCAGCAGCAGCAGCTCGGCGGCCAAGCGACAGCGGGAACAGGACGCGTTCAAGCAACAAATGGACTTCTATACCAAGTCGCTGGGCCTGGGATCAGGCATCTCGCTGATACCCACATCCTCGGCCAGCAGCAGTCTCAATGCCGCCGCTGCCTATGCCGCTGCCCTGGATGCCGAGCAACTGCAGCAGCAGCAACAACAACAGCAGCAGCAACAACAGCAACAACAACAACACAAATCGAAGCGTGCGCGCAGCGAGCTGCATCCGACCAAGGATGAGCTGGCCGCTGCCGCCTTGGCCGCTGGACTGCCACTGAATCTGGGCGCCAGCATGAGCAGCATCGAGAAGAGTCTGCGCGGCGTGTCCAGTGGCGTGTCCAGCAGCAACTCGACGCCAGCGCCCACACCGACGCCGGATCAGCAGGACAAGGTGACGCTGACGCCTCTCAACACGTCCAGCTCGAGCTCCAACGCAGCGATTGCGGCGAATCTGCCCTCGCAGACGACCATCACCATAGCACCGCCCATCAGCAGTGGCGCCAGCACCAGCAGCGAGCGCTCCGAGCGCAGCGAATCCCGCATCTCGCTGACCATCACGAATGCCGCCGACGCGGCCAAGTTGCCACCGCCCTACGAGGAGGCCGACGAGCTGATCATTCAGCCCATCCTCAAGAAACCGACGACGGCGGCGCCCAGCAGCAGCAGCCATGGCGGCAGCGTGGAGGATCTCGATGCCAGCGGTGGTGCCGTGGCCAATCTGAGTGGCTCCAGCAGCAGCAGCTCATCCGCTGCAGCGGCTGCAGCGGCGGCGGCGGCAGCGGCTGCCGAAGAGAATCGACGCTCCTCGAATCGCCTGAAGCGACCGCGTTCGGGCACGGAGCACGGTGGCGCCTCGGCGGCGGAGCAGCCGCCGGAAAAGCGTCGAGAGCTGCGCTCCACGCGACACACGCGCCAATCGGCGGATGCGGCCACGCTGAATCTGTCGGCGGGCAGCGAGTCCGAGGAGCGGAATGAATGAGTGGAAAGCAGCTCCTAGCCACAAGACAAGGCGACTCCTCCTCCGACTCCAGCTCCAGCTCCAGTGGGCGTGCGAACCAGACAAAGCAACAACAACAAAAAGAAAAATAATAATAAAAATAATAATGATAAATATAATAATAAAAATAATAATGAAAATAATAAAAATAATAAAAATAATAATAATAAAAATAATAATAATAATAAAAATAATAATAATAAAAATAATAATAATAAAAATAATAATAATAAAAATAATAATAATAAAAATAATAATAATAATAAAAATAAAAAGCAACAACAACGGCAACAGCTGCTGGTGGCCACAAACAGGCGACGCACCAGAAATGCAAAACGAGGAGCAGCAACAACTGCAACAATAACAACAACAACAGCAACAACATCAACAAAAAACGCACGCAAATTGAAATCAAGGCTAAATGTAACGAGTACGAGAATGTTGACGAGAAAGAGAACGAGTACGAGTAAAGTAACGAGAACAAGAACGAGTAACAGAAATAAACGAGCGAGAAAAAGTGCGAAAGCAGCGAGTACGAGTACGAGAAGTACGACGAGTAGTAGAAGATCCCTTAAGCTTAAAGTTGTGTAAATTATAAGTAAACCATTAAATATATAAATATTTATATATACATATATAATATATACATATACATTTATATATATATATACATGTGTATGTGTAGCGAGTAGAAGGAGGAGGATATTAAGATATTGCTGCTGTGCCACAACTGATCTGATTTGTACTGTCCTGGCATTCGTGTGTCTGTCTGTCTCGGCAGCAACGGACACTGCTGCAACAACGCTCGTTGCTGCCACACACACACACACACATACAGATGCCCAGGCAACGTGCAACTTGGACAACTGGCCAATGGAATCCTCAGCTGACAGGGAAACCGTGTGCAGCAACAATCGTGCGTCACACTGCTGCAACTTATGTGGGGCAGAGGTTGAGGCTGCACATGACGGTGGTTCCATATACATTAACGAGTATATTAAAAAAGCGCTTATAATTTAATTGTAACAAGGGGGCAGCGAGAGAAGAAAAGGAAAAGGAGTAAAGGAAAGAGAAGGGAGGCTGCTGCACTCGCTGCCCCAGAGAGAGAGGAGCAAGAGAAGAGAAGAGAGTATCGGTTTAAATTATTGCAAATTATTATTGTAGCTGTTAAGCAAAAACAAAAAAAGAATGTTTCAACAACAAAAAATAAGCAAACTAACTTACAAAAGAAAAACAAATATAAAATAAAAACAGATTCGATTGATTGACAAACACACACACACACACATAACATAGCTACATATATACACACCTATTATTATGTATACACATATATAGATATATAGGATTAATTGGGTTCAATGCTGTCGTCCTTCACAAGAGTTAATCTTAATCACAAAATGATAAAAAAACAAAAACATATAATAAAAACCTGTACATATTTTAGTATCTTTAAAAGGCTCTCGCGTCACTTAAACGTTCTCGATCACATCAGATCGGACCAGATCATGAATTTCTCTCATTTTTAAACTAGATTCTGTTTTTAATTATTACATAATAATTTTTAAAAATTATAATTGTGTGTGTATGTAAACCCAGAATCAGCATTAGATTTCTCAAAATTAATTTCGTCGTCCTGCCCATGTTATATTTGTGTACTCGCGCGTGTCCTATATCTATATATACATTTACATACATACATTATATATTATATACATACACACTGACATTGTCATTGTCAAATCGCTTTTAATTTTTAATTTTAATTATGTAATTAGTGAACAATTTATATTATTGCATAAGTTTTAATTTGTATTTTGTATGTTTTTAAAAATGCAATTTTTGTGTACTTGCAATCAGCAACAAATCAGTAAACAAAATTAACAAACAACAAAAACACACACGCAAATGTTTATTGAAGCGAAATGAGAAAAGCAAATAGAATTTTTTTCAATTAAATCAATTATTTACTTTGTATGTGTATGCAATTGGCGCGATTATTATGGCGACTGGCCCGAGAAAGAGCATAAATATATATATATATTGAATAATTCATAAACACCATATAAATCAAATGGAAATACTATTTTGTTTGCACTTTGATCCATTCAACAAAAACAAAATAAAAAATATACAAAAACTATAAAAAAAAGAAACAAAACAAAACCGTAAACAGTTGCACCAACAGACAAGAGCAAATAACAATTTAAATTAGAGATGCTAAGTATAAATCTTAATTAAAGTATGATAATTACAACACAACTACAGCAACAACAAGATAAATATATGAAAAATAAATTTCCAAAATTACAACAACACATTGTTTTCTTATTTTCATCGAACAAATGGTTTTTTTCTTACTCAAAGAAAGATTTATTAAATATGATCTTAAATGGAACTGAACATTTCAGTTAAAGGTACCTCATACGAATTCCGAAACGTTTTTTAAGGAATTTAAATATATTAGGAATCCAAAATTGGGAAGAAAAAATTAGGAATCATAAATTAGGAATTTTAACTAAGAAAACTATTCAGAGTACAGAAATTGGGAAAAAAATTGGGATAAGTATCTGGTTTTCCTGTCATTAATGAAATTCTTTCAAATAGTCATATACATTATTATTCAATTAGCTCTGTGCCTGAACGGTGGTTCCCCGATCCAAGATTGGTAAATAACATCGAAGTCGGGCACAACAAAATTAATTCGTTCGCAGGGTGCAATCATCCAGTAATATTCAAATTTTTAAAATACCTAATGAAAGAGCAAGATGAACAAGACATTAAGATTATTCAAATTCACGCTAGAGATAGACCCGAAATAAAGCAATCAAAATACGATTTAGCTTTTCCTAATTTTTGTCTTCCCAATTTTTACTTTCCCAATTTTTGTCTTCCTAATTTTTTATTTCTAATAACTGTATTTCTAATTATTCGATTCCAAATTTTGGATTCCTTATTTTTTTTCCGAATATTCGTATTCTGAGTAATATTTTTCGACATTCGTATATAGAACCTCAGTTAAAATGGATTATTGGAGAATAGTATCAGCTGCTGAGACTCCTAGTAAGTCGCTGAAAATACAATCTGAATGTCACTAAAGTTTAATGAGTGAATACAATTGAGTCCTGAAACTCTGAGTGCTAAGACTCCTGTTTGAGTGAATGCTTAAGCAATCATTGATGTTAAATTTATTTTGTAACATTACCAAATGTTTCAAACGCAAGAATATAAACTTTAATATATGGATTTATTCACAGTATTTGAGTTTAACTTAATTAGGGGCAACAAAAACTGCTTTTAGCATTGTGATAAAAAACGTTTTCGATAAATTGACATCATAAACTTAGCTAATTCTAATTGATACGTACTCAGAGTTTGCTTCGCTGTTAAAATATCGTTGAGAACGCAATTTCTAATATTTTTGTATTTTTTTGTTTGGGACCAATATAGGGAGGAGGGAAAAGAACTTACAATAAATACAAAAAGTACAAATATGTATATTATACAATGTATATGTAAATCTGTGTATTAGCAATTAAAGCACTTAACCAGCGACGCCCCCGAATGCCAATGCGAATGCCAAAAGGGGCGTCACTTCGACGCGATAGTAGTAAACTTTGAGTCTTAATGGCTACAGCTAAATAATTTGCGCATGCTTCGCCGTTGGCTTTAATTTTGTATTATTCCTTTGGCCTTGCTCCTTCCTATATGTAATTCAGGAACATGGATCGCTCTAATGCCTCCTCGAGTAGCTCCTGATGTCGTCGCCTTTCCTCCGGCGTCAGTTCACGCAGCTCGTCAAAGCCATCGTCCGAATAGGCAGTTTCCTCGTTCTCCCCGGCCGCGGGCTCTTCACCAGCCGCAGGCGGCAGGAGGGGCTCGCCAATGATTTGGCGTATGTCATTGGGCAGAGCCTCGGAGGCCTTCAGTTGAAGGTAAATGGCCTCAGCAGTTTCCAGAGTGCGTTTCAAATCGATTGTGCCGGTTAGTTCGTTGACATGTTTCAATATCTCAGTGAATTCGTATTTTCTATCGATAATCACGTTTGTCTCCTGATCCAATATGGCCACGGAGACGAGCAGATGAAAGTTTGGGCAGGGCAAACGTGTCCACAGGCATTCCCACAGCTTGAGAACATCATCATTGTCGAGTTCTCGCTTGTACCAGACGAGCAGCCAGCGAAAGCAGAAGTACATGTTGTCCGAATCATGGCTGCACATGTAGTTGAAGAGCGGCGCATTGGCCACCTCGAGCAGACGACGCAGCTGGGCAAACTGTGTCTTCATGCCGGCCTGATCAATGTCAAAGTTGGTGAACACCATGTCCATGAAGCCAACGAAACACCAAAACGCATCCACCTCGTTCACTTGAATCTCCAAAATAGGCGCCAGCAGGTCGGACATGCCCTGGACATAGCCCAGATCAAAGTTGTACATCACATAGGTCATCAGTATGCCCTGCAGCAGCGCCAGATTCGGGTTATCCTCGCCAGCGAAAAACGGTTGTGAACGATCTGTGCGCTTAACATCCTTCTCAATTTGGCACTTGCGATCGCGATAGCCGCCAAAGTTCGCCTCTTGCGTTTGGGTCATGGCCAGCCACTGAGCCTTCATTTTGTAGTACTCCATGGACTTCTGTTTACGTCGCTCAATGCGCTCCAATTCCGTGTCACACCATTGATAGTAGTTCAGCAAATATTTCCACACCTCTGCGCGCAGACTGGGCACAATTCCACCGCGAAAGATGAGCTCCTTGATGCGTGCGCTGTCCGAGATGCGACCGTCGGGCGTCTGGAACTCCAACCACTGAGTCTCATTCAGTGGCAGCCCTGCAAGAATACAAATATATATAATAAACATATATTGTTTAAATTATGTTCCACTTACCGCGATAGACACTCTGGCGAGCTGGCAAATTGTTAACTATTTTCTCGTCCTGGGCATTGAGGTTCTCCAGCTCGCTGTCCGCTGGCGACTTGTCGGCGCTCTCGCCGCGACTCTGGCTGTTGGAGGAGCAGGCGCTGTTGGTGCTGCCGCTGAGCTTAATAAACTGATAGTTGTCCGGCGAAGTCTGGCGATCTCCTTGGATCAAAGTGCTGGGACGGGACTTGGGTGAGCGCTGAAACGATGGCTGCACATAGTCCGGTATGGTGCCCAGGAAGCCAACCAATTTGTTGTTCAGCCAGCTTTCCCTGGGCAACGGGCTGGCCTTGATCTCGCCAATGTCCAGTTCAGCGAATGTTTTCTTCAGCTTTTGATTCTCTGTATTCAGTATGGCATACTCCTCGCCGCCGCTGCGACTTGGCTCCGAGCTCTCGATGAAATGCTGCTGGCGCATGGAGCGCACAAAGAGATCCGCATTGCCGTGCTGAAAGAAGAACTCGCAGTGCACGCCGTTATCGGATTTGCGCAGGAATCGTATGGTCTGCCCACGATCTCGCACCTCAACGGCCGCCAAGTCGTCCAACAGGGCACGCATTATTCGAGCTCGGCCCGACACAGAATTGCCATTGGTGCTCAAGTCCGCTGGCTTCGTATTGAATGCGCTGCACTCGGAGGTTGTTCGGGTGCGACCCGATATTCTGTCCACTAGCGCCCAGTCACCCTGATCCTGACTGTCGTCGGCAATCATGATGCTGTCGTTGGGCTGCCACTCCAAGTAGAGGCGACGTCGCGGCAGACTGTATTCCACCAGGGACAGGGAACCACTCGTATTCATATCCGAAATGTGCTCCGCATTCGCCTTCTTGAGCAGAACGCCATCGTGAGTGCACAGTACCTGCAGTCAAACAATATACATAATCAAATTGGGCCAAGTAAACATGAGTCAGTGTGCGAATGAACAAAGACTTCGACGTTCAACTTACATTCCCACTTCCCTGGGGTGCATCAAACTCAGCTGCTCCGTTGGACACAACATCAGCGCTCTCTTGGGATTCCGTTAGCACGCCCAGCTGAATCTGCTGGCAGCGCTCATAGCGCACCGATTCGTTCATAGCAGCCAGCCGTATTGTTTTTCCGATGGACCAATAAAATTTTCAGCAAATTATTACGTTCTAGATATAAACAATTGAATATTTCCCGAATTAAGTGTGTACACACTCGGAATGCAGCCCTGCCAACTTGACATAAACTAACTAAATTCGATAAGCGATTGTCACGCCCAAAAATGGATCTTATATATGTATGTATTTTTTATATTAAAATAATTAAATTAAAGCATAATATTTAACAGTAATTTACTTACACATTTTGTAAACAGCATTTCCATAGAATACCTTGCAGTAAATACTCAGGATAACATTGCATTCATTTTCCAATCAGAAAAATGTAACGTATAAATGGGTAGCATTTATTTCTTAAAATGGGCAACATTTATTTCAAGCCATTGCAGTGCTGCCAATTATTTGGCAATTTTTTAACGACTTTTTAAACTTTGGTAAAACACTAAGCCAAACTTAAATTAATATTTGTTTCTTTAATTATTAAGTATTTTTTCTTTTAAATTTTTATTGTTTGAACGGTCAAATCTTAGCAGCACTGGTTCCTTGTGCATCCGTGAATAGAATTTTGAAATGACTTGCGACACAATTTAAATTTAATCGCATCACGGCCACCGACCGAGCAAATAATTGATCGAGAGCGAAAGTAAATTTGTACTCTAAATTCGCGGGCATATGACACTGGCTGGTCAGCATGGCTCTGAGGTAAGTAAGTGTATGCCGGAACTTGCACGTTTGATAATTATTCGAAAGTAGGCAACACACACACACATACATATGTAGGTAGCACATATATTTCTCGAGTTTTGTAAATAGATTGAAAGTGCCCCACTCGTGTGATAAGTGTGAGTTTTCGTTTTCCGAAGAGCCGATGCCGAACGACAATCTCAATACCGAGGAAATCGGAACGAGCGTTCGAAAACATCTTTGGCAGTTTTGAAAATTGAACGAGCATTCAGTTTGCAGCTCGCGAGTACGCCGATCGAAACGTCTTGCCGTGTTTAACTTTTAATTGAATTAAAGACATTTTCAAGACAGATTGAAACTGCAGATATTTACAGGTGGGTGCATTTATCCATGGTGAACAACTCAGCTGACCCACTGTGCCTAGGACCTTTGAAAATACTCGTCGTGTTTGGCCAAATCTATTTAAATGTCATTGGAGTGTCGAATGATCAATTGCGAAAAACAGATGAATTAAATAATGATAAACAAGTCGATTGTTCTTTTCTGTGTTATGTTACGATTATATAATTCGATGTTAGCACAAATACTAAAGAGTGTCAACAAAAATTGCATTGAATTTAAATTAATTTGCTTTAAATATCAACATTTGATGCGTTTTTAAAGGGTCACAGGTAGAACATAATAATAAAATCTGTGTGTTCTTGATTCTGAAATTAGCTGAGAAGCGTAAACAGATTTATGTACATAAAAATAAATATGCTTTGTAGACGTATATACATATGTGTACATATATTGGTATGTTTAAAAAACATGGTCATTTTATCAATGAAACTGAGAGCTCGCAAAATATTGAGAAAATTTAAATTGAATGCCTTGCAGATTTTATGATTATTTTATTGACATTTCGAATTGACGCCCTTTACATCTGATATTCGGAATTTACATTGCTGCGTTCGGTTCTCATTTTTGATCGTGTGATATCTAACGCCAGTTCTCCCACACACACACACACATGGTCACATTCTCTCAATCTCAATCTGAATCTTTGTCTCTACCGAATTGTTTTTCATTTATCGGGTAAAACAACGGCAACAGAGCAAAAAACATGAATATTTGTTCGGCAGTTCGTGGACAAAAATAGCGCCACCCACCTAAAGTTTTGAAACTGAATTCTGAATTGCCTTACAGCGCGTACGACGAGTATTTCGTCCGATTGGCTTAATTAGGATGAGCAATAACACGATCATATATTTTAAATTCCATTTCATTTGATTTGTATTTGTATATTTATTTATACTGTGCTTGCAGTGCATCATTGCAACATGGAGAAATCGTGTCGCCCCAAACGCAATCGTCGTCACAGCAGGTGGGAATTAATAGAAATAACCAGGAACCGTAACGATTATAATTTTTAAAATATAAATTATTAAACAAAAGTTATTTGTTGATTTATTATCAAAAAAAATTGAAAGAATACTCTTATTTTTCGATCTAAATAAAAAAATTATAAAATAATAATAAAATTTTAATTTTTATTTAAAATTTAATTTAATTTAATTTTTATTTTAGCAATTGAAAATAAGTTATATTTCAATTATTATTATAAAAATTCAAAATAAAAACTGTTCTTAAATTTTTATTGCAAAAGTTGAAAAATAATAAAAATTGACTGTAAATGCCTTTCAAAGTTTTTTGAAAATTGAAAAATAATTTTTTTTTAATTGCTAAATAACTTTAATTTTTAATTTTTATAATAAAATTGCATTCTATAATTTTTAAATAGAAATTGAAAGTAAAAGTTTATCCAGTTTCTCATAATTCTTATTTGCGGTCCCTGGAAATAACCAAATGCTTCTAAATACACAACTAACTAATTTTACTTCTAGACGTGCTTGGCCGCCAGAGGATGATCTGCATCAGATGCGAGCGACCAAGCGTCTGTTTACGCCGGACATCAAGCGCATGCTCAAGGATTGGCTGATACGGCGACGCGAGAATCCCTATCCCAGCCGGGAGGAGAAGAAACTGCTGGCGGGGGAGACGGGCCTGACGTATACACAGATCTGCAATTGGTTTGCCAACTGGCGGCGCAAGCTAAAAAATTCGGAACGTGAAAAGGCCAAAAAGTCATGGGGTCATCTGATCAAGAACTACAATCACAATGCTCGAGGCAATGTGGAACAGTTTAGCATCTCGTCCGAGGACAGCATTTGGGAGGAGGACATGCGAGGAGGAGGAGGACATGCTGTTGATGATGACGATGGTGATGACGACGACGAGTTGTCCAGTCGCAGCACGGGCAGTGATGGCAATGGCAACAATGCCTCCTCCTGCTCGGCGACATACAAGCCCAATTTCTATGTGGAGTCGGCTTCTCTGCCAGATCGCCTGCCCATGTTGCCAACAGTTCCTGCGGGCAATGCCAAGTACAAGCAGCAGATGATGGAGAAATACCTGCGCGACAGCCATGCTCTGGATGCCAAGGAAGGTGAAGGTGAAGGTAACAATGGCAATGGCACCCAGCTCAACAAGTGGCTGGAAAGCGCCGCCAGATTTACACCAGACAGGCACAATTATCACATCGAGTGGAATATGAGCAGGTAATCAACGTGACTGCACTTCCTCCTCCCTTCAGCTCATCTTAATCTCTACAACGCCTTTGCTTTTCAGACACAAATGCGGCGGTCAGGAGCGACCGACTGTGCAGAACCAGGTGCTGTTCACTAGCGATGCCACCGCAGTGGCGCGTGGTGAGAGCTGGCTGCTGCATCACAAGGATGAGCTGGATGCTGCTGAGGCACTGGCCAATCTGGCTTTTAACTGCAGACAGCGCTGGCACCACATGGCAACTACGATCAGCTCCTAGACAGAGACGGGACGGTACGGGACAGGCCACTGACGCCATCATTCCAGCAGAAGATTCAGGCCGTTGGAAAAGTGCAATCTAGTTGTAGAACCAGTTTAAGTTCTAATTTAGTATGAAAGACAAATGAATATTATTTGCTGTTATTATTATTATCATTATTATCATTAACAAGTTACAAGTTACGTCTCCGTGGGGGTCTCATCCGCCTTGGCATGCACGTCCAGCACCTTGACCAGATTCACCTGGTGAGCCTGCAGCTGTTGCACCACATTGCCAGCTGCCATGTTCAGGGTCTGCACCAGTTGCGCCTGGGCCACCTGCAGGCTGGGCATCTGGGCAAAGTCCATCAGCTCGTGCCGGCTGAGCAGCTTGCTCTCGACAATGCCACCCAGCAGCACCATCTGTGGCACTTTCTTTGTAATGCGCAGCAAGGCGCCCACACTCTGCTGTTGCGGGGAGAAGACCATGCAGTGATTGGAGTGAAACAGTGGCAAGATGGCCTCATAGGCGGTGCCCACGACAGCTTGTCCAATGATCTTCCGGCCGTAGGACTTGAGGTGCATGTTATGCTTATGCAGCTGGACGCGCACACGGAAGATATCGTCGGCACTGATGGAGTTCAAATGGAAGACGGCCACCAACCGCGAGTGGTCCAGCCAGTTGCGCACCTCCCGCGCGATTATCGCATTGTAGGGATTTTCCACTTGCGTCGCTGTGCGTTGTGCCCGGGATTGAAAGCAAGTCAGCGCCTTCGGAGGCTCCGCATATTTTGGCTGTGTGACGGCGACAACACGTGCGCGCTCATAATGCGGCTGCTTCGGTCGCTGTATGTTGATCTTGCCGCGGTAGCGCAGGAACTGCAGCAATGGTGATCGGACCGAAGCCAATGGCACACCTGCAAGCGGGTAAATAAATCAATTGTATAACCGCTCAGCTGTTTCTCCTGGCGATTGTACTGCATTCAATGCGTACGCTGCTACTCGTGAACTTACTTTGCTGTATCAGGTTGGACATGTCTGCGGGCAGGTGGTTGTCGCTTATTTCACTTTTAATTCACAAAAGCCTATTTATTTATTATTAATTGTTGAAATATGTTGCCCACTCGTTTTACAGAGTTCCGACTCAGATTAAATAAAATGGAACCAACTCACCAAGTGAACTTAACAGTGGCAGCTCTGGCTCTTTTCCTGTGGCTTGATGGTTGCCACCGTGTTTTGGGAACCAAGGCTGCCACTGCTAAGTTCACTTGGTAAGTTGGCTCATTTTAATTTAATCTTGTGAACGATTTGAATATTGCCTGTTCCGGATCGGCGCATAATTCAAATGTGAAATTTGTATGTGAAAATCGTCCATTTACTGTGACTTGGTAAATACCAAGCAAATTGTTTTTTCTGTCACTTTTTTTTTTTGTTTTTACGCGGTTTAATTTATTTGTCAAGTATTTCTTTTGTGATTCGTGTAATATCTTATTTTTTTGTCCTTTGCAGCAAGAAATCAATTCGCGAGAGGTGATAAAGGTGTCACAAATTGTCACATTGTGACAAAGTGTAAGGACATTATCAAATTTGCAGATTGATAAATCTGTTTTTTTCATCCAATTTTTAAAGCCCATCGTTTAACTAAAAATGTATTTTAGATTAATGCTTAATAGCTCAATTTATATTAAGTAAAATATGCTTATCGCATTTCCCCAAAATGCTCAACAAACAGTTTGTGAGCAAATGTCGTTTGGTTGTTTTTCAAATATAAAAACTTTCACACGTAATGCATAGGTATAGAATTTATTTAATTACAGGTATAACATTAACATCTATATATATTCATGTGTTTTGTGTGTGTTTATATATATATATATAGGCTGCATTTCGCTAATGGGTTTGTTTTCTGGGCTGATAACGGTCTATCGAACAGCCAAGAACTATTGAGATTGATTGAACTGAAAGGGGAAAAGAAGGGAAAGTCAGGATATAAATGAAACAAATCGTTTAACAGAAAAAGTTTATTGAATTTGTTTATTAATTCACTTAGAAATAAGTGTAATTTAATCGGATTCTTCATCAATTAACTTAAAAATAACTAAAAATGTCTTAAAACAATAGCGTTTCATCTGTTCTTGTTGTGTTACTGACAAAATGTTTACTTGCAATTTTACTTTCGAACTTTCTCATATCTCGTATCTTTATCGTGTTATATAATGTACAGTTTAGTTTTAAAACATACAACTAAATACGCGCTAAACACTAATTAAACTGTATTTACATGTACATGAATTATCGTTTAGACGCTAAATAATTTAAATATTTTACAGTTTCGTCACATAATTTACAAGTGGGCGTGAAAACGTTTAAGTTTAAGGAGTGTACAGAGGGGTTTATTTTCATTAATTCTTTCATTTATCATTTAAATATATATATGTATATTGTAATGTGTATTGGGTGTCTGTATATTGTGTGTATGTGTTTTTTGTTTTATAGTCAGCATCACGCTTAAAATATGTGTGTGTATTATGTATGTATGTATATATATTTAGTTATATAAATATATATTTAAATACGCTCGACGACTACTGCCTAGCAGTTTACAAAGTTTCGCGCTCAAAAACTAAACAAATTAAAAAATGATAATAACAATGGAAACACCGTCTGCTTGAAATAGTTTCGTGTTCAGTGTTGTGGCAGTGGTTGGTGTTATAGTTGTTACTGTTGATATCAAGCAAACAGGCGGAAAATGAACAGAAAAAACGGCACAAAATCCAAAAACAAAAACATTTCATTTTCGTCATCGACTTGTGCTCTGAAGGAAATTAAAGCAACAAATAAGAAGAAAAACTTGTCTCTAAACTTTAAAAAATATTTGGCTTAACGTATTGGTTTATAATAATTAAATAGATGTTTAATATGTAATTTATACGTAGGTGTATGTGTGTATGTGTACATAATGTATGTATTGTATTGTATTGTGTATTTGTATGGTAATATAATTGTAGGAAAAAAGCCTCTGGGCGCATCTTTAAACCTAATTGTGCTTAACACAGCAAGTTGGCGACAGGCGGCGCTCATGGCGTTCTTCGGGTCTATGCAACACACGAATCTCAGCCGTGTGCCACATGGAGCCGAGGAACAAATTGAAAAAATAATAGCGAAACTCTAAGGGTATATTAAACTTGTCGTTTAATTACTTAATTAGCGCGTCGAAACTTTGTAAAATGCGAGCAGTAACTTGGTATTTGTATTGTGTGTTGGGTTTGTGTGTGAAGTATTATTCACCAATCAAAAACTTAAACGTGTTTTCTTTCATTTTCCTTTAGGGATAGTAGGGTATATATGTATGTATGTATGCTTGTATGTATGTATGTATGGTAGTAGTAGTACAGTAAACAGTTAGGTTTTTAAGCTTTTCGTTCACATTCCTTTTTTGTTTTGTTTCATTTTCATTTTAAATTAAGCAAAAATATAAACTTTCTTGAGATCAAACTTAACGATACTTTGCAAGCTTTCAAAAAGTCGGTAAATTATTATTACGTATTACAGAAATAAAAAAAAAAATATTTTTGACAGATATTTTTGCGTTTTTTGTTGTTGTTTACGTTTTACATATGTTTTTGTATCTTAATGTTGGGGAGGGAGGGTTTGGGGGCATCTCTGTTTACGTGTTTTCGATTTAGAGTTACGGATTTACATTAGATCGTGATAGTTGTTGCCATTGAATCATTTGATCTTCAACTGTATGAGCTTGGCCTTAAATGTGATCTGTTTTTCTTATTGTTTGTCTTGCATTTATTTAATTCAATAAAGTTTGCATTTTCTTTTTTACTTGTTTTGCTTTTTTTACGTTTTGTTTTGCTTCTTTTTAAACTTGTTTTTTCCTCTTTCTAACTTTCATCATTTAATCGCTATTTAAAATTACTTAAAATACTAGAAGAGCGTAACTTGTTTTGCTTGTTGTTGTTGTTGTTATAGTTGGTAGTTGTTGAATTATTGGTTGGTTTTCTGGTTGTTGTTGTTGTTGTTTACTTTACATGTGTGTAGATTTGTCTCTCAGTTATCAGTTGTTGTCGTGTTGTGTGTTTTTGGTTGTAGATCTGGTTGTGAAACCACCGCCTGATTAAACGGTGGCAATGACAATCAATAGATGCGCCAATTCGGCAACACGATTTTTGAGATCGGGCGCAGCACGCTCCAGATTCTCATTGGCAAAGTCACAGGCCGGGAATATGTGGACCACGTAGGCAGCTTGCTCGCTGCCCGGCACCGGAATGTTCACAATGCCAGCGGCCATCTTCTGTTGCAGGTAGGTGATGAAGCCGGTCTGTAGATTACGCGAATGCTGCAGCACATCCGCATGATCGCGTCCACACGGCAATGCCAACAGCATACAATGTTCCGTTTCCACCTGCAAATTAAGAATCTAAATTTAGTTACCATTCCAAGCAATTATAATAATTGATTTACATACCTGCATCTTTTTGGCAACGCCCTCCAGCTGCGTCTGCTCGAGACGCATGCGCTGGGCAATGCGCAACAGGGGCGTTGTGCTCTCCGCCAAACTGGGCAGCGAGGCGCGCGCCACATTCGGATTGCCGTGCACAAAGTGCATCTGCACCGCGGCCTGATCGGTCTTCAGGGCCAACAGACCTTGCCACATCACCGGATAGCGTTGCAGCAACGTGACCAGGGAATCACCTGGTGGTGGTGCCATTGCTGGCGGTGGAGCTTGTTGCTGTTGCTGCTGCTGGCCTGGCAACTCCATGCCGCCGTGCATCACAGACGCCGACAGATGCTGCTCCTGTTGTTGTTTGGCTGAAAATTGCAGACGAGGAGTGTGAGTCACGGCAGTTGCAACTGGTCGATGGGCCATTAGATACTCACCAACTGCTGCAGCCATGGAGAGACGTTCGTTCTCACGCTCGCGCTGCTCACGCTCCCGCTCCAACAGTTTCGCCTGGCTGGGATGTAGACTGTGCGGACCTGGTTGCACCGAAACGGACACCGAGGCGCCGCCACTGATGTAGGGACTGCCGCCAACGCTGGCAACAGACGGCGGCGGTGGCACCACAACACTTATGGAGGCAGCTGCTCGATGCGCCGGCGGTGGCTCCAACTGAATGCCAGCACCATCATAGTAGCCGCTACGTGTGGCCATCTCGCTGAAGTGGGCGTGTGGAATGCGAGCATTGTGCACATACACCTGAGCCATTTGTGGTGAGTCTGTGAATGGAAAAAATAGCATAGAATTAACATCTTATTAAATTAACTTTTTAAACTGTCTATTTTATGTTGATTCTACACCCAGCGACAAAAAAAAAGCCGCACTCTTTCTTTTACTATAACAGCTATTGGAAGTCAAGTATTCAAATTTAAAAAATATATTTGGAAAGGTCATCTAAATTCCGTTTGAATGATGCATAACTTTCCTTAACCCATTAAGTACCCATTAAAATATTCGAATTTTAGAAAAAAAAATTTTTCGACCTCTTTTCCTCGATTTTTCCAAAAAAAATTTTTGATGCAAAAACATTCTTCAAACAATTTTAGGAGTGACTGCAAAAAAAAATTTTCAAAAATATTTTTGTTAGTATTTTTTAAAATTGTTTGAAAGTCCCAAAAATGACCATTTTAACCCATTTTCATGCAAAAAGTGCCTATTTTGCAGTTTTCAAACAATTTTAAAAAATACTAACAAAAATATTTTTGAAAATTTTTTTTTGCAGTCACTCCTTAAAGTGTTTTGAAGAATGTTTTTGCATCAAAAATTTTTTTTGGAAAAATCGAGGAAAAGAGGTCGAAAATTTTTTTTTTCTAAAATTCGAATATTTTAATGGGTACTTAATGGGTTAAGGAAAGTTATGCATCATTCAAACGGAATTTAGATGACCTTTCCAAATATATTTTTTAAATTTGAATACTTGACTTCTAATAGCTGTTATAGTAAAAGAAAGAGTGCGGCTTTTTTTTTGTCGCTGGGTGTATATACGAATGTCGAAAAATATTACTCAGAATCCGAAAATTCGGAAAAAAGATTAGAAATCCGAAATTAGGAATACAGTTGTTAGGAATCCAAAATTACGATTTGAAATTAGGAATACAGTTATTAGAAATCCAAAATTAGGCAGACAAAATTTGGGAAAGCAAAAATTCGGATAGTAAAATTTAGGTAAAGCCGAAATCAAAAATATTTTATTCAAAATTTATTTAAAATATTTTTTTTAATAAAATATTTTTGATTTCGACATTTTCCTATTTTTTTTAGCAAAAATACAACGTTTGTTAAACCATTTATTTCAAAATCAGGACTTCAATTGCTAGTGCATGTGATATTTATTCGAGCCATTTATTTGAAAATCTAAATGTTTATATTGTGTGCCACCTTATACAAAAAATAAACAATATTTTCATCTTTGTGTTGGTCGTATCTATAGAGTAGTGATTTAAGACGGTTGTCTACCCTTTCATATTCTGGTTGTATTTTTTATGGGCCTATCTCCAACGACAGAAAAGTTAAAGATACTTTCCAAATTTTTTTTTCCTAATTTTTTCTTTCCGAAAATTTTTTACTCTAAATATTTTGCTTAGCTGAAATTCCTAATTTATGATTCCTAATTTTTTCTTCCCAGTTTTGGATTCCTAAAATTTTATTCTTTGTTTTTTTTTTCTTCTATTTTAAAATTCCTTGAAAAAATTTCCGAATTCGTATGAGGTACCTTTATTTTTATGTTTTTTAAATAACTTACCCGCTGCGGTGCGATCCTGTGGACTCTGCAGGCTGTGTGGCACGGCAATGGTGCGTGGCGGGCCGCTGCCCGGCCGACGCAGCTCCAGCGGTGGACTGCTGCTGATCATCTTGTCGTCGTACTCACCGCTGTTGCGCATCATATGATGCTGATAGAACATCGCAGCCACACCACGAAACGTCTGATCGTTCTGTAAATGCAAAGTTGAAGAGAAATCATATTAATAAATGGTTGTAACAACTGATCTGTCTGATCTGTTTGAATGGATGTTAGTCGGAGGTATTTTGGGTTACGCTACTTCAAAGTTCCGCAGGTAAAACTTGTGCATTACCGGTGTTATGGGCGATGCCTGCTGATGAGCTGGCGGCGGACTTTGCGTACGCCTTCCGCTCACATACGCGCCCAGATCATGCTGCGTCCATGGGGTTAGCAATTTAAATGTTAGTACAAGGCGAAGCAATTGGATGCAATCTTAATTAACAATATTAGTATACAGTGGCGGACAAAGAAAACCGGACACCATAAAAGTTGTTGAAGTTTTTTTTAAAGTGTTTATTTATTAGACCAGCGGTGGGCACGCATAGGCTCCGGGAGCTAGCGGCTGTTCCCGAATTCAGATTTCGCCCACCGCTGTATTAGAACATAGGAAAAACGTATGAGGCCTAGGAGCCGTTTGAATGATACAAAACTTTCCTTGACACATTAAGAACCCATTGAAAATATCGAATTTTTGTAAGTCTACTTTTGAAACTTTTTTCCTCGGGCTCAAACAAAAAATGTTTGGATTAAAAAATTCAAAATTTTACAAAAATTCTTAATTGTACAATAATTCGAAATTTTCAATGGGTACTTAATGGCTTAGGGAAAGTTTTGTATCATTGAAACGGTTCCTAGGCTTCATATGTTTTTCCTATAGTCGAATAAATAAACACTTTAAAAAACTCCAAAAACCACTTTTATGGTGTTAGGTTTTCTTTCTCCGCCACTGTAGATACAGTCGAACGGTTTCTCGTCACTAAAGACAAGTTCGACTGCATATTTAACACTGAGACATGGGAAAGGAGACTTGAACTTACCATGCTGCCGTCGAATGGAGGCACGCCGGGCATGCCAGGCGGCAGGACCAGCGGCGAGACACGTGGCTGTCCCTGCGGACTGATGTTGGGTATCGCGGTGCGCATAACTGCAAGTGAATTTGAATGAATTTGATTAATGCAAAGATATTCATTAATTGACAGCGACATTTTCGACTTACCTGCAGCTGGATTGGGCTGTTGCTGGCCTGGTTTCATGGGTGGCGGACTGCCAACGCTGCCGGGCAGCATTTGACCCACCGCCTGCAGACTGTGCACCACCGGATTGGGCTTGCCAGGTGGCGGCGAGGGCGTCAATTGATGTTGTTGCGGCTGCAGATGCGCTGCTGGCTGCTTCTGTTGCAGCAACAGTCCCGGATGCGACAACAACAGACTGTGCGGTGGCAATTGTACGGGTGGTGAACTCTTTTGCTGCACCGGCTGTTTGTACAGCTGCTGTGGTTGCACCTGTGGCTGCGGTTGTTGATGTTGTTGCGGTGGAGGGGCATAGCCAAAGCTTGGTTTGCTCAGCTGTTGCTGTTGTTGAGGTGGCGGCTGTTGTTGCTGCTGTTGTTGTGGCAACACCGATGCCTTGGAGCTTACCACATGCAGTATTTGTGGTGCTGCGGCTGATGATGTTGCCTGCTTGATGACCAGCGTCTGTTGCTGCTGCTGCTGTAGTGTTGCAACGTTTGGTGGTGGATGCTGTGCGGCTGGAACTCTGGGCGAGTGCGGGGAATGCGCTGTTGGCGGTGGTATGCTGTTGGTAACCAGATGCAGATGCTGCTGTTGCTGCTGCTGCTGTTGTTGTTGTTGCCCCAGCATGTGACGTGCTATGATGTTTGGCTGCAACAGCTGCTGATTGCCGGCAGCATCTGTGAGCAGCATGTGCCCAGGATGCGGCTGTTGTTGCTTGTTGGGCGTCAACTGTTGTTGTTGATGTTGCTGCTGTTGTTGATGCTGCTGCTGTTGCTGTTGTAGGTTCTTCTCACGATTCAACACATGCGCCTTGAGCGGCTGCGGTGGACGCACATTGCTGTGTTGCGCATGTTGCAACACGGTTGTCAACGGATTCGGCTGCAGCAACAACGGTTGCTTGTTCGCCAATGCATGTTGTTGGTGCTGTTGTGGTGCTGGCGGCAGTTGTTGCTGCTGCTGCTGTATGACCAAGGGCGTGGCATTACTCTTGACAAGCACACTGACAGGTTTATTGATCAATGTTGCCGCCGCCTCCTGCACTTGCAACGGCAATGGTTTGCTCAGCGGTGTAATGGGCGTGGCAGGCGCAATAACTGTGGCGCTGATTTGCAATTGCTGCTGCTGCTGTTGTTGCTGCTGCTGTTGCTGTTGGAGTGGATGCTGCTGTTGCTGCGGATGTGGCGGCAATTCGTTGCCACTGTTCGCTGGCGCTGCAGCATTCGCCGCCGGCAGATTTCCCTCCTTGCCCTGGGGCATGCCCGCTGTGATGACACCAGTGACGGGATCGATCAGAGCCTTGCTCACAGCATCCGCTGCACCGCCTGTGATCTTCTGTGCTGCCGCTGGGGCCGCTGTCTGATGCATGGGTGGCATGGATGAGTTGATGGCTTGATATGATTCGATTTCGGCAGCGGCAATTGCCTTCTTCTTTGGATGCTGTGGTGTTGGCTTCGAGACAACAACAACTGCAGGTGGAGCAACAGCAACGGGTGCTTCTACTGCTGTGTTGGTTGCTGTTATTGGTGTTGCTACTGCTGCTGGTGTTGCTACTGCTGCTGCTGGTGTTGTGGTTGGTGCTGTTATTGCTGGTTCCTTGACATCCAGCATTGGTTGTTGTTGCTGCTGCTGCATTGTTGCTGGCGGCTCCACAGCGACTGGTGCTGTTGTTGCTGCTGCTGGTGGTGGCAGCAACACTGGCGTTGTCTCTTCCTGCATGCTCGCTGGTGGCTCCGAAATTGTCTTGCGCTCCTTGGAACGTCTTGGTCTGCCCACAGCATTTGTTGCTTGCGTTGCGTCCGCTTTCTTGACCTGCGCATTGCGTCCAGATCTGCGTGGTGGTGTCTGTGCGCCCTTGGGCAACTGTTGCTGCTGCTGCTGTTGTTGCTGCTGCTGTTGCAATTGCTGCTGCAACAGTTGCTGCTGCTGTGTGTTTGTATTCCTCACAACATCCTCAATAATGTCATCGACAGTGCTGCGATCTTCCTTCTCCTGCAGACGCCGCGACTTGCGTGTGTTGCAAGACTCGGAGCTGTCGGTGTTGGGCTCCAACTGTGGCTGCTGTTGGGCTTGCACAGGCTGTTGTTGCTGCTGTTGTTGTTGTTGTGGTGGTTGCACAGGCTGCTGTTGCTCTGGCTGTGGCTCCAGTTCGCTGCTGTTCTTCACCTTGTTGATGGTCAAAATGAGACGCGGTCGCGTATCATCAGCAGCAGCTGCTGCTGCTGGCGTGACAGCTGCCTTCACCTTCGGCTCCGCATCACCAGCATCGTCGTGGAACTCATAAATGTCCTGACTGGAGGAGGAACCACTGGCCTGGGTCAGCGCCTGATTGCGTGCCTTCTTCTCGGCCGCTGTGGGCACAGGAACAGGCAACGGCAACACGGGCGTTGGCGTGATCAGTTCCTTCTGCTGTTGTTGCTGCTGCGCAAGTTGCTGTTGCTGCTGTGCCAGTTGTTGCTGCTGCAGCTGCTGCTGTTGCAGCAACAGATTGCGCGGCGGGCGTCCCTTGCGACCGCGTGTCACCGGCGCCGTTGTCGGCTTGCGCAGACGCGTGTGCACGCCATTGTCGCCGGGTGAGAGCAGCACGCTTGCATCTGTTGTTGCTGGCGTCGTCAAGGGCAAGCCGGCCGCCTGCTTCTTGGCGCCACGTGGCTGGCGGCCACGTTTGGCGCCAGTGCCACGTGCACTGGGCGGACGACCCACTGTGGCTGCCACCTTGAGCGGCAACTGTCGCGTTTCGGTTTCATCTTCCGTATCATGATCATTAGTTGCTGCTGCTGCTGTTGGCGTTTCACTCCTTGGCGTTGCTTCTGCCACAGTTGGTGGCACCTCAATCGCTGCTTGTTGTTGTCGCTTGCTCTGATTATCATTATCCTTGGCAGCAACAGCTGCTGCTGCTGCAGGATCCAGTTTCTTGATGACACTATCAATATTCACCTCCTTGGCGGACCAATAATCGCTGTCCACCTCCTTCGAGTCCTGCTCGATGAGCTCATCCTGCTTCGGCTGCGAGATCTTGATCACATTCTCCTCGGTTAGCAGCGATGTCGCCACCGACTTTGTGGCCTGGACTGGTGAGCTGGCCAAACTGATGGTTGGCGTCGGCGTGCGTATCACGGAAACACCCTCCGATGTCTTCAGCGGCAACACGGGACTTAGCTCGACATTTGGCGTCGTCTCCTTGGCCGGTGGATAGTGTATTGCTGCTGCCGGTGCGGGCACAATTTGTTGCTGCACAATTATCTTTTGTGCTGGCGGCGCACTCTGTATGACATTGAGCGACTGTTGCTGTTGCAGATGCTGTTGCTGCTGTTGTTGTTGTGGGCCAGCACGCACCAATATCGCTGAAGGATGAGGCTGTTGTTGCTGCTGCTGGTGTTGCTGCTGTGCCTGTGGACTATGCGAGCTGTGTGCACTGGGATTAGCTCCAGGTGAACTCATCTGCTGTTGCTGCTGCATGTTGCGTGGCAGTTGTTGCTGCTGTTGCTGTGCAAACATTGGCGGTGGCGGCGTCAAGTGCGTAAGCGGCTGTTGTTGCTGCTGCTGCTGCAGCTTTTGTAGATGCAAATGTTGCTGCTGTTGTTGCTGCTGCTGCTGTTGTTGCTGCAAGTGTTGCTGGTGTTGTTGCTGCTGCTGAGCCTGATGTTGCTGCTGCTGAGCCTGATGTTGCAGCTGCTGTTGATGTTGCTGCTGCTGTGCTTGATATTGTTGACGCGCCTGATGCTGCTGCTGATGTTGTTGCTGATGCTGCTGCTGTTGTTGCTGCTGCAATTGTTGCTGTTGCACATGATGAATGCCGCCTGGCGACAATGGCGGATGTTGCATTTGCTGCTGCTGCTGTTGTTGCTGCAATTGTTGCTGATGCTGAAACTGCTGCTGCATCTGTTGCATGTGCTGCTGTTGTCGCTGCTGCTGTTGCGGCACTTTACGATCCACCACCTGCTGCTGCTGATGTTGCATGTACTTCTGATGCTGCTGCTGATGTGCTGCCATTTTGGGCAACATTTGCGGCGAGTGCTGCTGCTGTTGTTGCTGCTGCTGATGTTGTTGTTGTGCATTCACATGCAGATTCTTATGCGGCGGCAGACTGCCCATTGGCGGTGAACTTGCCACCTGCGATTGCGTTGCCTGCTGCGGTTGCACGGTGACAACTTTGCTGATGATTGTCGGATGCATTGGCGGCATCTTCTGCAACGGCAACGGCAATGACAGCAACTGTCCAGCTGGCGCAGCAGCAGCTGCACTCGATTGCAGCTCAATGACAGACTTGGGCATGCCAGGAGAGACTTGTTGTTGTTGTTGCTGCTGCTGTTGTTGTCGTGGCAGAAAACTGTTGGGCGTGGGCAATTTGCCGCTTGTTGTAGGCGAAGTTGTTACTGTGGTTGCTGCAACTCCTCGCGCTGTGGGACTCGGCAATGGACTCATGTTGCCCGTAGGCGAAGCCAGCAGCGCATGTTGTTGCTGTTGTTGTTGCTGTGGCCTTGCTGCCGGACTGTGCTGACGATTGGGCGTGCCGCGTCCCGGCGACAACAATGGACTGTGTGGTGATGGAGCACGCATGCCAACCATAAAATTGCCTCCAGGCTGCTGTTGCTGCTGCTGTTGCTGCTGCTGTTGGTGTTGCTGATGCGGCGACAATATCAGGTGAGGCACCACAAAGTGCGGCGCCTGCTCTGGTATGGAGATTGTCGGCGGCTGCATGATGAGCGACTGCGTGCGTTGTGGCGGCAACTGATGCAGCTGCTGCTGTTGAGGCATTGCTGGCGTCTGTTTGGGTGTGGATGCTTGTGGCATGACAGACTTCTGTGTTGTTGCTGTGGGGCTGCCAAAGGACAACGAGGCGGCGCTAGTGTTGCTGGCGTTGTTGGAGCAATTGGCCATGACATTCGACAAATCCAGATTGATAATTGGCGTTGTTGGTCTGCCAGTTGCAGCTGTTGCTGTTGTTGCTGGCGTGGCAGGCACTGGCAACACTGTCTGCACGGGCTGCACCAACGGCTGTTGCAATTTACTGATCGTGGGTGGTTCAATCTTCAATGGTTGTTGCTTCGTCGCGGCAACAGGAGTTGAAACAGCAACAGCAACGGAAACAGGAGTTGCAGTTGGAGTTGCTGGCAACTTGGTGATCACCGATGGCTGTGGCGTCGTCTCTGGCGATGTCTGTCCCTGCCTGACACTGGAGTCGCTATCGCTGGACTTGCTGGCAGCAACCGGCGAGGATTTCTCCGATGGCGCCGTTTCATCAATCTTCAGACTTGGTCCGCTGCTGTCCGCCTCGTCGGGATTCTCCTCGGTGTCGGTGTCAATTTGCAGATCTCGCTCCGATTGCGGTGTATCCGCCTTGATGTCCATGTCCTCGTTGCGCAGACTCTGCACCGCCTTGTTCACCTCCTCGGCGTCTAGCACAACGCCCACGGAGACGGAGACAACAACTGGCTCGGGTTCCGGTTCCGTTTCCAGCTCTGGTTCCGGTTCAGTGGGCACCTCTTCAACAGCAGACTCAATGGCCTTGGCAGCCAGAGCTGCCTCCTCATCGGGCTCGGCAACGACAACAACATCGCTGACCACCGCGGCCGTCATGTCATCCATGCCGTCCAGAGAGTAATCCGCCGTGGACGAAGTGCCAAAGCTCTCGCCCAACAATGCCGAGACGGCGCTTTCCGTTTCCTCCTGTGAAATGGTCACACGGGATTTGTTATCGTCCAGTTTATCCAGCGACTTGATGGCGCCTGGCGGTGAAGCCACTGGTATCTTGGGCTCATCCGCCAGGACGTCCAACAGCGCGTTATTGAACTCCGCCGAGATTGATTGCACTGCCGATTCGCTGATCTTGTCATCCAGCTGACCATCGAAGCCGGGTATGAAGATCTCCTTCTTCTTCAAGCCAGCGCTGGTGGGCGATGCATTCTCCGTGGTCGTCTTCGATTCCGCCGCCGCTGCCGCTTTCGAGGATGTGGGCGTGGTGACCAACGGTGCTCCGGCTCCTGCTCCACTGCTCACCGGCGTCTCAGCCGACTGTGTGGACAACATGGAGCTGTTGCTCTGACTTATTGTTGGCGTCTTGGGAATGGGACTGATGAGACGCGACTTTTCACGGGTTGGAGACAGTGCATCGCTGGACAACTGTCGATTGGAGCTGCTGTTGCCTGAACTGGGTTTAATCACGGGCATCACGGGAATGGCGGGCTCCTCATCATCCATGAGACAGGGCAAACTGGGCGATGGCTTGCACAGTGGAGAGCTGCGCTTCGATTCCTTCTCCAATTGCTCCTCGGCGTGCTTGCTGGCTGCCTGCACATTGATGCTCAAGGATGTCGTGGAGGAGGAGGCGACTGGAGCGCCTGCAACCTGAGCTGTAGCTGCACCTGCAGCTGTTGCTGCTGTGGTTGTTGCTATTGCTGCTGCACAGCTTGACTCGCGACGCAGCTGCAAGTGTTGCTGCTGCTGTTTGTCCAGTTTCTCTTGTTTTTCCTCCTTGGAGCGTTTCTTTTTCTTCTTCTTATCGCGACTCTTGGAGGAACTTTCCTTGGACTCGAGTTTCTCGCTGGACTGCAACTGTTGCTGCTGCTGTTGTTGCTGTTGCTCGCGTGAATTGTTGTCCTCGTTGTCGGAGAAACGGAACACGTCCGTCATATCGCTGCGATAGGTGGTGGCTGTGGAGGGCGTGGCATCCTCGGGCAGCTTGTTGCTGCCGTCAAAGTCATCCATGAGCTGCGCCTCCAGCGCACGTCCAGCCTCATCCATGTCCACGCTGTTGTCGTCGTCCAGTTTGCTAGCAGTCTGTTGTTGTTGCTGTTGTTGTTGCTGCTGCTGCTGTTGTTGTTGCTGCTGCTGCTGCTGTTGCTCGCGTGCAGATTTCTCACGTCGCTTCTTTTCGCGCTTCTCCTTGCGATGTCGCTCCCGTTCGCTTCTCTCCAGCTCCAATTGTTCCTGTTGCTGCTGCTGTTGTTGTAGTTGCTGTTGTTGCTGGTGATTTGTTGGCTCCTTCTGGCTGTTGAGATTGCTGAGGGGATGAGGGGGCTGCTCCTGTTTATAGGTTTGCAGAGCAGCTGACACCATGGGTCCCGTTGTGGACAACTGCACCTTGGCCGTATCTGGCTGCTCGTCGGTGAGCTGGGACTCCTCCTCCAACTCCTCCTCCTCGTCGGAGATGATACCAAAGATGTCCTCCATTTTCTCCTCGCTGCTGCGTTTCGTCGTGGTCAGCGTTGGAGTTGGCGGCGAAGCATTCGCTGCATTGTAGAGACGCGTGCTCGTGTCCAGACTCTTGGATTTCTTGGACTTTTTCAGCCGATGACGCTCCTCCTTGGACAGTTTCTCGCCCAGTTGCTGTTGCTCCACAGATCCGGCGGCATTTGTTTCGCTCAAGTTGCGCAACTTTTCGCGTTTCTTCTCCTTGCGTTCCTTGTGCTTGCGTCGCTCGCTGGCATTTGTTGGCGTTGTTGTTGTTGTCACCACCTCCAAGGAGGAGGCAGGAGGCATTGCCACATGCTGCTCCGTCTTGAGATCATCGAAACTGTCGAATTTGTTGGGCTTGCAGTTGTCAGCAACAACATCAAAGATGCTGCCGACTGTGGAGACAGCAGCAACTGTTGCTTCTGTCGCTGCTGCTGCTGGTGTTGTTGGCATCGCTGAATCCGCTGAAGACTTGAGACGCTTCTTGCTCTTCTTGTGCTTCTTGCGCGACTCCGGCGAGTACTCCTTCAGCTTGGCAGCCATTTGGTTGCCCATGTAGCCTGTGTAGCTCGTGTTGAAGAACTCGTTGTATTCCTTTTTGAATTCCGTTTTCAGTTTACGCTCCTCGTTGGAGTTGGAGGAATGCGAATCATGTCGCGACTTGGAGGAATACTTTTGCTGCAGTTCATTGTCCGACAATTGTTCCTGCTTGATTTCCGGCTGTTCCTGTTTAATGGGCAGCAACTCGGGCGCCGGCTGCGATTGCGATTCCGAGTCGGAGGCAATGCGCGTGGAGTGACAATTCCGTTTGCCCGTGTGTCCAATCACATGGCGCCGTATCTCATCTTCGGAGCTATCGTCGCCATCGCACAATCTGCGCAGATTCTGTTGCATCTGCTGACGCATGCGACTCGCTTTAAGAGCAGCTGCAGCTGCGTCCACATCGCCATCTCCATCGCCATCTACATCTCCATCTCCATCCGAGTCGGAGAAGATGCGACTGCGTGCAACTTTGATATAACCCTCATCATCTCGATCCTCATCGCTGCTGCTCAGGCCATGGTTGCGTCCATGGAAGCTGCTGCTGCCACTGTTCCGATGATGATGACGATCCTCGAACTCCGTGTCGCTGTCGCCATCGTAGCTCGTGGAGCGCTTCTTCTTGGCCCGCGATTGTTTCAGCTGCGAGAACTTGGCCTTGATCTTCTTCTCCTCGGCCTGGCGCTGCATGTTCTTGCAGCTGCGCGCCTTCACCTTGTCGTACATGGAAACGTTGGGACAGTCGTCGGGTATATCGAAGATGGAATGCTTTTTGGACGCATCATCCGTGTCATCCGAGTCCGCGGAGCTGAGCATCATCTTGCGTGCCTTGGAGAAGACGCCGCCTTCATCTGAACCACGCGATGATTTCCTCTCCAAACTTCTGCGATGATGATGGTGATGATGATGATGCTGCTGCTGTTGTTGCTGCTGCTGTTGTTGTTGCTGTTGTTGCTGCTGTTGCTGCTGATGATGTTGCAGCTTGCTGCTCGAGGTGTTGGTGTTGGTGGAACTGAGTTCTCCAGCCGAGCTGCCAGCGGCTGAGATGCGTCTGTGGGGATTGTGTGAGGGTTCCTCGTCCGTATTCGTGGACTCGGCCAACGAGTGTCGCTTCCGCTCGCGATGATGATGATGCTCACGCTTGCTCTTGTGCCGCGACGAGGAGGAGCTGCTGCCATGATGATGATGCTCACGTTGCTTGTGCACCGATGGTTGCTGTTGTGATTGCGATTGTTGCTGCTGCTGTTGCTCCTCTTCGCTTACAGCAACTGTTGCTGCTGTTGTTGTTGTGTCCATTTCAGTCAACTCGCTAGATGGCAGTTTGCTACTGTGATGCTTCTCTCGGCGATGATGCTTGGAGCTGCTGCTGCTGCCGCCGTGCGACTTGGAGCTACTCTTGTCCTCCTTGCAACCGCCGCTGCTGCTGCTGCTCTTGTGCTCCTTCGAGTCGCGACGATCACTGAGACGCTGATGATTGCTCTGGGATTGATTCGGATGCGGATTTGGATTCGCATTTGTGTTCTCCATGCGTATGCGCTTCACATAATCCTCATGATTCGTGGCACCACCACCAACACTGCTGTGGTTGCTGTCCTGCGAGCTGAGACGCCGCTTGTGCAGGCGTGCCATGGGCACTGGCGAATTGCGTGACGATTTCCGCGAGCGATCCTTGCTGCTGCTGCGGTCCTCGACAGCATTTGCAACTGTTGCTGCCGTTGCACCTACAACTGCACTTGCAACTGCTGCAGTTGCTGTCGCTGTTGTCGTTTCTTCGGCATTTTCCTTGTTACTCTGTCGCTCGCAGTCACTGGGCGTGGCATTGTGGGCGTAAAAGCTGCTGGCCTCGGAGCTTGCGTCGGATTTGTTCTTGTGATAAGCTGACATGTCGCGCATGCGCGCCAGTCTCGCCTCCTGTTCACGTTGCTCCTTTTCGCGCAGCTCCTTCTCGCGCTGCTCCTTTTCGCGCTGCTCTCGCTCGCGCTCTTCTCGCTCCTTTTGCTCGCGCTCCTCTTGCGCCTTACGCTCTCGCTCGCGTTCCCTTTCACGCTCTCGTTCTCGCTCCTTTTCCTTTTCCTTCTCTTCTTTGGCCTTGCGCTCTTCGCGTTCGCGTTCCTCCTGCGCTTTGCGTTCTTTCTCCTCACGCTCTTGTTGTTTGCGCAGTTCCTTCTCCCGTTTTTCACGCTCCTGTCGCTCTTTCTTCTCCTTTTCCTTCTCTCGCTCCTTGTCCACCTTCTCGACAGGCTCGTCCGACTCGCTCGAGTCTTCTTCCACCCGCGGAGTTGCTGACTTGGAGGATTGCGATGTTATTGAATTTTTCCGCTTATCAGAGCTGGAACTCGAGCATTTTTTCGATTTCTTTTCCGCATTATTATGTTTGCTGCCATGCGATTTGTCGCTCTTCTTTGAGCTGGAGGAGGAGGAGGAGGATGTTGTGGTGGAGCTGGCGGCAATAGAGGAGGCACCTTTATTGCCCTTGACTTCCACTTCTTCCATTGAGCTGTTTGGCGGTTGCTTTTGTACGTGTGTGGTTGTTGTTGCTGAGGAACTGTTACCGTTGGAGGCTGAGGATGAGGCTGAGCTGCTGCCAGTGGTGCCCACATTGGTGCTGCCCGGCACTGAGGTGGATTTTTGCAGCACAGTGCGTGGTTCAGGCGCTGAAGCGGGCACACTGAGACTTTTGCTGAGCGGTTGTTGCTGCTGCTGTTGTTGATTGCTCGCTGTTGTTGCTGCCGTTGCGGGCTTCGTTTTGGACACTACCTCCGGTAGTGGTGGCGGTGGTGCAGGTTGCACTGCTGGCGGGGGCGCCGCATGGTTTGGCAATGGCGGGTGACTGGGGAATGGATATTGCAGACCTTTTGTGCCAGCCGAGCCGGCAGCAGCAGCAACTGTTGCTGCCGTTGTAGCTGTTGCAACTGCTGCTGAAGTTGTTGCCGTTGCTGCTGCTGTCGGGGCAACAACACTGGATGTCTTGGTCAGCTGGCTAAGATTGCTGGCCACAGCATTGACAACGGAGGGCGACGGCGACGGACTGTTGTAGGGCGACATCGAAGCCTGCGGCGAATTCATGGGCGACAAGCTGCTCAGACGTTGCAACAGGCCCGTTGTCTTGCAACTGCTGCTGCTGCCAGTCGCAGTATTGCTGCTGCAGTTGCCGATAATCGGTGTTGTCTTCGTGGCCGCCAGATTGGGCAACGCCGGCGAAGTGTTGCCACTGCACAGGCCGCCATGTCGCGCATTTGCCGAGATTGTGGAACCACTGGCAAAATCCGACATGGACGGCTCATACCATTGATTCTTCTTGAGCCGCTGAAAGTCGTCGTCGAATACGGATTTCTTGGCCAGCAGCGATTTGACAATATCCGACGGCTGCAGCTCATCAATGTCCAGGAACTTGTGACGCGAATTGCTCGTCGAACTGGAGACGGTGCCGCTCGAGCTGTTGCTATTGCCCGAGCCCGTCTGATGATGCGTGGAACCACTCAAACCACTCAGATTTGGCGTGTGCATCGACAGCTGCCACAGCGGCGTATTCGGCTGGCTGTGACTGTGACCATGTCCGGGATTCGTGCTGCTGCTGCCGCCGGACCAACGCTCGTAGTTCTCCTCAAAGTTGCGCAGGCGTTCATCCAACGTGGGACTCCCGCCAGTTTGACCACCAGGCACATCTGAATCACTGGAATTCGAGCTCAAGGAGCGTGGACGCGCTGGACTGGCCATGAGACCAAGTGATGAGCAGGATAAGGATTGCTGAAGCTGTGTTTGTTGTTGCTGCTGCTGCTGCAGGTGGTGGTGCTGCTGCTGCTGTTGTTGCTGCTGCTGCTGGTGGTGGTGATGATGATGATGATTGGAGGAGCGCCAATAGCGCGACGAGGGACTGGGCAGAAACGCCGAACTGGACGCAGTCGTTGACGATGACGAGCTGGAGTTCATCCCAATCCCAGTGGCGCCTGCACTTAGACTAGAGTTGTTGTTGTTGCTGCTGCTGCTGTTGGCGAGCAACGCCGGCATTGTTGTCAACTGCAAATAGTTGCAGACACCGCTGCCGGACGCGTTGCCGCCACCAGCGGCTGCCGCCGCATTGCGCTGCTGCTGAAAGAACAGGACACCAAATTTGGGCAACGGCAGCCACATAATGTCGCGCACACGCTCCCGCGCCCGCTCCCTGGGCGGCGGCAGGCGACGCGGCTCCGTGGGCAACACCTCCGGTCGCTCGTCGCACAGCGGCGTGCCAGGACGTGATCCGTCGGCGCTCTCGCCGCCGCTCGCCTCGTGCGAATGATGGGAATGTAGTTGATGTCCGCGTCCCCGCGACGCATGATGATGATAGTCATCATTGGGCATCGACATCGACATCGGTGTCGGCGTCAATACACCACTGTTCGAGGCGGATGCGGAGGAGGATTGCGGCTGTTGCAACGGTTGCGGTTGTTGCAGCTGCAACGTCCCCGCTTGTGTCACGCGACGTCGCTTGGCATTCAACGGGGCGGCATTCAACAGATGCTGCTGATCCATGCTGCTCGCTCCAACCAAGCCATGACGAAACGCCGATGAAGTGGACAGCGCCGAGAGTGCGCCCACATCGATCGATGGCCGGCGACAGCTCAACATCATGCTGTGGTGCTGCGTTGGCGGCGGTGCAATTGCTGCAAATTTAGTCGCCTCCGACACTCGACGGATTTCGCTTTTGCGATTGAGCGGATCATGTATGACATCACAGTTGGACAGTGGATTGTTGGGCTTGTTGCTGATGCTGCTGTGACCAGCTGAAGTCGTTTCGCTGTTTCCATCGAGCAGCTGCGACTGTCGAAAGAGAATAAGAGGATTAGATTACAGAAGAAACTTCGTATATCCAAACTGAGCTTTAACTGGTTGCGAATTTTAAGTATTAAACTAATAAAAACTCTGCTTGTCTATAATTGTAATTTAATAAAGACCCAAAATAGTGTAGCTGAAAATTGATCATTTAAATCAGCGGTGGGCACGAGATCTGAATCCGGGAGCACAACAATAACAACTACTACATCAACAGCGAGGGGTTTGTGCGACTTCACGGCGCCGAATAGGCAGAAAAATAATTGGGAGCAGTCGCTGCTCCCGGAGCCACTGCGTGCCCACCGCTGATTTAAATCGAGAGTTCTTAATAAAATATGAAACACTTTTTATTGTGAGACTCTGAAGTATGAAAAATGTATATCAATTTATATTCGTCAATTTTTTCCCTACACCCAAATAGTAATATATGTATTAAAAGATTCCTTTTAAATAAGTTAAACTTACCGCACTGGCATTGGAATGATGATGATGATGGTAATCCATTTTGATGCGCTTGCGCGGACTGACCACGCCCTCATCACCACTGGACGGGCATTCCTCGAGTTGTTCTGGCAATTGGAAACGTTGATTGTGCACATGATGGCGCAAATCTACTGAAGTCTTACCACAACGTCGTCGACTGTTGTTGATGCTGCTGCTGCAGCTGTTGCTGTTGTTCAGCGTCACCTCCAATGTTTCACCAGAGTTGCCACCAACGCTTCCAGGGCCGCCGCTGCTGCTGTTGCAATTGACGGCTGGTCCAAGCCTTGCAATTACTGGGGAATCAGAACGTATAGCAACGCCTGCATCTTCATCCTGACCCTGACTGTTGTTGTTGTTGCTGCTGCTGCTGCTATTGTTGATGGCCGTAAACTCATCAAAGTTGCGAAACCGTCGACCCGTATCATTGAAATCAAAGTCAATCGTGTGTCTCGCATTTCTCGCCATACGCATCCTTGCTTGCACCATTGCAGCCGGCGACATGGGCAACGAACTCTGACCAACAACGGATGGCAGCGTTGTGGACGTTGTTCCACTGCTGTTGTTGTTGCTGTTGCTCACAATTGCCGAAGCAATGCTCGGCGCAGGCATCGCATTGCTGGATGAGATGCTGCTGTTGCTGGTCGTGCTGTTGTTGCTGCTGCTATTGCCACCGGCAACGACAACAGCAACATTACTATTGCCAGGCGTGCTGTTGCCCGGCGAGCAGCCATCATTGGAGTTCTGATGCCGACTAAAGGAGGAGGCGCGCGAACGTGACTGTGACGATTCATAGCGATTAAAGCGTGACGACGATGAGGACGATGAAGCAGAGCCTGCAAAAAAAAGGAATGTAAGTTTTTCACTTTATATATTTATTTACAGTGAACCAATAATGTCTTCATGCACCATAAATTTGTCAAATTTGCGTATAATAAAGATGTTTTGGTGCGGGTTTCTTACATTAATATTTTATTCACTTAAATTCCCTTCGAATGAAACAAAAATTACTTTGGCCCATTAGGTACCCAGAAAAAATTTTAAATAAAAAAAAAGTCAATTTCTCAATTTTTTTTCCTCGAGTTTTAAAAAAAAAATATTTTTATACAGAACAAAAAAAAATTTTTCTAAAATCTCTTCGCTCTTCGCACTTTACTGATTGTTTTTTAAATTAATAAAAAGCCACTTCTTGTATGAAAAAATTCTTAGCAATTTTCAAAAAATCATAAAAAATACTAGCAAAAAGATTTTCAAAAATTTTACAGTTACTCTTAGAATTGTTTGAAGAATTTTTCTGTATCAAAATACTTTTTTTAAAAATCGAGGAAAAAAGTTGAAAAAATAGACATTTTTTAAATTCAAAATTTTTCATGAGTAAGATTCGAGGCATCGTAAAAACAAAAGACAAATAGAGCAAACGAAAAATGCAAGATTCTTCAGAATTAATCGAGCTTTCTAACGGTGCATTGTATGGCGCGATCGAAAGCTCACACTGGGAGAAATATTTATTTGAAAGTGTGCAGTTTCTTTTCGGTACATTCCTTAAGTACCCATTTAAAAAAATGTTTGTATCATTCGAACGGAATTTAAGTGAATAAAAGATTTATATAAGAAACCCGCTTAAAAATATCTATATTAAACGCAAATTTGACAAATTTATGGTGTATGAAGACATTAGTGGTTCACTGTATTTGACAAATTAATGGTGTATGAAGACATTAATGGTTCACTGTATTTGCAACTTACCCGCACTTGGTTGTTGTGTTTGCTGTTGCGACTGCTGCTGTTGTTGTTGCGGCTGCTGCTGCTGTTGTTGCTGCTGCTGCTGTTTCTCCTGCTTGTCATAGAAGGCATCCTGGCATTCGCGCGAGGCAAAGTCCACCTGCAGCTTGCGTCCACGCATTATCGTGCCACGCATATCTTTAACGGCTGCCTGAGCATTCTGCACCTGATCATAGAGAACCAAAGCCAATTGCCGACCCCGATCGATGCTCACCTTGGTCACGGTGCCAAAGCGCGTGAATTGCGATTGCAGAAAGGACTCGGAGACCTTCTCACCGACACCATCGATCCACACACAGTTCGTGGGCATTGATTTGCCAAAGCCGAGCTTTATCCGATTGCTGCCCAGATGTTCGCCATCCATTTTACGCATGGCTTTCACCACGGAAACAATATCGGAATACTGACAGAAGGCGTAGGCGTTGAGTCCTTGCTTCTTAATATCGATCTCAATGATCTCGCCGAAACTCTCGAAATGCACACGCAACTCTCCGGCCGTGATGTCCTTCTCCAGGTTGCCAATGAACAGCGTGCGCGTCGATTTCGGATGATACTCATCCAGTTCAGCTTCATACGGTCGAAATTCATTGTCCTCGACATCGTAGCCCTGATAGGGTTCCACCTCGATTTTACAGCCAAAGAAATGTTTATCGTGGGATACTTCGAGCGCCTTTTCCACATCGTCCGGTTTCTTAAAACAGACGAGCGCATAACGCTCCGAATTCTGTCCCACGACCTTCACCCACGTCACCTTGCCGTGCTTTTTGTACTCGTGAAAGAGACCATCCTTAAGGGATGTGTCCGAGGAACGTGCGGGCAGGTTGCGTACTCGTATCGCCAGCGGTCGATTATCTTCGGAATGCACCACCGGATTAGCCGCCAAGCAGGAGCTGCTGCTGCTGCTCGAGCTACTGCTGCTGCTGCTGCTTGAACCACAGCCACCGCCACCACCGACATTGCCACTGGGATTTGAAGAGTTGCCTGCAAGAAAAGTAAAAATCCATTAGTTGGTGTTTAAATGGATCTTTGGTACCCTAATATAAATTCACAATATTTTTGA